>SNQJ01S0004457.1:62502-116634 GCA_010110895.2 Picea sitchensis | reverse complement strand
AAATTGTCATGACTTCAAAATGTATTCTCCTCTTTATTAATAAGAAATAATAGTACCATATTTTGTTACAAAGGGAAACTGACCCTTATTTCTATCCTATGAATTTTCTTTTATAAGACAAGAGAGAGATTCTTCAATTATCATGACCATTCATTTCCTTTTCCTTTTGTTTCCTTTCTCACATTTAAAAAATGAACATGTGAGAATTACAAAGAGAAGTTGAAAAGACTCATGAATGATCATTTTCTACCTAAGGTAGTTTACAAATGATATTTGTTAAAAAACAATCATTGACTTGGTCCACTGGTGTTATATTCTGTTCCTCGAATGTTTCTATCTTCTGGATGCTGATTGATTTTTTTTTTGCTTCTTCTCCTTTGTCTCGGCTTTCCATTGAGCTATTGATGGCCCTATTTTGTTTCCTATAACTTGAGATATAACATTTTGAAGTCTACATAGATGGTTCTTTAATTGAATTAGGGTTATGTACATGTTTTGCATTTTTGAGAAATTTACATTCAATATTCCCACATTTGATATTCCATCTTGTTATTCTCTTTTCCATATTTCTATCGATCTATCTTGGTTTTGATTTAGTTATTTTTAGCCCCATATATGACTGTTTGAAGTTGGTATGTGTTGTGAGTGGGAAATCCCTCTACGGACTAGCACTTAGGGTTTAATTATGCATGCAGAAAAGACCTAAAGTTTTCTACTTTCTACTGTCGTCTCGAACCTAATCCCCATTATTCTTAAGCAAATACATAGTTAAGAAGATCAAGTGAGAATACCTTATTCTGGGCATTTGATATCGATCCTTCCTCACGCTTGATCTCTCTTTGACTGTAACTCTCCTCCCAAGGCTGACCTACATTCACACAAGACAAATAACAAACTCCACTTGCATTTGATATATAGATTAATGGGTTAGAGATTCAATAAACAAGTATGCAATAAACCATGAAAATCTCATATGGTGGGATGGGAAAAGTATTTATTTATTATTAACTTCAACAAATCAACTTACAATGATGAAGCCGACCGCTGCTCCATGAACCTAGTCCTGGGCTCCTCTTCAAATGTCCTCCAACTTCTTTGCTCTATCTTTCTCTTTGCACAAGGATGGCTAAAGGGTTGGGACAAAAGGGAATGTGCAATTGGGTATAGTTTCTTTACTATGATTCTCCTCTTCTAAATGGGACCCCTAACCCTTCTTTTATAGGCTAGAAGAAGATAGGTATTTGGTCAAACCCTCGGCCATGCATGGCTGGAAGGTTTAGTTAACTCACCCAAAGCTGTGTGTTCCGTCAACAAATTTCCTTTTTTCATGCTTTTGTAGGTACACGCAGGCTGTTTTGGGTCAGCTAGTGTGTACACGTGTGTAGTAATAGAGCAGGGCATGTGGGCCTTTATAAAAGGTGTTTTTAAGAAGAGTTGTTCAACAGTGTTTTGGTAAAGAAGGAATCTGAGATGGCTTGATGACAGATAAGCATGTCTGGTGCAAATTAGGGTTATAACAAATGCCCCCTAATGTGTGAGGTTAGAAGAGCATATGGTGGCCGAAATACATTAAAAATCTTTACTGATGCGCTGAACAAGTGAGCCCAGGGACCAGAAATTGGGAGGCGTCGTCTACAAAAATAACAATTGTCTCATCGAGGTGGGCATACCCATGCTTGAGATAAAATAAAACCATGTCTACCAATCAAATACACTGTAGATCCATGTCATATAACTATATAAAGTGTAGCCATGAACAATACACAGCGGAGCTACAACTTGAAATCAAAAAGATATACATGTAGAGTATCCATATTCTTAGAAGCTGATAAGGCCTAATGGCTGGAGATGAGGTCTTCAGAGCTCTAGCAACAACTTCAAAATATTCAAAACTCAGGTAGGAGTGTAATATGAGTGTACGACTTCACTACCTAGAGGTCTTCGATGACTCTTCGATCATGGACTAGAGAATCTTGACAATCAGACTGAGGGCTTCATTGATTTCGAACAAAGACTTGATTGGATGTTCAAGATGGTCGGGTATGAGGGAAAGAGACAAACTGCAGAGGGGCTAACGCAGGCTTGGTAAAACCTTCCCTTGGACAACAACACGACAAATGATGAGACTCAGGCAACATGGCATTAACATAAGTTTATGAGACAGGAGGCAACGCAAACTCTCCATATGTTTGGAAGAATAACAAAATGGAGGAGGACACAACTCTATGTAACGAGAACAAATTCCTAAGGTCATATTAAATCCCATAATTTGATGAACAAACAGATAGATGTGCTTTATCCATGGGTGACCCATTATGCTTCCAATAAAGAAAATACTTTTCCCTTCCTCTTTTTGGGGTATATTTGATTTTTTTTGTCTTTTTTTTCAATAATTTTGGAAAAAGAATAAAAGAATGTTACATTACAAAGGAGGAACGAGTGTTGCAAACATGCAAGTTCAAGGCACAAGGACATGCCTAATGTTCATAGAAATGACACTCGGGAAAAATCCTCCAGGGGCCAAAGGTGCTAAGACGCAGAGGCAAAGTGCTACAAGGCTTGCATATAAGGTATGCTTCAGATGGTTCAGTTGAGAGCAACCTGGAGCCGACATTAGAACAAAGACGTAGGTATGCAAATGTTGTTAACAAGACACCCAATGGTAACATCCTTCGATGTAAGTTTAACGAGCCCAGAGAAGGTAAGATCGATGGTTTTTCATATTTAGAGAGTCTAAAAAAACGTAAAAGGAGACTCCATTGGGGTACATTTTTCGAAGGTAGTCTAGTCGGTTCAAAAAAGGGGTAAACTAGCACTGACAAGATGTCTATTCAAAACCATTTTAACGAGTGTGATAAAGACAAGATCACTCGGCCATTTTTTCATTTTTAAGGAGTCTGAAACAAGCTTAACTATGGACTCTGTCAGGAATGTTCTTGTGGACCAGTTTAATGAGTGTGAAATAATAAGGTCACTCGACGATCTTTTCAATATTAGGGAGTCTGAAAAGAGCTTAACTATGGACTCCGTGGGGGTTCCTTTTTCATAAATTTAGTCCCTCAGGCCTGAAAAAGGGTTAAAATGATACCTGAGAGTACTCTTCTAAAGAACTAAAGTTCCATAGAGTATACCTTTGTTCATACAGTTGATTGTCTAGACCGAAAAATGGGTAAACTACCGTCGGACATACGTGACTTCAAATTTTAGTTTAATGATCATGAAAGGCCACAAGATTGCTCGACAATCTTTTCATGTTTAGAGGGTATGAAAAGGGCTTAAAAGAAGACCTGTGTAAGGAACATTCTTCTGGACCAATTTAACAAGTGTGAAGAAACAAGGTCACTCGACAATCTTTTCATCTTTAGGGAGTATGAAAAGGGCTTAAAGAAGACTCCATGGGGGCTACAACTCATGTATGAAACTGGCTCAGGTAGAGCCCGCTGCTAGGCTCAGACAAGGAGTCTCTTTGATAGTCAACTTGGGAAGTCTCCCAAAAGGGGAGAAAACACAAACCACGGTGTAATTCTTCCTGCAGGATAGAAATTGTAGTCATGGCTTCAAGGATAGCCTCATTTGAAGGCAATTCGAAATATGAGAAATCACACAAATGAGGGTCGACAATCCCAAAGGGTGAAGTAAACTAACCATACTCCATATGATGATGGAGGTTCTGGCTAGGACTGGCAGAGTCTATCAGCGAAGAATCACAAGAATGAGGGCTTGAGTATCTACAAACAATGAGATCATACTTAGAAGGATACCCAAGCCCAATTGGACCAAGAGGGGGAAGCAAGGGCTCCCATGCCCCCACTGGATGAACCAACGGATCAATTGTTGATTCCAAGTCTCGAGATGGAAAACTTGATTGCACAGGTTCCTTCTCAGAAGCAATTGAACACCGAGGATAAGATGCCACATAATTAACCTGTGGCAGGGTAGATTCTACATGAACGTTAGGAACATATAAAGGGGTAGTCTAAAATAATGTTGAATTAGGATGGTGATTATCAGATGCCAGCTGGTCGATAGTGACAATGCTTCCATTGTGAGGGAAATGCATCAGCTGGAAGAGCGTAGACACTACATCATTCATAGCATATACATAATCACGCCCGAGAAGCATATTGAAATCTAACGGGCCTTGCACCACTATAACATCAATAAGGATAGTCTTCCCACCTAACGAGATAGGTAACTGAGGAAGAACACCCAAATATTCACTAGGACATCTTTCAAAAGCCAGAAGTTCATGCGAAGCAGACACAAGCTTGGGAGATCCCAAGACTTTCCAAATCGAGGAGGATAAAATACTTGCAGAGGCTCCCTCATCCACAATACATCGATAAATGTTTGTTGAATTAACTTCAACCCTTATTTGAAAAGGTGTGGCAGAAGGAAGACAAGGCTCAACAAGGTCATTCCAATCAAAGGAAACCATCCTAGAGCTTGGAGGGGGTGTGCTCGGAATGAGCAGAATGCCCTGTGTTTTGAAAGTATTGAACCAGAAATGCTAAAAACATAGTCGGTAGACACGTCACTCCCCAAAGGAAGGGTGGGCTCATCCGATGACTGCATCGACATGACCAATTTTGCAACCAATGGATGAATAGGCTATGGGACTACATGGTCTAAAGGTACCTCACCCCCCAGAAGAGGAGTGGGATCAGCCGATGACTGCATTGGCATGACCACTTTTGCAACCAATGGCTAAATAGGTTGCAAGACTACATGGTCTAAAGGCACCGCACCCCACAAAAGAGGAGTGGGATCAACCGATGACTGCATCGACGTGACTGCTTTCTCAACCAATGGCTGAATAGGCTGAGAGACTACAAGGTCTAAAGGAACCTCACCCCCCAAAAGAGGAGTGGGATCAGATGATTATTGCATTGGCATGATCACTTTCACAACCAATGGCTGAATAGGTTGTGAGACTACATGGTCTAAAGGTACCTCACCCCACAGAAGAGGAGTGGGATCAGTAGATGATTGCATCGGCATGACCACTTTCTCAACCAATGGTTGAATAGGCTAAGAGACTACAAGGTCTAAAGGCACCTCACCCCCCAAAAGAGGAGTGGGATCAGCTAATGACTGAATTGACATAATCACTTTCTCAACCACTAGTTGAATAGACTGTGAGGAAACCTTAGAAGACTTAGAATCAGAAGAGATTGTAGACAGGGACCACAATCATTGTACCTCTGGAATTCCAGGGCATAAATGAGTAAGGTGATATCCCTTGCAAAGCTTACAAGGGAACTTACGCTTACATCCTATCCGTCTAGGTTTCTCAATAGAATCAATGCCCCCAACATGACTGGAAGTGGTTGGTTGCACATCTCCAACATGACTTGCATAGGTTGGTGATAGGTTGATAACATGACTCGCAGAGGCTACAAACCTATTGCCAGTATGACTAGTAGGGACTGGACTTTTTCCCCCAGCATGACTTGTAGAGGGTAGGTGATTTCCCCCAGCATAACTTGCAGAGGCTGGGTGCTGGTATTCAACGTGACTTGTAGAGGTTGTCGACCTATATCCAACATGACTCACAGAGTTTGGTGAATTCTTCTTCCTATTCTGCCTCTTTCTATTTTGTTTAGACTTCCGATTACTAGTAACTGTACTTTCACTAGAGGCAGGAGAAGGAGGAGGAGAAGACTTTGTTGACGAAGAAACATCAACAGGGTGCCCATGACTTAAGGTGCTTAACTGAGAAGCACCAATAGAATTCAAGACATTTGGAATGGTACCCAACCAAACTGGTAGTCCCACATTCAACCCAGGAATGTACAAAGTGGCCATCAAAGGGACACCAACGTTTCCGAAGAAGGGAAAAGCACAAGAATTCCCTTGTGAAGGGGTTCCTTGGTTGGTATCGCTGGGAATTTTATCCATGAAGATCTTATGCACAGGTTCTCCCTTTTCAGGATCATTCAAGTCCATAAAAGTCTCACACACTAACTCTGGCGAACCAGTGTTATAAACAAATGCCTATAAAGAGGCGGCTCCACATTTCTAAGCAAAAGAATGAAAAGTCCTCTCAACCAGTGGAGTGGGCGGTCTACCACCATAGGTTAGAGACCCAAATCCACAACTGACTAACTCACTATGGAAAACTAGGGAGCACAGAGCACACACTAAAATTTCCTAAAGGAAAATCAAGCTAACAACTAACTAGTTGGAAGAACAGTTACACCAACCAACACTAGATCAACTTACCGGTGAAAGTGAAACTCGAATACGGAAGCACCCTCTGGGTATAATATGCAAAGCGTGGCCTGATGTTTTCCCTAGGTATTGTGGTATACCCCCATGGTCACCTGTGTAAGTCCCTAAAATAAAGGCAACTAGGTTTCTAGCGCACGAATAGTCACCAGACGGGTACCGTCGAAAGTTGGGTAGACCACAATGAGCAGGGTATCGAGCCTGAAACCTGTCAAGGGTATCGAAGGCAAGTGGTTCGGAAGACAACTGAGGACCTCAAATAGATTCAAGACCCAAAAAGCTCCATGGAAAATGAAATCGATAGAATCCCAAGACAAGCCCTCTATATGTGTTCTCCACTACGATTGGTCCAACTTTGGAGGGGTTATCTCCGCTACCTTTCCGCACGCGACCTCATGTTTAGCCCCTATGTTAGAGGGGGGTCTTGGATAACTTTCATGATACTTGACTTCTACACTCCTTAGCATAGACTCGTATTTTTGTTTTATAGCCTTGAAGAGTTTCCTCTCCAACCTAAATCAAAGATCTAGCCTAATCTAGTTGATGGACCCTACAAACATAAAGTCTAGTAATTTTTAATTAGCATTCTTTTTATTGGCTTGATTTACTCAAAAAACGTACAATAGTGCAACTGATGTTGTTAAGACTCTTGCGAAAAATGATGAAACTTATATGAACAATGGCAAAGACTGATTATAATTATATATTTTTTTCTTTTGAAATTCTTTTTTAAAATTAGAAGAAAACACAACACTATGCTAATTTCTTTTTCTTTTTCAAATAACAATGCAAAGAAAATGCCAGGAAAGAAAGAGATCTAACAAACTAAGTTTTTTTTTTTATATTTTCTTCGAATCAAAGCATAAATAACAAAATATTCTAAAAGAAACTGATGAATGCATGATTCATGGCCCCCTCGGCCATGAGGGGTAATTTTTTTTCAAAATGCAACTCATTTTTCTTAAAATTTCAAGCTAAAAATAAGTTAAAAAAGATAGGAAACACAAGAAATCTTCTAAATGAAAATGCAAGATACAATAGAGTCCAAACCTAGGCTAAGATTCTATGGCAGAGACCACGAACCCTAAGAGGTATAACTCTTGACAAGGAAATGATGACTACCTCTCCTTAAACAAATTTTTTTTCTCAACAGGCACGCTGCTAACAGTTCAACAACTAGCATGTGCACGCGAGATGTGTAAGGTCAGAGTGTGTGTACACGCATGCATACCCTATGCAGGCCGTGTGTACTTTTACAACTCTTCAAAAAATGAAAATACAAGCAATCAAGCACTGGAAAAGACTACTGGTATTGAGAACCAGAATCTCTTGAAGACTCAAAAACTTACTTTGACAGAAAAAGAAAAAAATTGAAGGAAAATTTCATAGAACAAACCAATATGAGATAAAAACTAAGCTATAGACTACAAACAACAAATACTAGAAAGAGTTCCAGAAAACCCCTGAGAAGGATTATTCTTGACAAGGGAGAGGATCATTTCCTCTCTAAAAGAATTTTTTTGGAATCATACACGTGACTGACACTTCCTCAGCTAGCGTGTACATGCCGACTGTGGGAAGGTAGGGCACGGGTACATGCATGCATACCTTATATAGGCCACGTGTACCTCTTTGGGCCTCAATTTGTTTTTTTATAGTCAAGCAAAGAAACAGAGATAACTGGTATGGAAGACTAGAATCTCTGTTAGCTCAGAATTTTGCAGAAACTTTACAAACAGGAAATGAAACCAGTTCTTAAAAATACCCAAAAACAATTCCTAGAAACCCTAGTCCTTCCCCAGTATGGTCGCCAATTCTGTTGTGAGTGGGAAATCCCTCTACGGACTAGCACTTTGGGTTTAATTATGCATGTAGAAAAGACCTAAATATTTCTACTTTCTATCGTCGTCCCAAACCTAATACCCATTATTCTAAAGAAAATACATAGTTAAGAAGATCAAGTGAGCATACCTTATTCTGAGCATTTGATATCGATCCTTCCTCATGCTTGATCGCTCTTTGACTACAACTCTCCTCCCAAGGCTGACCTGCATTCACAAAAGACAAATAACAAACTCCACATGCATTTGATATATAGATTAATGGGTTAGAGATTCAATAAACAAGTATGCAATAAACCATGAAAATCTCATATGGTGGGATGGGAAAAGTATTTCTTTATTATTAACTTCAACTAATCAACTTAAAATGATGAAGCCAATTGTTTCTCCATGCATCTGGTCCTGGGATCCTCTTCAATTGTCCTCCAACTTCTTTTCTCTATCTTTCTCTTTGCACAAGGATGGCTAAAGGGTTGGGACAAAATGGAATGTGCAATTGGGTATTGTTTCTTTACTATGATTCTCCTCTTCCAAATGGGACCCCTAACCCTTCTTTTATAGGCTAGAAGAAGATAGGTATTTGGTTGAACCCTCGACCATGCATGGCCGGAAGGTTTAGTTAACTCACACAAAGCTGTGTGTTCCATCAACAACTTTCCTTTTTTCATGCTTTTGTAGGTACACGCGGGTTGTTTTGGGTCAGCTAGCGTGTACACGCATGCAGTAATAGAGTAGGGAATCTGGGCCTTTTTAAAGGTGTTTTTAAGAAGATTTGTTCAACAGTGTTTTGGCAAAGAAGGAATTTGAGATGGCATGATGCCAGGTAAGCATGTCTAGTGCAAATTAGGGTTATAACAGTATGGTAATCCCCCCCCCAAAAAATCCATGGTTGTCTATTCTATGCATTTTTTGTCATATTTTTTTCACCTTTCTAAAATGGATAATTATACCACTGCGTTCCTCTCTTTGATACCTTTCCAACGAGGTATCACATGCCTTAATCTGGCACCTATAGCAAATGGTAAGGTTGTTTAAAACTCAATGCCAACAGTCATTGATCATGCCTATGGGTTAATCTGGCTCATTGATCTTCAACTCTTGTATATTTGGAAAAATTCATGTTTTGAATCAGGATGAATGATAGCCATTGATGTTTATGGGAGAGTAAATATTGTCCCCTCGTTGGAGGGAACATTCGTCAGAGTGATTGAGGACAAGGTGGTAATCATACTCTGATGGGGAAGGTTCTGATATATCAACATGAACCATTGATATGTTGGGGAGGTGAGGTGGATAAACATTATCGTTAATCAGGGCATGTGATCACTCTAAATATTAACCATTGGTAGGAGAGAGGGGAGAGAAAACTTAGTCGTATATCTTGGTGGGTCTTTCCTGGGTGAGGGCAAGAGGGAATGTGATGTCATGTTGGCATGGATGATAGTGTATCTAGAGGATGATACATGGAAAATTTTAATTGATGGATGTATATCAGAGTGAAAAGGGGAAAATTTTGAAACTAAGGTATTCTGATTCATTGCTATACGAGGGAAGAAAAATGTGGATCACTTCATACTCCGACGAAAGGGGATCGAAGTATATTCTTTCCTATACTCTATTTGTGTGCCGATAGTGTAGTGTTTTGATGCATTAAATATGTGTTGTCAGACCTCCCTACTTGGTGTTCAGTAGATTTAGGGAGTTAAAATATTCTAAATGAAAGTGGATCGAATAATATTCTATCCTCAAGAAATGTGTTTCTCAAGAGACTGAGAAAAAAGTGAATAGGAAAAAATGTATTGTACAACAAATCAGACCAATCGATTTTTTCCACGCCATGGATTATCACAGTGTAAGAATAACATTTTAGCACTTTATTAGATAAGCCAAGGTTACTTGTGATGACGTGTATGACCACATCAGTCCACATGTCAAGCTGAGGATGGGTCCACATGTCATGTGGGTGATGTGCCACGTTTCAAAGTGATTTGGAGTTTTCAGATCATGTTTGACGATGAGTTTTGGTGACACCTTTCATTCCAGGTGGCAGGTTGTGGGTAGGGTCACATGTATAGGGTGCCAACTCAGATGACACGCTGGGAGTCTCGCTTAAACTAGGATAAAAATGGAGTGATTTCATGATGAAAAGGGGTTGTCCAACATGGTAGCTAACACATTTAGGAGATGTTACATGGAAAATAATTATTGGTCAATGGGATGAGAAGAGTCTCATATTAAATCATGTTCTTTATACCTATAGGCTCATATATCTCAGCGATACATCGAATGAGGGCAGTCATAGTGAGTTATGGCTTAGAGAGGGTTCGAATTTGATAGTAGGTACTCTGAGGGACAATTTGGGTCATTGTTTGGAGGGTGTCCATGAAGAAATGACAGTCGTCGATCTTTAGAAGAATAAGTAGATTGATGAAAGGGAAGTTAAGATGAGAAGGATGACAGTTATGTGTTCAAAGTCACTAGGATATCAGCGTCACAACAAGGAAGTGAGGGGTCTTTAACTACCAACCAAATTTGCAGGATCGATGTGATCAATATCATTGATCTTTAACTTCCAATATCGATCGGATATTTCATCATCGAGGGATGGGATTGAAGTATCTAAGAACCGGGGAGGAGTGGAACCCTAACACTGATATGTCTAGGACGTCATCGTCATCATCGGAGTATGGGGTTGG
This sequence comes from Picea sitchensis, assembly GCA_010110895.2. Classification (NCBI taxonomy): domain Eukaryota; kingdom Viridiplantae; phylum Streptophyta; class Pinopsida; order Pinales; family Pinaceae; genus Picea; species Picea sitchensis. The sequence goes on along the minus strand of SNQJ01S0004457.1, from coordinate 105,866 downwards.
AATACTAGGAAGAAAATATTTGTTACAAGTCTTGAACGTGACGAGGATAGGTGGTGGGTGCCACATCAATTCCAATGCCATGTCAGATGGAACATGAGAGAGTGAGCCATGTGGATGCCACGTGGGAGTGGGAAGAAAGGGCGATATTTGGCTTAAGAAACTTTGGGAGGCCATAGATTTCATCTGGGCCTTGGATTTAAGTATGGTTACAGTCATTGGAAAACTCTCAATGAGGATAATCCAAATAAGAGGCTTGGTTAGAGGAAAGAAAAGAAGAAAAGAAGGCAAAAAATGAATAGGCCTTGGGCCTAGGTTTTCAAAGAAAGGGAAGGCCAAAAGGGAAGGATATCAATGGATTCCACCACATGCATCTCAAGGTTGGAGCAATCATGAAGAAAGGATATCATGCTAGCCTCTTCCTACAACTGCCGAAAGAAATGAAATCAATTATGAGATTAAAAGAACACTTTCCAATACATCAAAAACATTATAGTTCCTTTCCTTTAAGAAAAATCATGAATAAGTATTGATTATGAAGAACATGAAGATGAGAGGTTTATTGACGACAATAATCTATGATATGGATTAAATGACTATTATGATGGTTGCATGTAGCTAATATCCATCACATAAAAAGGATTAGTGACCTTATGATTCAAGTTAAGAGTTTCCCTCTACATGAGAGTATAAGGATGAAGACGTTAGGAACCACATGCTAGCAATGGTATGCATACTTTGAAAAATTCATTCAGAAAGATGATTAGTAACCGACATAAAACTCATTCAAGACATGTAATAGATTATCAAACCTATAGCCACATCGGATCATCAAGAACTTGGGAATATGAAAAAGGTATGGATATAATGTGTCAATTCCATCACACAAATGTTGACAAAATATCATAGGTAAAATAAAATCATGAATACATTTAAAATCGTAAGATCAATAGAGATAATGAACCTTCATCAAACAATCATCAATCAAGACCAAAACCACAACTCCCTCAAGGTAGGAAAATAAATAGAATTAGGCTCCAACCCAGCGGTAGAGGATTAGGAAATAGGATTCAAATTTTGGTATGGGGCTCCTATCCTTTAAATTTTCCAAGAAAAAGTAAAAAGGGGGGTTGTTTTGACCACAATAGGTTTATAAGACAAAATTTAATTCAAATCGGGTAATAGAGAAATTCAAATAAAAAATGAATACTATTCAAATAATTATTTATCTTTCTTTAACTCTTAGCTGGAATATTCATCAAATATATGTTAAGAATACATTATTGAATGGGAATTATCCATGAATAAATATATATGGACCAATCCTTTGGTTCAGTGGATAAAAAGGATCCTCAATTTTTTTATATCTTGAAGAAATCACTTTATGGACTTAAACATGCTTCAAAGGCATGGCATACAAAAACAATTTTTTATTTCCAACAACATGGGTTCAAAAAATGAAAATCAAATCCAAATCTCCATGGAAAGAAAGTTCAAAGAGAGATCCTTCTTATTATTTTTTATGTAGATGATTTCCTCATTGTTGGTCCAAAATATTTTTTTGAAAATTTGAAATTGAACCTTCAAAGAAAATTTGACATAGTGATATAGGCATGTTTCTTAGTTTGCAAGTTTGTAAACTACACAGTGGACTGTTTCATTCACAATAAAAATATGTAGTGGACCTTTCGAAAAAAAATAAAATTATTGATTACAAAATTGTTTTTACTCCATTTTAGTATGGATTCAATCTTACCAAGGAATTTCATTCCGAGAAGGTAGATGCTACATTATATAGGAAACAATAGACCATGCATTTTCTTTGTAGTCAATCTAGTCTCCATATCTAAGCAAGAACCTAGAGAAACGCATTGGTTGGTTGCTAAAAAATATTCCCCTATATCCATGGTATGTCACACTATGCCATCCATTGTGATACTAGTCCCAAATTTCTTTTGTAGGATGCACTAATATGGTTTTGGGTGGAGTGATGTATGTGACATGAAATCCATAGGTGGATATGTTTTCCATCTTGGACCAATATCTATTAATCCTTTGGTGAGAAAGAATATAGAGCAACAAATGCAGCAAGAAAAGAATCAACATGGATTCAAAATGTCTTATTAAAGTTTGGATTTACCCGAAATTCTACAAATACCATATTTTGTGGGAATGAAAGTGCGATGTAGGTTGTAGACAGTCCAATTTTTCATTCTAAAATAAAACATGTTGAGATTGATATTCATCTTATATATTGTCCAACCTTAAGTTGCCAAATTACAATATTGGTGTAGTGATGAAAAAATTGTTGATATTTTTACCAAAAGTATGACTAAAGATAAATTTTTGAAGCTACCAAGTATGTTGGGGATGTTGGAGGTCGATATTAAGGGAGGAATAGATGCAAAATGTCCCCCTCCACTTCATTTTTTCTTGTAAATTCTCTATAGTTATTTATAGAGGGAAAATGTTAGGAAATGTAAGAGGTGACTCTCTCTGAATTTTCTAGATGAGATTTCTCTAGAATATTATAATTTTATATACCTTATATTATTTTAGAATATATTAAATTAATTGAATAAAAGTAAAATAATTACTAGTGGGAGGAAAAGAAGAGAAATCAAGCATACCTTGATTGAATTGGACATGGTGGAAAGATCGTGTCTTTGCTTGGTGCTCTACTCCTCTCTATTTTCTAAATGAAATGAAAAAAGTGAGGCTTGGTTTGTGCAAATGGGAACAAATCGCACCCATAGTCCCTTAAAAAGGGACATGATAGAAACACATTCATGTTCCTAGGAATGCATGCATGTTTCTAGGAATGGGCACACATTCTTGGCAACGTGCCTATGTGGCATGTTGAGTGGAGATTCAGGATTTTATGAAATTTTAACATCAAGAATGTGTGTGTGTGTTCTTTTAGGTGTGTATTCCTGCTCACCCCCTTGCCACTTTATCATCCACCAACTTTGTGCACTCACCCAATAGTACTGATTGACATTTATATTGATTTTTTTGCATTTTACTGGAGATCTATATATGACATGTTTATTGCATATTTTGTTGATATGTATGTTTGACATGTATATTCATATGTTTACCGCTCATGTATATTATTTTTTTCATATAATGTTGTGGTTGTTTTTGTTGTTTGATTTATAAAATGTAATATGAGTATGCTAATGATGAACATTGTTAATAATTTCTTTGTTTTTAAGAGAAATTTGATATGTGTCACTCATTTGAACTTTATGAATATTTTATTAAAAAATAATATCACCCAACATTTTATAAATAGTATTTTAAGAATTAGTAAAATTGACAAAGGTTTCTATAATTTTAGATAAGTATGGATCATCAAATGTTTCCTTAATTCTTAATAGGCTCTAGAAGAAGACTCTTTTAGATTTTCCAAGTCCTTCCCTTTATTGACACTTATTTCAAGGAGAATGCAAACCAAATGATTAAATTAAGTGTGTATGATTATAAAACTAAAGGATGGAGTGGAATACGTGAAGGCCATGATACTTTCACTAGATAAGTTGGGGAATGCCATCAAAGTTGGTAATGCTAACACCACAAGTATTGTAAATGTTAAATGAATTTATTTTGTTGGAATTGTCCTTAGAAGTTCCATCAAAATAAGTATATATTTATTTGAATATTGATTTTCTCAAACAATAAAAATTTTGAGGTTTGAATATTTTTTAATATCTTTTTTTTTTGTTAAATAAAATATAATTTAAAATAAATATTTACTATTGTACGCCACCAAGTTTATGATATATCAATTAATTCCTAGTAATTCAAAGGTGTTGTACATGCACACCAACCTCCCTAATTTCCTTTCTTATATTTTCCCTAAGAGGATAAATTGACCCCCCCTTCTATACTTTTATATTAAAAAGCCTCTCATCCTCTCTCATGAAAATGTCAAAGCTCATACCTCTCTTCCCACTCTCCTTTCTTCACCATTTACAACAGTTCTTCATGATGCATCTAGTTCCAAAAAACCCCTCTGGTACATCTAACTCTTTACTGTAAAACTTTTGATTATCCTCTTCGGTACAACTAGAGGAGTTTCAAACACCACCTTCAATGGAGAAGAGTTGTTCACCAGACGTGTTCCCTCATTTTTTTCCATTGCACTGCTTGTCCATGAGCTTCCCTCTTTTATCACTCATATCCCAGCAATGATATTTCAATATTTCATCGACGCTGAGAGTATCAACAATTATATTTTTTTCCTCACTGACATAAACATTATCAATGACACATCTCCATCTTGAAACCTCTTCTATTCTCCTCCAACTCAGACGCTTCTTGTTGCTCCTATCAGTCAGGTTCCTATCATTTCCAATGATCAAAATTTCATGCCTGACTAGATAACTAATGGATATTCGTCGTTCTCGCCTGATATACTTCATGGTGTAGTTGTAATTAAGTCTTTTTTTGTTGTAAGTAGCTTTCATTATTCATGCCATACCAAATTTTTCACTTGTGCTTCTTGATTTTATGACTAACCATGAACATGCAAGTTTAATATATCATCATATGGGTTAACTGGAACATATATATGCTTGTTTTGGTTATGAAACACACATTAGAAGAAAATTGGTCCTCCCAACTCATACACAGTGTTCAATGCTTTCAACATCAGTTTGCCATTTTCATATATTTATATTTATATGCTATTGACACGTTACCTCAACTTCAATGGATGAACTAAGAGCATGTATGACACATACAACACAGTAACTGACATAACTAGATTCAAGCAAGGAAACAACAAGAACGATGCCATATGCCCATTGAAAAATGCCTTTGAGCATGATTTTTCGACATTATTCAAAGTGTATTTTTCACCACAAAAACAAGTCAACTATATTAATTACACAATTACGATTCCAATCCACCTAAAGGAATCAAAATATGAAGCCCACAAGTGCCAAAACAATCTCCAAATATTTCATGTTGAGAAATCCTAGTTAACCTTGGACTTCATTAAACATGGATCCACTAAAATTATTTAATGACATGTTCAGTTATATTTCTATAAGATTCTCTCTATTCCCTCTGTGTTGCAAAAAACGTCACCTCAATCAGACATCGTATGAGAAAGTTATAGACTTTCGAACTCAAGCTCTTGTTGTTTCTTGTTGGTAAAAGGACACTCAATTTCTTTTCCAATTGTGTCTTCCCATGAAGAGAGGTTGTTGGAAACTTCTTTGGAACACACTAGAGGAGTTCCTTATATGAGCTTTGGTTCATACCAAAGGATTTCCCACTAACGCCTCCGAAAATTCTTTCAAACTCCTCTGAAACCACCGAAGAATTTCCCACAAACTTATCTAAAACTATCGGAGGAGTTCCCACGAACTCCTATGATACAAATCAGAGTAGTTCCCATTAACTCCTCCAACAAAAATTGAAGGAGGTCCCATTAACTCATCTGAAAGAGACAAAACTATCTTTTGTAATTTGTCCATAAAATTTGGCTTGACTGTTTGTTTTGTGTGTTCTTTATACTGTTGGAAAGGTATTTTAGACATATACAACTTCCTAGTTATATGATTTGATAAATTTCTCACTTATTGTTTAGAATGTTTTGGATTAATATCTGACACCTTGTTAACATACCCAAAGAACAAGAAACCTCAATCAAGGGTAGGGGAACCAGGAACCGAACTCGGGGAAGCACATATGAACTGTCACTTAGTTAATTTTTCAGTTATATGGTTTCAAATGTGTAGTGTTTTATCCCTTGATATGTTCTAGACTATAAATGGAAAATGTTGAGGAACCCCACAGGCTAAGACCTAGAGAAATTCTTAAATCCATGTTGATTAACAACATAAATTATGCAAAATTTTGGGTATTTTTTTTTCTCTCTCTTATAAAAACTCTCAAACCTAAAACAATAACAAAAACAATACCAAGACATTCAATGTGAAGAGGCATGTGTCCATGATTTCTTTAGACAGTTTGATTTAAGTTTGGAAGGGGAAGATTTAGAAGAAATACAAAATAGACATGTGAGGCAGCTTTAAGATGAATCTCACATCCTATGGAAAGAATAACATGATGAGAAATGAAGAATTCAAAAATTCTAACAACTTTAATAGATCATTAAATCATGCATCAAACAATAAATATTTTCATATATTTAAATCCATGGAGGTACCCTTTGCACATCATGAAATACAGGAAAAAATGAAATGAATTGATCATGCATTCAGAGGAAATCACTTCAATGTCATAAGCTAAACAACACACAATAATATTGTACATGTCGTAAAACTTGTTGCTCAAGATTTTATTAATGTGGATTTGATACAAGAAGCCATGAAATGAGAGGGATGGATTTTACAAGATCACGTTCACATAAAAAGAAGCACATACTAAATCATAACGCAAGGAATGAATATCTTGTAGCCTGCAGCCTTGAAAATTGTTCTATGTCTGAGGGGATATTTGGTCAAAGAAATTAGGTATAAGATACTCTCAAATTCCCCAAACATATGACCCTAAAACTAATCTCCTTCTACTGATCTATAGATTCTTTTTCTCAAGGAAAAACCACCCTTTTGGACCAATATTGATTCTTCAAAATTAATAATGGCGTGTTAGAATCTTGATACCACATCTAGTTTTCTAACCATTCCCACATTTCCAACTGATTTTACTAGATTTTACTAAGAAGAAACAAATTTATACCACCAAACGAGACTTGTTGATACTGTTGTTGGGTGTGTTCTCCTTGTATAATTGAGCCTTTTCTTGAGTACTTATAGGTGGATCAATTGATTCCCATCATTGCATCATGAGCCTTTTACCTCAATTTCTAATATGATATGCTAAACATTTCCTTACAGTTGGCAATGCTCAACAACACAAGGTACAATGGACTAGTCCATTGCATCCTTTTCTTCAAGCTTCTCCATTGCACTGATGTGATTTTCCAATACACTTTAGGGTGGACTCTCGAATTCCCATTTGCCTTTAATATCATGCTAATGATAAAAGAGAAGGACATTATTTTCATAATGAAACAAAGAAAATAATTCCCCAACATATGTAGCCAAGATGGTTCATACTCCAGTCCTGAGCGGAGGGTTGACACAGGTGGGTCATCACCTAAAACACCTCACATATGTGTAAATCACCTTTAGAACCCATATCACTTTCATATTTGTGGATTATGATCTCTATGTCTTTCTATTATAACAAACTTACGTGTGTTTGAGTAGATAGCTAATGAGAGGCAATGATTTTGTATGCTTGGTAGGATTTATGAAAATCTTGGGCTCACGTGAATTCACATGTCAAGATGATGATTACTAGCCTCTGCTAGGCTATAGGAAGGGGTATGATGATGGGTGAAAGGATGAAAACGTGAGGCTGGCCGTCTTGCTATGCATCACATCTTTCTTAACTAATTTGGCAGGTTGTTAGTGAATCCTCCCACTCACTTGAAACATTCTCCCTTGTGGTCCTATTTGAGTACACACATCCTTTCCCTATAATTTGGATTTGTTTGAAGTTTTGAGAAAAAACATGAGATTTGGATGAAATCATGCTAAGGTCATTGTGGATCTGTGGACACATGGAAAATTTGAATTGGTTCATGTAGGTGTCGATGTGTCTTCTGAGGCTTGACATATGTATGGATGAGTTCAATATGACAACCAAACAATCTGGTGTGCCTTCTCATCATAGGTGGTGATTTTTGAAAGGCTTAAAAATATGCATCGCTGACTTGTCATGTCTCTCTCAACTTCCTTGGTGTTTAGGTGGAATTTTATGCTAGCTCCAAGTGGCACTGAGGGAGTGGTCAAATATGTGATGAGATGGTGGATGTGAAACCTGACAGGACCAAAATACCACTTTCACAACCCTAGTGTTGGAACATCAAGCATTTATGGTTCATCATATATCTTGTGGATTCAGTCGGTCGATAGGTTGACCTACATCTGGAAATAGTCGGTCAGGTGAATTACCAACACACCACACTAGTCAGTAGGGTAGTTGACATGTCTATCGGTTGGATTGAGTCTTGTCGAGATGAATTGACAGAGCATATTTTTTGGAGTCAACTCTAACCACCGACAGTTATATGTGGACAAGATCTTCAGGATTCTGTGGGAGTCAGTTAGATATTGAGACTATAAAGGAATACCCGTTGGGTCATTATCAGAGTGTGAAGGATGAATTGAGATTGCACAATAAATCAAGCATATCAACATGTGCAATATGCACTATGATTTTCAGGTCACAATACTTTGTGCTTAAGTGTTGTAACGATCTCTTTATTCAAAATTTATTGTATCTCTTCAATTGTCTGTAGTACTATGTCCCTTGTTTCATATCATGTTCCATTTCATTCCTTAACATGGTATCAGAGCTAATTGTTTGAAAACCTCAACTTGTTATCTGCAAACCTTGTTGATTCAAATCTATTGTGTGATTGACTATGGGTTGGTGGTTTGTTAATTAGAACTTAATGAAACAAAAGTTGTTTGTCTAAGATATCAAAGATGGCTTTGAAGATTGATCTTATTCCTGTAAATGGATCAAATTATGCATTATGGTCTCTAGATATGGAAACTCCATTGAAAAGTAAGGGACTATGACAGTATACCAAGGTCGCAATCCCAAATCCAATAGATGATTCGAAAACTATTTCTATTGATGGAAAGAAGGATGAGGTTGTAGGGGTCATCACAACCTACATCTCATAAGAAATCCATCTTCATCTCAGTGTAATTAACCGTTCGCATCAGGTCTGGAAGAAGATGAAGACCTTGCTTGATAGAGTTGATGAAATCCACATTGTTCAGTTGGAGAAAGAGTTGATCTCTCTCGATCCTCATTCCTTTGAAAGAATGAATGACTATTTATCATGTGTTAAGGAACTCCAGTTGAATTTGAGTGAATGTGGAGAGAACTACAAGAAGAAGGATGGAAAACTCATTGAGTTGGTCCTGATAAATTTGAGAACACCATTTTGTGTGTTCGTAATGACCTTCCACACCAACTGGCATGAACACAAGCAATATGGTAAGGACTACTCTGAATGTTTTTGTGAAATTTTGATTACTTATCAACATAGAGTACTTGAAGAATACAATCTTGGTAGTAAACACCAGGCACAATTTCTCAAGGGTAACAGATAGACAGATTCTAGAAATAGATTGCATACCGATGCTTCTACACAAAAATGTGTATATATTGATCAGAGACCCTAGAGAAAAACATAGTGAAATCAGATGAAGAAGACATGTTGATACTGTGGAAAGACTGGACATGTCGAGAAGAAATTGTTCAAGAAGTGATATTATTTAGAGGAGAAGGTTAAGAGACTTGAATGAGACGTGTTGATTGTCATCGACCCGCTGACAATTTTACCTTCCAATTCAGGAATTCTCAAGCCTTGATGTCTCACACTATGAAAAATGAATGGGTTGTCGACTCTAGGTGAACTCATCACATCGAAAAATATGTCACCTTATTAACAAGACTAAATAAAGTAGAAGAAAGTAGAATCCTTGTTGTTGATGATTTTTCTTTGGATATTGATGGCAAGGGTGATTTATCTTGTCGACATGGTAAAATTGTCGACGTCTATCCTATACCGAATCTTATTTCCAATATGTATGTTTGTTTCTTAGTTAAAAGAGACTGGTAAGATTGTGGAATTATTTCCAGATCGTTTTTATGTTTAGGATTTGAAGAAAGGGATGTTGATTGTCGCTAACAGACTTCTGGACCTGATGAACAACTTATACAAGTTTTGTGACTCGAATCGACCTAGATCTGAATCGTCTGCACTTATTTCTCACAATAATGAAAGAAGTCAAGTTTGGCATGAACAATTCAAACATATGAATTTTTGAATTCTGCAGGAATTGGAAACTCAAAACATGGTTGTTGGTTTACCGAAGGTGTTTCCACCTAAACATGCATGTAAGGGTTGCATACTTGGGAAGCATCATTAGGAACATTTTGACTCCATACAAGCGTGGCAAGCATAGAACCTACTGGAATCAATGAACATTGATTTTTTCTATCAATTTGTCTTCACTGAAAGGTGCTAGGTATATTTTGACTTATATTGATGATTTATATCGTTTCACATGGGTATATTTCCTAAAGAATAAAAATATTGTTTTTGAGAAGTTCAAAGAATTTTGGGACTTTGATAGAAATCAATGTGGTTGAACCATTAAGTGCTTGATATTAGATAATGTTGGTGAGTATGTCAATCGACCCTTTGAAGAATACATACTTTGTTCTAGTATTGAATGGAAACGATCAGTTCCCAACACACCTCAGCAAAATAGAGTTGTAGAACACAAGAATGAGACATGAGTCGAAATGGATAGATGTATTCTATAGGATAAGACCTACCTCCTTTCTTCTGGGCTGAAGCAGTGTATTGTGCCAATTATCTACTTAATCACATCTCAACTCGATTTGTTCCTTCCATGACTATTTTCGAATGATGGCATCGAAAGAAACCTTTTGTTTTATACCTATGTGTATTTGAATGTGTTTCTTGGGATAATATTCCTAATGATTGTTGAAATAAATTGGATGAGATTTATTATTGCATCATCATGGGATAATATGAAGAGTTGAAATCCTATCAACTATTTTATCCTATCCGATGACATATTATTACCTGACGTAATTTTTCAGTTTTATGAGAAGTCTTTCATAGTTAAGTTGTTGAACGTCTCATATGGATTACTACAATATGCTAACCTTGATATTTTTTCAGACACTAGTCCTCCTGCTCCTCTCTTTAGTCCTTCGACTGGTTCATCAAACTTTTTTCCTATTTCGACTTGACCATCGATATTCGAGTCAAATAGTCCAACATCTTATGTTTCGAATGGTCCACCAACTAAAAAACTCTGAATTTTTATCAGCCTATTGAATTGAACCATAATTCACATATTTCTTATATACCCCACTAGGATACCAAGAAAATTGAATTCATTGGAGCTAATGAAGGAGATGCCTCCTGCAAAGAACAAATTCAAAGTCAGAAGAAACTTGGCAGTGTTTCCCTCATGACTCATGTCCTTGAAACCTATGATATTCTTACCTACTTTGATGTAGAAGGATGACCCAAATGGGAACATGCAATGAATACTAAAATCAATTTATTGTTGAAGAATCAAACCTAGGACTTGGTTCCCCGACGCCATGGAAATAACATTGTGAAGTGTCGATGGGTCTACAGGAACAAATTTAACTCTGATGGTGTTGTTGAGTGACATAAAGCATGTCTCTTTGCTAAGGGATTTTTTCAAGAAGAAGGCGTCGACTCCACTGAACCTTTTCCTCTATTGAAAACATGAACTTGGCTCGATTGATTCTTTCCCCTGCTGCTCATTTTGGATGGTAGATTCATCAGATGGATGTGAAGAGTACCTTTCTTCACAAATACCTATCTTAAGAAATTTACATGGAATAGCCACTTGGATTTGTGATGGATTCAAATTTGGTATGTTGACTCACGAAGTCACTTTATGGTTTGAAGAAGAATCCCTAGGCCTGATACACTAAGATGGAAAGTTTCTTTCTTAGGCTTGGTTTCAAATGGTGTGAATCTGATCACAACCTGTATCTTCTCCAATGCAATGATGACACCTTTATTGTTGTTGTATATTTTGATGACTTAATCATTACCGAAAATAATAATGTTCTCATATTTAGATTGAAGAAACAACTTGCTACCTACTTTGACATGACAAGTCTTGGCACTCTGCATTATTTTTTGGGTCTTCACGTAATACCACTATGTGATTGTTTTTTCATTTTTCAGTCTAAATATGTAATAGATATGTTGACACCTTTTAATATGGTTGATTGAAATCCTTGTACCGATTCTTTTCAGTCCATAGTAAAGATTACTAATACTTGTCAAACACCCATTTTCGATGCTACTCTTTATTGACAATTAGTCAACAGTCTTATTTATTGTTATAGCAAGATTTGCCTCAAGCCGTGCAATCTTGAACATAGGGCCTTTTTCCATTTCTCTATGTAGACTTGAAGTCCCTTTTTGCAAATACCAGAGATAAAAACATAATGTTTCCACATATACGTGCCCTATCTATATTACAACATGTATATATGCAGGTTGCACCACTACAACCCGTGTCCATCGGGAAATGTGCCCAAAATTAAAAAATGGTGTCGGGGTTCCATGTCATGTCACACGATCAATGATTCTTGGCCTTCCATATACTGGAAACTTTCCAATTTGGCCCTTCAGTTCAACTTGAAGGCTATAAAAGGGCCAAATCCTAGCTATGGAAAAGAGGAGAAAGAATTCAACTTTGAGAGCAAAGTTACTCTGGAGAAATTATTTACTTCACATTGAGTGTGGATCCCTTTATCCTTTAAGTCTGAACACATTGTTCATCCCCCAAGCTATTCCCTTATTGATTGAGAACTTCATTTTCTCTTTGATATGAGATTTCCTTTGGTGGAGAATTGAAGTGGTGGAGGCCTAGCTGGAAGGAACTTAGTTTCTCAGTTCTGAACCGTGTCGACATAGAAGTTTGTAACTCATTCACTTCTGTTGATTATATCTTAATAGAAATACTCTTTTCTCGTCCAATTAATATCTCACAAATATTTGAATTATTATTCCATGGGCGTATTTGTTGTGAATGTTGATGGATTATGCTATTTAATGTGCTAACATCATATATTATTACCATATTCTTTCATTTCTTGGTTGTTGAGGACTAGTTGTAGGTATATTGATTTGGGTTAAGTGCTCAACGGTGGACTTCATCGAATGTCTGGACGAGGTAGGCCTCTTATCTTGTCTTGTTAACATATTTGTGTATATAACATACTTGATATTAGAGTTGATTTTTGCAGTCATTTCCATCTTTTGTGGTTTACCCCTAGCCATAGAGAAATTTTCCTCGTAATAGAATTGGAGACCATATTGGGGAAAGAATCTTCTTTTTTCGGGGTTTGGAGTGTTTTTCTCCTTAGATTTATCTCATTCATATTGATTTTTTTGTCGTATCATTGCTTGACAACCTCTGTTCACTCTAAGGCTAAGTTTCTTAGACACAGGTTTTTTCTTGACAGTCGCGTACATATGCGTGTTGTACTTCTGCAAGTTGCATACATGCATGATTTTCCCTTGAACAGTTGCGTACATCAACCTTTGTTGCTTGATTTCTAGGTTTGTTGGTTGTTGGGTAGGTTTTGATGATTTCTGAGTCTTCTTGGGTCTCTATGGTGACTGTTAAGTGTTTGTGGAATGACAATAAACCTGTCTTTGGTTGAATTTTTGGGTGGTGCCTTTCTCATCATCTTTTCATTTTGATTGTCCATGCACTTTAGGCTAGGTGTTTTTCTCCTTGATATCCTACTTGGCTTGTCTCTATCTATACACGATAGATTTTTTATATCAAGTTATTGTTCAGTCCTTGCATTTTCATTTTTCTTATATTGAAAATAAAAAAATATTAGGCATTTTACATTGATTGGAATTTTGATCTCTTGAGTCTTTGTCATTTATCTTATTGCATGTAAAGAAAGATTGCATTTTTATTTAGAATTGCAAAATTGAATTGAAAATTGCATTTTTAAGAAGCATATCGTTTATTGGAAATTGAAGTTAGGACTTTGCATTGTATTCATATTCATTTATTTTATTTGTTGAGTCATAACATCATTAGTTTCACGAATGCACCTTTTGAGTAAGAAAGGCCATTAAAATTAATGATATAATTTAAAATTGATTAGTAACGATTTTATTTTCTAGGGTGTACAAACTAGCTTTGGATTTAGAGACTTGGAATAGGATTTTGTGAGTAAACTTCTCCAAGGATATTAAATCAGCATATGTGTCTCACTAAGGGAGTGGAGAAATCCATTCTATAATCGGTAATATCCGGAGGCTCTGCTTACACCGGAGTTAAGCACGAGATCGTGTGAGGTCAGTTGAAGGGATATCCCCCTGATACCTTCTTAGCATCAGATATATTTCTGGGGATCTATTCGTATATGGGGATCTTGCTAGTGCCCTTACCTCCATGAGAGGTGTTGATTTCAAGGTTTCGGTCTTTGCTACCCTTCCCATATGGTGGACCTGACTTACGACTATTCTCCTGTGACTGTTCTCCTGTGCATAGGTTATACCGTGGTTGCTTAGTTTATTGACTTAGGTACAACATAGGTTACTTGCAGGGGTTATTCTGCAGGTACCCTAGGTCAGATAAGGGTCGGACAACACACAACCTTTATGGAAGATTACCTCTCCGGGGGGATCTGACTGACTGGTTGTTAATCCCACGAGGGCCCTTATAATAGATTATGTTTCCTTCAATATTTATCATTAGATTCTCAGGCCCCTCTTGGGTGAGGCATACCTACTTTAGAGAGGGAAGTCCCTTTCAACCACTTTATCTTGTTTGTGTGCATATTGGCCATTTGATTATTTTTGGTGTGCTCTTTGATCACTAGTTGGCCTTAGGATTTGTTTTTTATATCTTGAATATTGAGTCATCGTGGAGACAAACCAGATTCCCCGTAGGTCTTGCCACTTGTTACATTTACCACCACATTTTGAGTCTTTTCCTTCTAAAATGCGTAGAGTTATTAAACGTGGTACACACCTCCACTTATCATACTTGTGATTATACATGGATGAGTATTGAACCAAGTCATCAAGATATTGGGATCCCTTCAACTCCCACACTTACTATAGTTAATGGTACCCGTTTGACTCCTGCAACCACAATGGTTGTGGTGTCGGAGGAACCTATTATTACTGATCCCCATCCTGTAGTGAATACTCAACCTATTGCCATGAACACATTTGGGTATATTGGTAACTCACTAGGATATAATGTTCAGTCCATCCTTATGGCCTCTAGTCCCTTTTCCTATGGTATACCGAATTTTACATCGTAGTTTTCAAACTCCATCCTAGCCACTGGCCCTAATGCTAGCATTGGACTTGGGGGAACAACTCCTCCTTATACTTCATTCTCATTTGGTGGCACTCATGTTCATTAAATGAATCCTACTATGGGAGGCATTCCTTCTTTTAACCTCAGGCTTAATCCCATTACTTCTGGATGGAGTAACCAACTTGGCAGAGAAGCTATTTCTTATAGTTCGTCCTTTGCACCCACCTCCTTTGTACCGATTCTGACCAACATGTTTGACATGATGAATCCACCTTTATCCTCCGGATTCACACCTGGGGGAGGTCAGTTTCACACCTTGGGAAACCCCAAACCCAAATCCACTCCGGCTGGGGCCATTTTTATAACCCTCATTACAACATTCCTATTGGAATGTATACCATCAAGTGTACTATTGTTGATGAAGGCACTGCAACATGTGTGATGTCCTTGGTCTATTGGAAATATCTCGACTCTCCAACTCTCTCTTAGTCTCCGACCATGTTGACTACTTTTGACGGTCGTTCCTTCTTCCCCCACGGTATTCTTTCTGCCTTTCCAGTCTAGTTAGGTGGGAAGATGGTAGAGGTGTATGTCGAGGTGGTTGATGTACCCTTCGATTATAACTTGTTACTAGGATTCATTTGGACTTACTCTATGACTGTCATAATATCCTCTATATTCTGTATTCTTTGTTTTCCTCATGATGGGAAGATCATGACGATCGACCAATTGTCCTTTGTGTATTCTATCCCCAGTGCATCTGT
The DNA here is from genome assembly GCA_010110895.2 of Picea sitchensis. Lineage (NCBI taxonomy): Eukaryota > Viridiplantae > Streptophyta > Pinopsida > Pinales > Pinaceae > Picea > Picea sitchensis. The sequence goes on along the minus strand of SNQJ01S0004457.1, from coordinate 90,148 downwards.
TGGATCATCGATCCCCATGGTAAAAAATTCTTATCCAACAACTGAGAATATCGATGTCAGAATGTATTCAACCCTTATGGGTACCTTCAACTTCATGGCACTGGTTCACCATATTTGCGCCATGTCCAGTAGGCTCGTTTCGTCAGAGAGGTCTGTTCCTTTCTGCACTTCCTATTTTAATGATCCTTGGACCCTACCTTCCTCAATTGTGTCTTTTGAAGGTCAATCACATTCTGGAATGGCCATGCCACTATCGAAAACATAGATAGTGTATCAAACTGTTCTTAACTCTTCCATCGATCTCGATCCTACTACCTCGCAGATGGACGAGGAGGATCCTATTCTTGAGCCTGTGTGGGCCACTTCATCATCTTGTTCACATGACTTCCTCGATGAGACTTTTCCCTTGGATTAAGCTATCATTGAGGCGATGAATGGTTTTGACAAACCTTGTGATGATATGCATCATCGCTCTTAGTTTCTCCTAGAGCTTGCTAGAATCGAACAAGATGAATTTCGATCTACTCTGAGCAAGATAGTCGGTCATGCTGTAGTTCCTCTTGATATGCATGACATTTATGCCGAAGGAAATATGGTGAGTATATCCACTATAGTCACGATCAATATCTATCATACCCCTGGAAAGATTGAATATGTACACATCGGTGCGGATTGTTCGCCAGAAGAAATCCTGATCTACACCGAATTCTTCAAGGAATTTCGATATGTATTCACTTGGTCATATGAAGAGATGCCAAGAATCGACCCTTGAATTGTCAAACATGAGATTAAAACTTACCTAAATGCTACGCCTGTTTTCCAATGTCTTAGAGCTGTCAATCCCAAGAAGGCCCCTGCTATTAAGGCAGAGGTAGAGAAACTACTTACTCTGGGCTTCATCAACCCAATTCCCTTGACTGAATGGGTATCCAATCTTGTTCTTGTGAATAAGAAGAAAGGAAATATCCATGTATGCATGGATTTTTGTGAACTAAAGAAATTTTTTCCTAAGGATGACTTCCATCGATGAGATCCGCAACGAGTGTGTGGAAAGCATAGTTTTTTCTTTCATGGACAAATTTTCAGGGTATAACCAAATTCAAATTAAACTGAAGGATCAACATAAGACAACATTTATTTGTCCTTGGGGTACTTTCGCATATCGAAAGATACCTTTCGGCCTTAAAAATGATGGAGAAACCTTCCAACTTGCTATGACTTTCACATTCCACGATCTTAAGCATATAGTCGAATCTTATCTTGAATATCTTGTTTCTCACTCTCGTAAGAGAGTGGATCACCCTAAGAAACTTCAGCTAGTTTTTGAAATATGTCATCATTATTACATCCGATTGAACCCTTATAAATTAATATTTTGCATTAGTTTTGGACGTCTTCTAGGATTTTTAGTCTCTAAGACTAGGATCATGGTAGATCCATTAAAGGTTGAGGCAATACTTTGATTGCCTCCCCCACACACTATTCGTCAACTTAAAGGTTTACAGGGGAAAGATAACTTTTTACGTCGGTTTATAGTAAATTATGTCAATATTACCAAGGGTTTGATGCGTCTTTTGAAGAAAGACACCCCTTTTATCTTGGATGACCGAGCCCATGAATCCTTTGATGCTTTGAAGAAAGCATTGGTATCGACGCCTCTGTTGAAGTCTCTTGACTAAAATAGAGACTTCTTGATTTATGTCATCGCATCTTAAGAGACGGTTGGTATGGTATTATTTCAGGAGGATGATGAGCTCTACAAGAAAGTGATTTACTATCTTAGTCGAAACTTAGTCAGTCCTGAGCTCAAATATTCTCATGTGGAAAAACTAGATTTGGATGTCATTCACACAGTCCAATGATTATTCCATTATATATTTCTTTGAAAAACTTCTATGGTTGTCGATCTCAATCCATTTCAATAAGTCCTTACCGGGTGTATCATAGGGGGGAAATACAATAAATGGATTTTCATTTTACAAGAATTCGATCTCAATTTTGCTTCTGTGAAATCCAAGAAATCACTAGTATTTGCAGAGTTAATATCTGGCTTCCCACGATTGGAAGAGGATGTTATTCATGTTGATTCTTTTACATATGAACATAGTTTCCTTGTCTCTATGTCTGACCCATGGTATGGAGACATTTTTCTCTATCTTCAAACTTTGAAGTTCCCTCAGCATCTCTCGTGAGATGACCAACAATGTATACTATACCAAGCTAAGAGTTACCTTATCGTCAGTGACACTTTGTATCGTTGAGGAGTAGACAATATATTGCATAGTTTTTTAACTCATGAAGAAGACGTGTCCATTCTAAATGATTTCCACAGTGGGGCTTGTGGTGGTCATTTATCCATGCTTGTGACAACCCAAAAATTTTTGTGAGACGGTTATTTTTTGTCATCTATCTTTAAAGATTGCGTTGAAGTGGTTAAGAAGTGTCACCCCTTCCAAGTGTTCACTTGGAAAATGCACTCGCATCCAACCCCTCTCCATCCAGTCATTACCATCGGTCCCTTCACCAAGTGGGGGGTGGACTTTGTGGATTGCAACCCAACATTGGCTAGGGGGCATCAACACATTATCATGGACATAGACTACTAAGTGGGTTGAGGCCATGCCTAAAGTTAAATCCGATGGGAATACTATTGCCTTCTTCATATTCAATCAAATTATTTCCAGATTCAAAATCCTGAGTGAGATTTTCACTGCTCATGGCAGTCAAATTCATAATTAAATGATGGAAGAGATAGCATCCAAGATGGGGTTTAAACATGGTCATTCTTCCCCTTACTACCCCTAGTCAAATGGACAGGTAGAGGCCATAAACAAGTCTCTCAAGACCATTTTGCAGAAAACTGTCAGCCAGAGCAAATTTGACTGGCATATAATGCTATATCCCGCGCTTTGAGCATACCAAACCTTGGTCAAGAATGGCAGCACATTTTCTCCTTTCCAGTTATTACAAAGTGTGGAGTCGATCTTACCTATTGAATGTGAAATTCCTTCTCTTAGATTGGTAGTTGCACTCCTACCTAACACTTCTGATCTCGAACGGTGCCTCATGCACCTAGAGAGCCTTGACGAGTAGCGTCGAGACACCTTTACGGCTATTGAAGTGAATAAAATATGTGTCAAGGTCCAATATAATAAGTCTGTCTATCCTTGGTTGTACGCTGAGGGTGACTTGGTCCTTTCATATGATCAAGCCAAAGAACCATTGGGGGCAGGAAAGTTCAAACCCATGTGGCACGGTCCTGTTGATGGGTCTTAAATCCCTTGATTCAATAGTAGGAAACAAACCCACCACCGAGGCCCAATTAGACTTTGCAACATTTAAAGATGGAATGGTTCTCTAGATCTTGTGATCCGACCAAATTATCGATGAGATTTGTGTTTTCTTGTGAAGGCTCTTCCTTCAGTTAGGACTATTCTCTTCTGTTTTTTGTCTTGGGTGGGGATGATATGACAGATGCAAGCAAGTATAAACCAACTTGACAACAAACAGGATTAAGTTTTAATTACTGGGGAAGAGGCTGAGCTTGGGATAACCCACTACTCAAACATCAAGACAATGATTTTATACCACAGGCCTAGTACTAATACATCAACCATGTGAGCATCCAATTACTATCTGAGAAACTAATTATCAGAAAGAAAGCACATATGTAATAAGATAATGGAAAGAAAAAATAATTCATCTACCATAACCATTCATCACATAATAACACAATGATTCATTTCCATCATTAAAGCAAGGATCATCAAAACATTGCACTAGATAACTTGAGAACAAAATTAATTTCTCTTACTATTATTGCATCATTCATGAAATAGGATAGGAAGTAGTTCTTCTCCAAGTCCAATCACATGCATATGATGAGAATAGTTTGTATTTGGTCTAGAAGAACTTCATAATTCATAGTAGCTTCAAAATATTTATTAACAACCAAAAAAAAAAAGTTCTTACAACAACCATCGACCTCTCACTAATTGGTCGATGTATTTATTTATAATATAAAGTTTAATTGAAATTAATGACTAAGTGCGGTTTAAGAAAAAAAAAATCGCCACGTGGAGTCATATTCTAACAATTTCTTTAACAGTCAACCTGAGATATCTCTTAAAAACACTGACTTCTCTCATTTTTAGACCAACTGATGAACAATTATTCACAAGTTTGGGCTCATGGAAATATTTTTTGTTCCATTGGAGCCACATATATTCCCATGATGTCCACTGCATGAGTTTGGTACTTTACTAGATTGGATTTCAACTGTTGTAGCATGGTTCAGGCTCTGATTGGATGTTTTTCAAATCATTTCACTTTCCCTGGGCTTGTGTCGGTCATCTTTGCGAGTTCTTCGGTCCATAGAGAATCTTGTTTGGCATGTGACTCAACTATGTTGCTCAGGTTGACGAAGTTGTTGGGGTGTCGAACTCGGGGAATATGATATCCTTTATTGCTCTATTGATTTTTCTTTGATGTTTCTTTCGAGTTCTTTGGTGAGGTCACAGAGAAAAATTTGTTCAATAGTCAGGAGAATCTTTCCTTCAATCAGGGTTGAGGTATTTTAGCGATCAGGTAACACATGGTAAGATACAAACAAAATAGAATAGACCGATGCGTATCTATGGAGCTCGTTAGTCTCAATTGTTTAATACTTACGTGATCCCAATCACCCCTTTGAATGACCTATGATGTCCTTGTCCATGCCTCCGCTCCTCTTCATTTTAAATGAGTTACATCAGCACGCCATAGCATGGAAAATCAGGTATGACAGATATGAGCATTGAAATCATCACAGTATTCACTTGACCTTTGGGGCTGGGAAAGGATGCCAGGGTCAAACGTGTGCGCGTACGCTCTCAGAAGGTTTAATATCATAATAAGGAAGTTGTTAAATGCCTTATCAGCAAATCGTTAAACACTAGTTTGAGGCGAGTGATTCTTCCAGAATCCATATCACCAAGTGTGTCAAATATCATTCGTTAATAATGGAAGTTGGGGAGTTTAAAGATATTAGAATGATCGTACTGTATATTCCCTGCAACTTCGATCGATGATGTTTCATGCATTCTGGATTGCATTCGTCAAGCAGTTGTGACATGATAAATCTTCAAGACACCCTGTCGCGAGGAATGAGTGTTCTTTGGCACGTGTTGTTTTGCTTCCTCATTTCGCTATAAATTCTAGGGGCTCTGTGGGGATTTCTACGTAGCATCCAAGTTTATACATCGGTAATGTTGGTCTTGCGAGTCTAATTCTAGCATAACTCTGTGTCATATTCTTTACTCATCCATAGACGTCTAAGACAATACGCTATTGCCCTATGGGATCCCCCTTAAATAAGGGACGGGGTTTGCGAAGTAGACGGAGTGCCAGGTCCAAGCCCCAAATTTCCTGGGACTCTTTCTTATTGGCATCAAGTGTCCCTAAAGATTCAACAAGAGATACCTACCTTTGCTCGGAAGCAGTGTCAACGCCTCAAGCGAAGGAGGGAGTGGAGAGAAATACGTCTGAAGGACATATGTTTGGGGTCATGCCCTCTCAGGAGTAGATACCATGGAGGAGGGGAAGGCCTAGAATAAATAAGGAAAAAAGAGGAGAAGACCGCCTCCCAACTAAGTTGAGTGCACACCCAACCGTTGAGGATTTTACGATGCACACTACCTGGTCAGAGCTTGTCAGGAATACCAGTCAAGGAAGAGGGAGACAAAAGGGAAAGGCACAAGCACTAGTTTCTCCCATTGGGAGTCCCATCCAGTAGCTAGAGTGGGCCCAACTTTCCATAGCCAAACTTTACCAAGAAAATAGATAATTGCATAGACAGTTGGCGGAAAAGAACCAGGAGGTATCGACACCATAGGGTCATGAAGGAAGCACAGATTGGATCAAGAGATGGCTTCAGAAAGCACAAGATACGATTGTGCAACTGTGCGAGGCGTAGAGGATGACGAGGAAGGAGAAAAAATAAAACACTGCAGGACGCGAGGAGTAGTCCGAGAGAAGGTCCATGCACAGGAGATACATAATGGGCGGGCTCTTGCTTTGCATTCTCCGAAGTGATGCTTGATAGTTTTCTCTGTTTTTTTTCTTGTTGTAAGGTTTTTTATATTCTCACTGTAACCGGGCCAGTTAGTAAAGACGTCGGTGGTGTTTATTTGTATGTAACCCGAGCTTGGCAGGAGCTTTAATTATACGAAAATTTGAAAGTGTTTTGAATGTATCATGTTCCCTCTTCATATGTAAATATACCGTGTTTTTTTTATCTAATTTTCTCACAATTTATGAGATTTTATAATTATCATCATTCTAAGTTGCTTTGTAAGTTCGTTGATAGGTTCATTTTAAAACTTCTGATGTCGATTGATGATGACATGGCGTTACTGACTCGGGGTTGTTAAAATATTTTAAAACATAAAATCTAGAACTCAGTTGGTGGGTAAGGATTGCGCTTGGGGACTTCACTCACGTTGAATGTTCCTAAAGAGCTAGATGTTGCGACTGTTGATGCCAGAAGAACATCGGGGATCAGCATCCAAACGGAAAATTAGTGCGCAATTTTCTTCGTATATTATCATTTTTGTAAATCTCCGACGCCGGAATCGTTTCGAGAGTCAACGATAGACGATACCACTCCTCTCCTTGCACGATGCTTACTCTCGTCATTTTTATTCCGATGCCGGATGAATCGTTTGTCGGGGATTCTTTAGTGGAGTTTATTCCCGGGGATGCAAAACCTCCTTCTGTCAATTCTAATTAAGATCAATGCTCAGTTATTTGTAACTTCTCAAGAAATTTTCTTCACTTTTAATCTTTCCCGATGCCGAATTTCCTAAGCGTGTTGGGGAAAACTTTAGACTGTCGATTTCTTAAGTAGTTGTTAAGTCCCTTTTAAAGTTAACATGATTGTTTATATGTTCAAGAAGACTTTAAACAATTCCAATATGAAAACACAAAATATGAGAATAAGAAGCAGTTTTATACTGAAGTGGAAACAGACAGTGCAAAAGATCAAGTGGTACCCAAAAAGTAGAAATGGACATAGACGTTTTAGGGTGTGTTGAGTGCTCAATAGGTCCCTATATCGTGCGACGTGTCTTGGAAAAATGAGCCTATGAATTAGAAGATTGTGAAGGAAATATGTTGTCTAATCCCAGGAATGGGATCTAGTTGAAAAGATATTACGCTTGAGCCCCAAGCTTGGGTGTAACTCTTTGTATACTAATGCAATTTAGTGTATATATATTTTCCTCTTATTTTTTGTCTTAATATTGCTTATCAAGTTTTCCCTTGGTTGGAAGATGTCAACGGAGTCTTCGGTCTACTTAGGATTCATAGACGGAGCCAGTCATCATACACGGAACTTGGCTTCCACCGCTTGGGTTCTTTACTCACTCGAGGGTCTACTGGTGTCTTCAGGTGGCGTATACTTAGGGTCATCCATGAATAATGTGGTCGAATATGGCATCATTATAGAACTTTTACGCGATGCCATTTCACATGGTATTAATTCTTTGGAGGTCCTTTTGGATTCCCAGTTAGTAGTATGTAAGTTGAATGGTAGTTACCGTGTTCGTGACCCTACATTACTTTGACGATTCCCACGGGTATGCCTTTTAGAACGACAATTTGATTTTATTACTTATCATCACATACCTAGTAGTTCTAATTATGTATCTGATGCATATGATAATTTTGTTTTAGATTTAAATTTGTCACATATCTAAATAAAAGAAAATATTCTCATCAATGTACACATTGTAACATTAGTAAAGCCGAAGAACCATGTTTTTATATATATTTCAAAAATATGATGTTTATAGTACAAAATTGGGGCTAACACCCTCAATAGACATATACAACTGATAATACAAAATCCATGACATATATGCCTGTGGAATCATATGTGTGTCATGATAACAAACTACGGTGTTTGCAAGATTCTAAAAGATTTACACCCAAGCTTTGGGAATGCCTACCACCTGTCGCTGCATAGCCTCCGACAGATCCTCCACCTGAACCATCGAAATCATTTGTGTCAAACGAGACAGGTTTCTCTGCACATTTTGAAGGACTCTCTATGCTTCTCCTCATGCCCCCTCATCTCCTCGGTTCCTCTTACGATGTCATGAAATCTCTTCCGTCCATCATGGACCTATGTCTACGTCACATATGTTTCTAATTAGTACTTAAACATCATCCAAAAATATTTTTGTTTTCCTATACAAAAATACAAAAAAAAATGAAATATTTAAAAAAATTTGACATACCTATGTCCCCGTAGGTGGTCCCTGGTGATAATGGCATGTCAGGGTCCCCTCTGAAGTTGATCCATGCATACCGGTAGTCATCCAGAGAAATGAATTGTTGTCTCCACCAGAAAAAGAAATCATCGTTGTAGGGTTTGGGAACCCTACCTCCCCCCTTCCATCTCATCGTCTCGGTACACCGTTCCATGGTTGGATCACGAGGTCCTTGAGGAATGATATCAACTCTAGGTCCGAAACCTAGAACCTTCTCTAATAAAAAGCTACACAAGATGGAAGAAAACTCGAAGTTCCTCTTAGCACCCTTTTTTCATTCTGTCAACTGGATATTCATATTATCCAGTAGTGAGGTGCACCAGTCGTACACCGTGGGTCTCAAGAAATATACGGAGTAAACATAAGTGACCTCGATTCCTGGTGCAATGATGTTGATCATGTGATCTGTGTCAAAATGAGGACAACAATCTTGAGGATTAGATTGTTTATTGCTCGGATGGGGAGTTGACTCCCGACCTTCTCAGCCCCTTCAATGCAATGATTGTCTATGTATTCTTCTATATTCATACCTCTCCCATCTCCTCAGGATTTGAGGTTGAACACCTAACCTCGATGCAACAACCTTGTCAAGAAATAAATATCCTCGAATTCAATGCTTAATGTTTTCCCATCAAGGTTGAAGCTCTCAATGTCTGGATCCCAGTAATCCACGATAAACGGTAAAAACCTCACTTGGGCCCTCATCCCTTTGAGTGCTTGTTATAGAAAGAATTTCCTCACCCCATGAAATCTTGCACAGAGGGCCCTTTTCCATTTCCCCATGCAGACTTGAAGTCCCTTTTTCCAAATCCCAGAGCTAAAAACATATTTTTTCCACATATATGCACCCTGCCTATATTACAACATGCGTATATGCAGGTTGCACCACTACAACCCGCGTACATCGGGAAATGTGCTCAAAATTAAAAAATGGTGTTGGGTTTCCATGTCACGTCACAAGATCAATGATCCTTGGCCTTCCATATACTAGAAAAGTTCTGACTCGACCCTTCAGTTCCACTTGAAAGCTATAAATGGGCCAAATCTAAGCTATGGAAAAGAGGAGAACGAATTCAAATTTGAGAGAAAAGCTACTCTGGAGAAATTATTCACTTCACATTAAGTCTGCATCCCTTTATCCTTTAAGTTTGAACACATTGTTCAACCCCCAAGATCTCCCCTTATTGATTGAGAACTTCATTGTCTCTCTTATATGAGATTTCCTTTGGTGGAGGATTGAAGTGGTGGAGGCCCAGCTGGAAGGAACTTGATTTCTCAGTTTCAAATCGTACCGACACTGAAGTTTGTAACTCATTCACTTCTATTGATTATATCTTAATAGAAATACTCTTTTCTCGTCAAATTAATATCTCACAATAATTTGAATTATTATTCCATGGGAATATTTGTTATGAATGTTGATGGATTATGGTATTGAATGTGCTAACATCATATATTATCACCATATGTATGCGTTTCTTGGTTGTTGAGGACTAGTTGCAGGTATATTTATTTGGGTCAAGTGCTCAATGGTGGACTTCATCGAACATCTGGACGAGGTAGGCTTCTTATCTTGTCTTGTTAGCGTATTTGATTATATAGCATACTTGAAATTAGAGTTGATTTCTGCAGTCATTTCCATATTTTGTGGTTTACCCCTATCCATAGAGATATTTTCCTCGTAACAGAATTGACGACCATACTAGGGATAAAATCTTCTTTTTTTGAGGTTTGGAGTGTTTCTCTTCTTAGATTTATCTCGTTCATATTGATTTTCTTGTCGTATGATTACTAGACAGCCTTTGTTCACTCCGAGTCTGAGTTTTTTATCCTTATCCTTATCCTATCTATGTTTTGACACATATACGTGGGTTTTTGCTTGACAGTCGTGTACATACATGTGATGTACTTCTGCAAGCTACATACATACGCACTTTTCCCTTGAACAATCATGGACATCAACCTTTGTTGGTTGATTGCTAGGTTTGGTGGTTGCTAGGTAGGTTTTGATGTTTGCTGAGTCTTCTTGGGTCTCTGTGACTGTTAAGTGTCTGTGGAATGACAGGAAACCTATATTTGGTTTAATTTTTGGGCAGTGCCTTTCTGTTACACATCAAAATTACTCATTACGATGATGGCCTAGTGTCATCATTACCAATGTCGCAAGTGTCACATTTTGGCTGCAAGTGTCGCAAATATCATATTGTCATCTTGCCTATGTCGTGTCTCGGACAAAATTTTCAAGAACACTTAAAAGACACCTCAAAAGAATGGTTTTGAAGAGGAGAAATCATTTGACAAAGAGTAAAAGTATTTTTCCATGGAAAAAACCACTCAAAAATCAATTTTGGAAGGAAACGCTCCCCTATACACTGTCATGGAGTGCCCACGCTCTGTACCCTCTTTTGGGGGAGCATTGCAACACTCTGTGCCCGATTCTGAGGGAGCGCTGGCCCTTTTTGAGAGAATTTTGGACAGTTGAGGAAAATAAGGGAAGAATCTCCCTCATCTCTAGAGTTGGTTGGAGTCGGATCTGAGGTCAAGGCTCGATCTTAGGGAAGATCCACAACTGAAGGAGAAGGATCCTCAACCTATTCCAAGAATATATTAAGTAGTTAGGCCTCTCCAAGCCTATATAAGGAGGCCTCCTCATGGTGAAAGGGGGACATATTAAAGGCATCAAACTTATGATCTCATAAGGGAGATTTATCATTGAAGAATCATCATTTTGTGTGGATTATTTGAGCAAAGGGTTGGACAAGGAGAGATGGGAGAGGTTGTTGCACCTTCATCAAAGGTCTGTAAGTATTCTCTATTGTTCTCATTAATATACATATGTTCTTGGCTTGTTTAAGTTCAAGGTTTTGTTTATTCTACATAAAACATCTCTATGTTAATCTTAGTATAATAGGAAGCTTGATGCAATCTTTGTTTGTTTTGTAGGACTTATCGAGGAGCTTGGGGATCAATGCTCAACTCGGACTGTGTGAGGGTGAACATCGTTAAAAAATTACACCTTTCTTCCTCTTCTCTATACGTGGATTGAGCTAGGTTTAAAAGGATCATGGGTGATAGCGATTAGAACCCTTTCTATCTTTTTCTTAGGAGTCTAGATCCCAAGAGGAAATTCACTTGTCCACGGGGGAATTTTCCTACAAAAGTAAGTGAACTCCAACTTCGAGGATGTTCAACTGTCCATAAAATACATGATTCAGCGATATAGTGGGAAAATAAGAAATCTTGGCATCTAAAATTTTTTCTCCTCTCTACGGGCTTCTTGTACACCTCAATGAAGAAGCTGCCTACTAGATTCTCCTTTCCGGTTAAGTGTATGGCATGGGGATTGTTTATGTCAGTGTGAGTACTTACCGTTGAGGCAAACTAGGAAAATCCTTCCCATGCACTTGTTGAAGAGGAGCGGCTTCTTGACGGAGTTGGATGAAACATGTCATGATGCCTCTCTCATTAATGAGAACGCTATCAAAGAGAATAAAGAATCAATATGAAAAATCTGTCCATCCTTGTACTTTTGTAGAAGGAGGCTAGTGCTCGTTTATGACCAGACTCATGATAAGTTAGGGATAGGAAGGGTTAGCAACCCCTCGTGGCGCCGGTCGCCCTTCGTGAAACATGTTTACATAGAGGAGCCTACGAGGCTAGTTGAATCACGATGGAATCTCCCTAGGTGAACCCCGAAATGAGGCTTTAAGAAGTACTATGCATAAGACATCTAGCATGTGTGCTTTGTACACTATTGTATTTTAGTTTTGAATTGTGTATTTCTCTTGCATGGTGAGTTACGCCTTATCCTCTTTACTCCTTTGTCTTGTTTGCATGTGTAGATGAGATGTTCCTTTCTCCCTATATCTTTGTGGGTTTGCGGTTGGCTATTCGATACGCAGTATTCTTCTGGCAGATTCATTTGACTCGACAAGAGTTGGTGAAGTTCATGATGAATTTGCTTAGATCGACAACTAACAACATGCAGGCAGAATATCATGTTTTCATCGGATCTTTAACTGAAGCCTCCTCCCTAAGAGTTTCTCGCATGATCGTCAACATAGAATCCCAACTCGTGGTCTGTCAACTTAGTGAACCCTCGTTGTACCAATCTTATCCTATTGCATCTCCACCTACGGGTTCATTATCTTGAAAGAATGTTTGATTTTATCGAATCTAGACACATACCAAAGAGAAATTAATACAACTTGGATTAGTTATCCAATTACATCATGGATCGATATCTAGCACAAAATGAGGTTTCATAAAGGAAATAAATCATACATCATATGTAAATTAAACACGTCACAAAAATACATTATTTGCAAACATCATTTAGGCACCATAAAAACTAGGATATGTATATATATCACGATTGTGACAGAAAATATTTGATTACATCAAAAAGTACATAGAATGGAAAAATATTTGTGTCCTCGTGCCCATAACACCATCATAAAGACTATACAAAATATTAGAGAGAGGTCCTCCTGCATCACATTGTGCTCTAAGTAGCACACCACCGCATGGGCTACTTGTCTCAGTAAACAGTTAATACTCTCAAGGATTCCCACTGTGTATCTTTGCAAGTGAAAGGGTACGCCTTCCCTCTCAAGAGGATGGATACCCGTCGTAATACCACGGAGGTTTGTCTCCACCTATTGGAGACCCCCTTCCGCTACTTCTATCTGAGAATCCCCGCGACACCCCAATGCCATTATCTCTATCGGACGTGTTGCTCCCCTATCTACATGATGAAATGATACATCTGTTAGAAACTCTTCTATGTACCCAAAAAGAAAATAATATAAGTTTTAAAATAAAAAACACTTGAAAGATGGTTTGGTTTCTCACTTGGCGCATCCCAATCCTCGCCTTTTGGAAGAACCAAGTCCATGCTCCCTCATAAATCCACTCTGGCGTATGGTAAATCTTCTATCATGATCAATTGGCATCTCATCTAAGCAAAGAAGTCGCAGAATTGAAGACCTAAACTCTGACTCTGTTCCTAGCCTCAGATATATATTAGTCCAGTGTTCCATACGTGGTTCACCCACCAATCATACTGCTAATGAAATCTGTGGTTGCATCTGAGGAATGCATTCTAGAAAGAATGAAACCAAAATGATTGTATCCATTGCTTCTTCTACCCTACTCACATCAAACAATATGATCCTTCACATTATGAAGGAACCACTCAAATTAAAGCGATTGTTGTCTCTGAACCAGCCATATACTACATTGATCTTGAGCTAAAAGAAATTTGGTACTTCCCAATATACTTGTAATGGAAAATAGGATGGATTGAAGAGATAGATCCCTAACATATTTTATAATGATCCACCATCCCACTGATCTAGTCCCTAGGATATAACGGTTTCAATTACTCATCTACAGACATAGGAAGATTGCCTATGTCTGAATAAAATCAATGAGGCCCCTCTCTCACGAGAGGTCAATCAAAGTACACATCCTCTTCGATGGTAAGAAGTTGTGTTTCAATTTGGAATATACATTCCATGTTCCATAGCCGATCCTATACTTTCGAGGAAAGAAGAACTATTTCGCTATCTTTTCCTGTTAGAAGAACTTGAGGAGACTGGTAGTTCCTCAATGAGACCCATGATGGAGGTGCAACCGCGTCCGTCATCGAGATCATACTCTCTTTATTTCCACTCGATCGTGACTTTTTCCAAATTTACCTACAATAAAGAAAAAGTCATTAGTCATGCTATTTTGACAATTTTTGAGCCGGGTAAAAACTTAAAATACTCCTCTTTTCTACTCTAGTTTTGGATCTCATTTTCACCTTTACACTCATATCCAAGGTGCCAGTAATCCTTCAAGAATCTCTGGGGCATTATTCATTCTTCTGCACACTCATGTTACCCTTTTGAATGGTGTTTTTGAATTTTTCTTTTGGTGCAGTAGCCCCTCCTCCCACATCGAACGTGACACTGTTACCATCTTGAGCTAAAAATTGGGCAACACTCCCCCTCGATTCTAAAGGAGCATTGAGCCCTTTTGAGCACTTGTGTCATCCCAAGACATCTTTTTTAAACTCAATTATTGCCTAAAAATGAAATGTAAACCATGTAAAAATTAAAGAGGAAGAGAACCAACCTAATCCAGAGGGTGACATAAATATCTGATCGTAGCTCCGGAACTCAACAAAGAAATATTCACCCTCCAAAGCTCAATTTCTCCACTACTACAAATCTTTGCAAATGAAATGGTAAAGTTTTACCCCATTTACTATTATACATTTTCATTTTTGTCAAAGACATGGATTGGCCTTTAGGTTTTGAAGTATTTTTTGGAGGCATAATTAATACCCTAGCAGGCAGTTTTTTCATTATTGGTAGGTTTCAGAGTAGTTTTGTTTGATTTTAATCTTATCACATTAACAAGCATAATATTTTGTTTGTTCTCATGCTAAAAAAATCGATGAGAATGCATCGGTAACCACTTTTATTTTTTTTTGGACTCGCATGGATAAACAAAAAAGGAACCCTTCAGGAGTCATCTTTAATCTCTTTTTTAGACTCTCTAAATGAAAAACCACCGATTTTACCTTCTCTGAACTCATTAAAAATCCATACATTGAAGGGCCCATCTGAGGGCCAGACCCTTACTTTTTCCATTTCTTTAAATAAAGGAAGAGGAACTCAACAAAGGTGAGTTATATCGAGCAATTTGTTACCCTCCGCGAGCTCGTTAAATCAAAAAGAGGTACTTTCGTCTATCTATGAGGGAAAAATTGAAGGAAAACAATCCGAAAGTTTGAGAACATTACCAGTAACTCTTATGATCACCCTTGAACATGACACTTTGTCTTTTGCGCACATTATAATCCATTGAACCTCTTCGTTGGACAGTCCTGCGGTTTTCTTGCTCCTTTGGGTCACGATTAAGAATCCGCGATTATCAGCTGGTTATCATGATTATTTCCATGTCGTGTTTTACGTTGTGGGTTATCAATGTTCAAGGGAGTATTTCTTATCAGAGTCAACCATCCTGGAATTTGTTACTTTCCAGAAATACTTGTGTCCGATCCATGTTCTTTTGATCCACCGATTACATCGTGTCGGTTTGTGTCATTGATGGGGATACATCAAGGCCTCATGCGATGAGTCTGTTCCTATCGACTTCGATTACGCATTTAATGCGGGAACTAGCCCTAGAAACTAGTTAGTACCTTGGGACCTGCATTGTGCCTCAATGTTGGAAGTATCATCGCGTTCGTGGTTTATCGTTGACCTGTGATCGGAATGAGTTCCATGTGGATGTTCGATTCATATCATCCATTCATTTTTGGAATCATGCTAAGAATTGCAGGAATCGTTGACATCAATGGTGATTTCCTTTACACTTGTTAACAGTTTCGGTGGTAGAGTGAAATCAAGTGGTTTACCGCCATGTTAGTGGGACATCTATTCACATGGATTATGTTGTACTGTCGAGAATGGAAGTAGAAGACCACTGGGTTAGTCATTAATTCTAATAATGTTACTTCCACCTAAGTTCGACCATGGTTTCTTTTGAACATTGACACATATACTATCACGCCAAATCCACTTTGTATTGGTCACGGCTATGTCTTGTCATCTCATATATCCTCTATGTATATTCTATTTTCGTGGCTATGATCAGTTTATTTCATGGAGGTATGGATTCACATTGTATCTTTAGTGGCTGTACTCCCATTTATAATTATGGATCCATGATTGTATTTATGGCGATACATACCTTGAAATTAGCTATCACTCAAACGTAGATATAGCAGCGGGTATGAAACAATAGCCAAGTAATATTTTTGATGGTTGTGTGCAGATTCTGCTAGGTTTTCTGAGTCCATACCCTTGCTCAAAATTCTACAAAGTACTTGATTCATCAGTTTCTATCTTCTAGCACTTTGGGGGCAATCGGTACACATCAAAATTACTCATTCTGATGATGGCCTAGTGTCATCATTACCAATCTCTTCGATGATACTTGAGACATCCACCAAAGACTTCGTCTCCTTGAAATCAGCCTTCTTTGCTTCTTCTTCACTCCAAATTCAAATTGTATAAAGATGAATGTATAATGATGTTTATTTATACCGTTAATGTCACTTCAGCGCATAACGGTAATGGCGTTGACACTTTCTTATTTTGTAATTCTTTTCTTTAATTATCTTGAGGGCCTACATGTACAATTCGCTGTCATCTTCAAAATTCATTTCTCCTCAACCATGAGGATCCAGTGATGTGCCACATGCCGAGCAATAGTTATGCCTATCCATCCATGGAGTGTTTTATCTTCATTTTTTATTTTCCTTCATGTCCAAATAGATCCATCAATCTTACGGTCCAAAGCCATGACTAGGGTTGGCATCAATGACAACAACCAATCTTCAACAATCTCCCCTTTGTCATTGAGTGGCAACACTCATGCTCCCCTATCATCATGGTCTTCTCCCCTTTGACATCAATGGCAAAGTGTAAATTCCACGAGTTTAATGGAAGAATTAACCTTCTTCTTTAGAATGCTCCCTAAACGTAATGGCACTCAATAATACTTCATCATATTTTTGGTCTTTGGAATGGATTTTCTTCCAGCAAGAATCCTTTTGTGTGACTACGTCTTCTCTCTCTTCTTCATGTCTAGGATATAATATGTTGTTAGGTCTTCTTATTGCAGTTACAACCAATCTTCGAGTTGATACTACTACGATTTTGTTTAGAATCAAGCGTGAGTGTATCCTTGATCACACATTTTGCTGACAACTTGAGGAGATTATGCTTCGGATCTTCAATAATGGGAACTTTCACCTTTTACATTTCCTTCCGGCTTTGAATTCCTTTTCCAAAGTATTTTTGGTAGATGTAGGTCATCTCCGATGCAACATTCCACCCTTTTCTTCAAGATGACAAATTTTCTTTGATTTCGGTCATATGAGATGAGCACAACGTCTAGTAACCATTCATCTTCTTCTGCGTTCTTTAGCGACTAATGCTATTGAAAATTTTCATTATTAGTGAAGATTTCTTTCCTTTTTCCATGTTGTGGATTAGCCGGTATAGAGTCGTTTGGCATATGATTATCTTCTTCATCTCGCAATCTAGATGTGACCAAGATTATTGCGCGTGTAACATACAATATTTTGATCCATTAATGGGTCAAATGGATTATAATTTATGTTAGGGATCTCGAGAACATTTTTCATATCTATTATTTTTCACCATTCATGTAGCTTGCATAGTTATTCCTTTCATTGATTCTACAATTGGTGCTTATTGTCCAAAATTTCCCCACCAAGTAACAATGTCCAAGAAGAAATTTTGATACCTAGGAGTAAGTGATATTCTTTTTGATGTAGTCCTTTTTAATTCATGCCTTAGTTGATCACTCTCTTCTTTTCTATAGTTTCCTTCACAATGATTGCTTTCATGCGATGGGAGGATCTTCTTGATGTCTCATTCATGCAGATTCTATTTTTCTATCTTATTTTATTTCGCTTTCGTTCGCAAGGTGTTGGTTTCATCATTTCCTTCCTTCTCTTGTTTTGTTGTCTTCAATGTCATTTATCCTAAGATCACAATCTTGTGGTTGGAGATCTTTGGTAAGGATCTCATCTAATTTTTCAATGCTTTTGAGGAAATTCTTCAGCCTTTTTGTTGTCAATAATAGCTCCCCTTTTGGTATGATCAATTCTTCTTTTCAGTTTCTCATAATCTTCTAATTGTTCCTTCAAGCTAATAATGAATGCGTTTTGAGTTTGTAATTCTCTTCTTCACAACTTCTCAATTCACCTTGCAAGTATTATGTTTGTGTTTCTAAACTTGTTATTTTTCAGTTTCAACATGCTTCAGCTTTTCAAGATTCTCATCTTCTTGTTCACTCTGCATTGTCTTTGTATCCCAAAGGAATCAGGTTGGTTTCTTTGTCCGAATCTTCTTCACAAATGATTTCTTTAGAATTCTTATGATCATCATCCGGTTTTCTTGGGTTATGAAGAGGACTTCCTCCTCCATTATCTTCTTCATCCTCATCTGAGGAGATGTCATCATCCTTGGAGTAGAAGCTCTTTTATTGTTGAGACTTCTCTTTTTATAATATGATTTTTCAACAATATGTCCTATTCTACCACAATTAAAGCATTGAGAGGGCTGCAACTGTATCTTCAAACTTCTACTGGAAGCTTCTTACAGAATTTGATATTTCTTCATCAAGGTCATTATCCTTGTCTTTTGTCTTCTTTATATGGCTTTAAAGAGAACGCTTCATTATGCAATGCGGTCGCTTTGCGTACTGATGCTCATTTCATATGCCATGAGAGTCCCCATATAATTCATCCATTGTCATTTTGGTCAGTCCCTAGTTTCTTCAATGGCTGAGACCTTAACATCATACTTCAAGAGAAGTAATCTCAACACTTTTTGTACAACCAAAGATTCATTGAGCTCTTCACCCAATCCTCGATAGCATTAACAACTTCATCCCAACTCCTAGAAGATAGGTTGCAATATCTTCTTTTCATTCATCTTCAAATTTTCAAATTACATCTATGTCTTTGAAGCTTGACACCTTAACTTTTGGATCCACCTTCGCCAGATATTCTTGAGTTTTTCCCCTACCTCTTTAGCAGTGTTTCATCCCCATCACTTTGCTAGCAATGGTTAGTATCAATGATGCTAGAATAACATGTCACGGCTTTTTATTACAATCATAAGATTCTTCTCATTTTGGATCGGTTGGAGCATTATTTGGGATTATAGAGCCATTCCTGGCCGAGTACAAATGTATACTCCCAAAGCCGTTAGGTAGTCTTCACTCTATCCTCCGGTATGCATAATTTCTTCCATCAAATTTTTGGAATCCCATTTGAAATATGCTCATGAGAGGTCATCCATTTACTTCGATTTTCCTTCCAGAATTAGTTAAAGCCGTTACGGCAACCTACTCTGATACCAATTGTTGATAGCAGAACATCACCAAAGACTTCATCCTCCTTGAAATCGGCCTTCTTTTACTTCTTCTTCACTCACGAAATTAGGCTTGCTTGTCAAAATGGAATGTATAATGATGTTTGACTATACCATTTATATCACTTCCTTTTTAACATTAGGTCCGGGCGGCACTTTCTTATTTTTGTAATTCTTTCTTTTAATTATCTTGAGGGCCTACAATGTACAATTCACTTTGTCATCTTAAAAACTTCATTTCTCCTCCAACAGCAGGGATCCGGCTAACGTGACACATACCATCGGAAGCAACATGTTGTATACTATCCATCCATGGGTGTTTTATACGCATGCATTTTTCCTCCATGGGTGTTTTATCTGCATATGCATTTTCCTTCATGTCCAAATACCTTCATCAATCTTGCGGTCCAAAACCCATGACTAGGGTTGACATCAATGACAACAACCAATCTTCCAACAGTCACAAGTGTCACATTTTGGCCACAAGTGTTGCAAATATCATACTGTCATCTTTCCTATGTCATGTCTCAAACAACATTATCAAGAAAACTTAAAAGATACCTCAAAAGACTAGTTTTGAAGAGGAGAAATCATTTGACAAAGAGTACAAGTCTTCTTCCATGGAAAAACCAACTCAAAAATCAATTTTAGAAGACAACACTCCCCTATATACTATTAGGGAGTTCCAGCGCTATGTACCCTCTTTTGTGGGAGCATTGCAACACTCGGTTCCCCATTATGAGGGAGAGTTGGCCCTTTTTGAGCGAATTTTGGACTGTTGAGGAAAATAAGGGAAGAATCCCCCTCATCTCTGGAGTTGGTTGGATTCAGATCTGAGGTCAAGGCTCGATTTTAGGGAAGATCCACAACTAAAGGAGAATGATCCTCAACCTATCCCAATAATATCTTAAGTGGTTAGGCCTCTCCAAGCCTGTATAAGGAGGCCTCCTCATGGTGAAAGGGGGAGACATTGAAGGCATCAAAATTATGATCTCATAAGGGAGATTTATCATTGAAGCATCATCATTTTGTGTGGATTATTTGAGCAAAGGGTTGGACAAGGAGATCTGGGAGAGGTTGTTGCACCTTCATCAAAGGTCTGTAAGTATTCTCTATTTTTCTCATCAATATACATATGTGCTTGGCCTGTTTCTTTCAAGGTTGTGTTTATTCTACATGAACTTGTCTCTATTAGGTAGATCTAGTTTCAAGCTAATCTTAGTAGAATATGAAGCTTGTCCTATCTTTGTTTTTTTTATAGGACTTATCAAGGACCTTGGGGATCAAATCTCAACTCGGACTGTGCAAGGACGAACATCGTTAAAAGGGTACACCTTTCTTCCTCTTCTCTATACATTAGTTTAGCTAGGTTTAAAAGGATGTCAATGACCAACGTTAGCACCCTTTCTGTCTTGGTATTAAGAGTCTAGAGCCCAAGAGGGAATCCACTTGTCCAAAGGGGGATTCTCCTGTAACACTTTCTCATCATCTTTTCATTTTGATTTTCCTTGCACTTTGGGTGGGTGTTTTTCTCCTTGATATCCTGCTTGGCTTGTCTTCGTCTATACATAGTAGAGTCTTTATATCAAGTTGTTGTTCAGTCCTTTCATTTTCATTTTTCTTATATTGAAAATAAAAAAATATTAGGCATTTTACATTGATTGACATTTTGATTTCTTGAGTCTTTGCCATTTATCTTTAGTGCATGTAAATAAATATTGCATTTTTATTTAGAATTGTAGAATTGAATAGAAATTTGCATTTTTAAGAAGCATATCATTTATTGGAAATTGAAATTAGGACTTTGCATTTGTATTCATATTCATTTATTTTACTTGTTGAGTCATAACATCAATAATTTCATGACAGGACCACTATAATTTAAAATTGATTAGTAACGATTTTATTTTCTAGGGTACACAAACTAACTTAGGATTTAGAGCCTTGGAATAGGATTTTGTGAGTAAACTTCTCCAAGGCTATTAAATAAACATATGTGTCTAACTAAGGGCATGGATAAATCCATTGTATAATTGGTAATGTCAGGAGGCTCTCCTTACATTGGAGTTAAGAACGAGGTCATGTGAGGTTGGTTGAAGGGATATCCCCCCGATACCTTCTTAGCGTCAAATATATTTCTGGGGATCTATTCGTATATGGGGATATTTTTAGTGCCCTTACCTCTATGAGAGGCAGTTCTTTCAAGGTTTCGGGCTTTGCTACCCTTCCTATACGGTGGAACTAACTTACAAATGTTGGCCTGTGCTTCGGTTATACCGTGGTTGCTTAGTTTATTGACTTAGGTACCACATAGGTTACTTGCAGGGGTTATTCTGTAGGTACCCTCGGTCAGATAAGGGTTGAACAACACAAAACCTTTATGGAGGATTACCTCCCTGGGGGGATCTGATTGATTGGTTGTTAAGCCCATGAGGGCCCTTATAACTGATTTTGTTTCCTCCAATATTTAGTAGCGGAGTTTCAGGACCCTCTTGGGTGAGGCATACCTAATTTAGAGAGGGAGGTCCCTTTCAACGACTTTATTTTGTTTGTGTGCATATTGGTCGTTTGATTATTTTTGGTGTGCTCTTTGATTACTAGTTTTCCTTAGGATTTGTTTTTTATATCTTGAATCTTAAGTCATCGTGGATCCAGACCAACTTCCCCTCAAGTCTCGTCACTTGTTACAATTACCACCACATTTTGAGTATTTTCCTTCTAAAAGGCATAGAGTTATTAAATGTGGTACACACACATCCACTTATTAGACTTTTGATTCTACAAGGATGAGTATTGAACCGAGTCATTAAGAGATCGGGAGCCCTTCAAATCCCACACCTACTATAGTTAATGGTACCCCTTCAACTCCTTCAACCACAATGGTTGTAGTGCCAAAGGAACCTATTATAACTGTCGCTCTTCCTATAGTGAATACTCAACTTATTGCCACAAACTCGTTTGGGTCTCTTGGTCACTCATCGAGATATAATGTTGAGTCCATACCTATGTCCTCTAGTCTGATCAATACGTTTGGCATGACTAATCCACCTTTATCCTCCGAATTCACACCCGGAGGAGGTCATTTTCACACCTTGGCTTACCCCCAACCCGGAGCCACTCTGGTTGGGGGTAGTTTTTATAACCCTCATCAGAACATTCCTACTAGAATGATGCCCAACCAACCCCTTATGAATTATCCTGGAGGAGGGTCTTACAATCCTGGACAGGGCCATGGTGCTTACCAGAACCCTATATGGGCTGCAATTCCCCAATCACAATATTTCTAGGGAGCTTGGGGCCAGATACCGCAACCCCATCTCCCTTTTCTAGCCATGCTCAATCTTCTAGACTTTTCTAAGTTGATGAATGAACCTTTGTTTCATGATCCTACATGGCCTCTCATTCCCACCAAGCTTCCTTCGGATATTCCAAAATTCGAAGGAAAGAATGGCGAGGATCCTGGTGATTACATTACCACCTTTCACTTATGGTCCTCTTTGAATTCCCTTAATGACGATTCCATTCAGTTAAGATTGTTTCAATGCACCCTCACGGGGGTTTCCATGAAATGGTATATCGAGCTACCTAGGGGGGCATATAGGACCTTTAGTCAAATGGTTTTAGTCTTCCTTAACCACTTCCAATTGCTAGTTCGTTATGATGTTGGCCTAGAACTTATGTCAACCTTATGCCAGGACAAAGCAACTCATATCTCGGATCACATCCAGGAGTGGCATAGATGGAAGAGGTTGATCAATACCTGCATACCCTCAGAATTCCTGTTAGAGTGGTTCCTTAAGTCTCTACAACCTCCTATTTCGAAGGATGTTGCTACATCCGAGGTTACATATGAGGAAGAAGCGACTTTCAAATCCCAGTATTCAGATCTTATATATGCTCTGGTGGGTGTTCTATATGCACTAAAAACCCTCAATTAAATTGTCAACCTTGGGTAAGTAAACTTAGAGTTGTAGCAATATATGTGCCAAGGAAGAAAGGCTAGAGGTAGTATAGTCTAACTAAGGAAATGGGCTATCTGAGAACTAATCTATTCAAGCAAAGGCTATTAATGATCAAACCCTATCAAGAAACTTAAACTATTTACCCTAAGTAAATTTTGAACAATGGATCGATGTATTGTTCTAAGAAAGAAAATGGAAACCCTACTTTAAGCAAGTTAACTTAATCATTACAATGAGAAAAATAAAATGATCTTAGTTAATCTATTTAATGAACAATAGCAACATCAAACTAATCTAATTAATCTTATTCGAATTCAAAGAGAAACAAAAAGTAAGCAAATAAACAAGCAAGAAATTACCCTATTCAAACTAACCTATGGAAACTTATTCAACAAGTAAACTAATAAGCAATCAAATAACTAACCTATGGAAACTTCTGCAACAAGTAAACTAATCAAAATTACTCAACAAGTAACTAATCAAATTAATAAGCAAGTGAACTCTATTCTTAAGATAAACTTCATAATTACTTCTAATCTATAAAATGAAATCTTAACCTATTGAATTAAAATCATCATGACAATATTCCAATATTAATCAACAACTACTCTTTAATCTACAATAACAAGAAAACTATTCTTTAATCTACAATAGCAAGAAAACTTCAAATATAGTGTTGATGATTACGTCTTCGGTGTCTTATGATATCACGATGGAATTTAACAATTAATGATAACTCAAGAGGGATAAATTCAATATTAACTTCTATAGTGAAGTGAAAGGTATGAATAAGACAATCTAATGATAACTTGGCCATTATAGAAGGAATATCAACTACCCTCAAAATCCATGTGATTCTTCAATTCATGCATTAATCATCAAAAATATTGTTGTGCTACTTATATGTCTAATATAATTCACTCATTAATTATCAATCCGGGATTCGTAATCAACAGAGTTACAAGACACCAGTAAGAAAGGTAATTCCTAATGTCACGAGTATAGAATTAAACTAGATTATGCAGGCTGGAAACAAATCAAAATAACAAACTACAATGTACTTTGGTTGTCTTTCATAGAGAGGCTATCTATTCCATTATGGCACATGAAAGTATGAGATGGAATTGGTTGATAGATCAACTCTGATGTCTAACCCAGAAACTAATTATGCAATACACACTTTCTGAAAGGAAATCACACATCACTCAACATAGCATAGGTAGTTCAACAATCAATATGTTGGTTCTGTTGTGGTTCACACTGAACTTCACTAGGTCTTCTCCAAGTAGTTTTGACTATCGCTACCAAAATTTATGATCACTCAAGGAAACCAAACTCATGAGAACAAAAACAAAGCACATGTAAAAACAGAGTAATTAAAGATCTAAGCAATTATAAAATGGAAATATTAATCTAAATTGTACTGCTATCATCAAACAGAGTTAAAACTTTAACTAATTCAATGTTTAGACTATTGAAAACAAACACTAATGCTAATCTACAAAGAGGTTGACCTTTGTTGGGCAGTGGGCCCTTGCCGCTTCAATAGGCCAGCTGCTGAAGTCTACATGAAGCTTTCTTCTAATGCACATATTACTCTCACTCACACTTCAACACATAAAATCAAAAATCTCTTTAAAAACTCAACTCATTCTCAAGCATAGATAATCAAAATATGGGAATGAAATGGATTTTCATTAATCTTTACTCAGAAATGTTCTATATTATCATATGTTTCTTACACATTGATAATATGCTAACTCTCCTCTCCTTCTACCATCCTTGCCACGACTATTTAATAGTCTGCATCATGAAACACAAGGAGGTGAAGGGATTTGCAAATCAATCAGTTGTTTAAGTTTATCATTCGGTTACATCTTCAACATCATCCTCATGACACGAAGTGCATGAGGATGAGGCAATTAAAAAACTGTCCTTATCATAGCAAATAGACGCCCACCATTTGACTTAGGCGATATCTGGCACTTAACTTAGTGCATTGGGCTCTTCCATATGAGCACTGGATCATAACAGGCAGATGGTACTAGATCTCGACAGGGCGCAAAAGGTGGTACCGGATCATGACAGAGCATGGTCGTTGGTACCGGACCATAACAGAGTGTGTTTGTTGGTACCGGATCACTACAGGTAAGATTTAGGATGTGTTTGGTACTGGATCAAACAACAACAATATTGGTGCACAGGTACCGGATTATGACAGAGCTGGTACATGAACGCCTGTCATCTAGGGGTCAAAGATCATATGACAAATCGAGCATTAGTACATGCAATATTTAATTCCTTAACTCAATAAACCACAAAATACATGAATTAACCATACATTACCTTATGACCTTAATACTGGCAAGTGATAGCATTCTTGTCATTCACTCAAGATTTAGATAGGTCCAAAAAGGTATAGGTGAAGAGTAAAATAGGGTAATAAGAATGTCAATTCCAAGTCTCAACATACCTCAATGCCAAAATCATTGCATGTCCTCATGCAATTGAAAACAAAACCCAAAATTTTCAAAACTTGAGACTGTGTTCTTTACTTGGGTGGATCAATGATATTGATGGTTGAAGCCTCTTCTCTTATCTCCCTTTTGATGACCCTAACATATTCTAGGAGTCTTAATACCTTCTTGAGCTTGTTAGAGGTCTCCTCATGGTCATCTTGAATTTATTGGATGGTTGCTTCCAACTGCTCATTTTCCTTTTTGATATATCTATCCAAGAGTTGATATTCCTTTACTTCCTGTTGGAGTTCCTGATTTTGTTTTTGTAATTCCCAAATCCTTTTCTTCATTTGTTCTTTTTTCATGTTCTTTGTTGATGCTACCATTGCTGGCTGGGTGCACTCCCTTTCCTTGACTTCCTCCCTCATCCCACATAGAGTAATAGTGGCTTGTTCTTCAATCAGACTAGGGATGTCATCTTGAATTGGTATATCCTCAGAAGGAGAGGTAAGGTCGATTGGATCTTCCTGTGTATGAGGACTAACTATTGTTTTTCCCTTCTTTGCCATGCTCCTTGTAGTTCTTTTACAAGGAGGTACTGGATCAATAATGTTTGCAGGCTTCCTTTTCTTCCTCTCTAATTGTGAAGTGGTGATAGGGGGTTGTGCCACAGACTGTTTACTCTTAATTTCTGAGTTATGCTTCCTTTTCTTTATAATTTTCTGATGGTCCTCTTTCTCAATTGCCACCGTGGAAATCTCCTCAACTACTTTGTTTTTACCTTTTAATTTAGCGCTTTTAGAAGTCTTGTTGATTGTGGAGGAGGACCCTACCTTTTCATGTTGGCTCACTACCCTAGATGATGGTGGAGTTGTTTTATCCTTCTTTCTCTTTTTCTCTTGGGGTTCTTTACTTTTCTTTGGACCATGCTGGGTTTCCTCCACAGATTTGTTTCCTGTGGGAAGGTGTTGTGTGATAAGGTTTTTCCAACTAATCCTCTGTTTCCTAAGCTCATGCAAAACTAGCATTTTAATGAAACCTTGATGGTAGATGCTAGTCTTTTCTATTTTGGAGATGGATTTAACACCCGTTACCATTTTATTCAAACTCATCCATAGAAAATAGGGAAAATCGATTTCAGGGCCTCCTTCAAAATGCAATAGGAGCCTAAGGTGATAAATGAAAGTCATGGAATACCTTCCTTCACAGGTGACAAATCATTGAAGACTGGTAATCATTGGGTGGTATTCTTATTTGATGTAATTTCTAGGGATCCCTTTCTTCTAGTTGGGATGTTGATGATCTTCCTTCAAGAATTGTTGGCACATCTCTTTGTTAATTCCCACACCTTTGAAGTATTTATCTCCTCTGCTAGGTAGTCCCGTAACCTCCCTTATTGTTGCTTCGTTAATTATCAGTTGTAGGTTGCCTATACGTGTCGTCTCTCAATCATATCCTTGTATGAATTCCTGAGATATCTTCTCATTCTAGCCTGTAAACTTTTCTAGAAATGGTATCCACCCCAATCTGGCATATTTTTCTTGACATAATTGGTATTCCTCGGTTTCCCTATAAACTTGGAAATCCGGTTCGTGTCTTGTAACAACCATCGTTATAAGTTGAGAAAAGGGTTGGGATGTAGCATAAGGGTGTAGTGAATTGATGGAGGGTTTGGTATCAGAAAGGAGTAGGCTTGGAACTAGAGAAAAGCTCATGATAGGGGGAAGTATGGTGATGGTGTTGCAAATGGTAAGTTTGAGTGAGGGTGTTGGAAGGAAAAAAAATACAACCAAAAGAGGCTTATCTGGATGGCTTCGCCACCAGATAATCCATTTCTTATCTACTCGTTACTGTAATGATGAGGATAAGACATCGGGTATTAGAGAATCATTTTAGAATAGGTGATTGGACATTCGGGGGGTGAAATTAATATTGGATCGTGG
>SNQJ01S0004457.1:0-37175 GCA_010110895.2 Picea sitchensis | reverse complement strand
ACATGGCTTGTAATTCAAGCAGGGTTGGACACTCAGATGTGGGGTGTTCTAGAGTACACATACCGCAGATTTCTATGACATTTAATGGGCATTATTTCTCATTATTATGCTTCTTTCGGCATCTATGACAAAATATTGCTAAAGAATCTTCTTCTTGTTTCTTTTTCAGTTTCAGAGTATCTAATTGGTTACTTATTGTTCTCAGGATGTCTATTTTAAAGTTTTCCAATAAGTTTCCTAACTCAGTTCTGGTGACAGTCCCTGAACTTTGTTTTGTATTTCTGCTAAAATGATCTCTTCGTCCTTTGCCCATTTTAACTCGTCGTCTTGAGTATCTCCTAGAGTAATCTGCAATTTCTGCAAAAGGTTTTTGGTGTACATCTCCTGAACTCAACAAGTTTAAAACTTCTATGCAATCACCCCTAAGACCTTTCAAGAATACAGTTCTTACTACAGCTGGGTCTGAGGTGAATAGTTTTGACTTTTGATAGTTGTATAAGAACCTTTCTAGGTAGTCTTCAGGACTTTGTTTTTCTATTTGATGCATTTTAAAAATGTCATTTTTAACATTATCCTTACAATAGTCTTGGTATTTTCGTAAAAATGTGTCTTTCATTTGATCTCAAGAAAGGATTGTGTTTTCTCCTAAGCTCATGAACCATCTTAAGGATGAATCTTTCATTGTAGCACGAAAAAGCTTATGTTTTTGGGCATCATCTAAGTAGTTATAACTTCTACATAATATGTCAAACTCAAATAAAAATAAATCTGGATCTTCAGTTGACATACCTCTGAAAGTAGGTAACGATGATAGTGGGATATTCTTCATGCTGATGTTTCTGGAAATATCCAAGATTGGAAACCCAAAGGTCTCAGTCTTTGTAGATGCATTTCCTTCTTCTTCTACCATTCTATTGATGGATGGTTCAGAAACTGGATTTTCTATGTCTCCCAAATGTTCAACAGACTCACGTTCTGCCTGTCCCAATACTGATTCTTCCGTTTTAGGTTCTCCTTCTGGAGCCTCGCTGGCTCCCCTTGAATTTTATGTTGGTGGAATTTTTCCTACACCAGTGTCAATTGGATTAGTGGGGGGGTTTGTTTTTGAATCTTTGGAGCTTACAAATCTACCCTTTTTATCTCTATATCTATGCATAAAATGGAAATTTGATTTTTTTTAGCTGAATTGAAATCCTAATTCTATCTAGAAGGTAAGAAGGCAACCTGGATTTGGAGAACCCCACTCTAGTGGTCGCGTGGCTCTTCACTCACATCTTAAATGTTTTATCCTTCTCCCTAAAGTAGCCTTTTAAAACATTAAAATATATGCAAACAATCTAAGCTAAAAATTACTTCCTACCGTTTGCAACTCCTCGACAACGGCGCCAAAATGTTGTACTACTTATATGTATAATATAATTCACTCATTAATTATCAATCCAGGATTCATAATCAACAGAGTTACAAGACACTAGTAAGAAAGGTAATTCCTAATGTCACGAGTATAGAATTAAACTAGATTATGCAGGCTGGAAACAAATCAAAATAGCAAACTACAATGTACTTTGGTTGTCTTTCAGAGAGAGGCTATCTATTCCATTATGGCACATGCAAGTATGAGATGGAATTGGTTGATAGATCAACTCTGATGTCTAAACCAGAAACTAATTATGCAATCCACACTTTCTGAAAGGAAATCATACATCACTCAACATAGCATACGTAGTTCAATAGTCAATATGTTGGTTCTGCTGTGGTTCACAATGAACTTCACTAGGTCTTCTCCAAGTAGTTTTGACTATTGCTACCAACATCTATGATCACTCAAGGAAACCAAACTCATGAGAACAAAAACAAAGCACATGTAAAAACAGAGTAATTAAAGATCTAAGCAATTATAAAATGGAAATCTTAATCTAAACTGTACTGCTATCATCAAACAGAGTTAAAACTTTAACTAATTCAATGTTTAGACTATTGAAAACAAAAACTAATGCTAATCTACAAAGAGGTTGACCTTTGTTGGGCGGTGGGCCCTTGCCGCTTCAACAGGTCAGCTGCTGAAGTCTACAAGAAGCTTGCTTCTAATGCACACATTACTCTCACTCACACTTCAACACGTAAAATCAAAACTCTCTTTAACAACTCAACTCATTCTCAATCATAGATAATCAGAATATGGGAATGAAATGTCTTTTCATTAATCTTTACTCATAAATGTTCTATATTATCATATGATGCTTACACATTGATAATATGCTAACTCTCCTCTCCTTCTATCATCCTTTCCACGACTATTTAATAGTCTGCATCATGAAACACAAGGAGGCGAAGGGATTTTCAAATCAATCAGTTGTTTAAGTTTATCATTCAGTTACATCTTCAGCATCATCCTCATGACACGAAGTGCATGAGGATGAGGAAATTAACAAAATATCCTTATCATAGCAAATAGACACCCACCATTTGACTTAGGCGAGATCTAGCACTTAACTTAGTGTATTGGGCTCTGCCATATGAGTACCAGATCATAACAAGCAGATGGTACCAGATCTCCATAGGGCGCAAAAGGTGGTACCAGATCATGATAGAGCGTGCTCGTTGGTACCGAACCATAACAGAGTGTGTTTGTTGGTACCGGATCACCATAGGTAATATTTAGGACGCGTTTGGTACCAGATCAGACAACAACAATCTTGGTGCGCATATACTGGATTACGACAGAGCTGGTACAGGAACGCTAGTCATCTAGGGGTCAAAGATCATATGACAAATCAAGCATTAGTACATGAAATATTTAATTCCTTAACTCAATAAACCACAAAATACATGAATTAACCATACTTTACCTTATGACCTTAATACTGGAAAGTGATAGCATTCTTGTCATTCACTCAAGCTTTAGATAGGTCCAAAAAGGTATAGGTGAAGAGTAAAATAGGGTAATAAGAATGTCAATTCCAAGTCTGAACAAATATGAAAACACTATTCTATTTAATTCAATTTCATTCTTATGCTAGTGTAAGCAAATTCACACTACTAGATATTTACAACTAAGAACTAAACTCAAAATCAAACTTCAAATTAAAATTGCAATCTAGATCTAGAATGGAAATTGCATGAAGTAAACTAATCTAATCCTATTCATAACAATCTAAATTGCAAATGGAAATACTCATAAAAACATAACTCACATCCTATTTCTATTTCATCATATGACAAGAGAATTAGTAACAAAAATAATCGAGCAAACTAGATAAGGAAACAAAGAACTAAATCAAAGAGAACAACTAATCATCCATTGAAACCTTGTCAAAGAAACCATTAACTCAATACTCTATTTTAACTCTGTTTTAACTTCTAACTATTCTATTTCAGCATACAAAAATTCTAACTATCATCTAATCATACACCGGGCTTAGTGGATTAAGCTTAAGATATTTCCTATTTAGTTAGAAATACATGGCATATTAATTATTATTCATAAGCAACCTGCAAAAAGAAAACTGAAACAATTAAGCTATGAATAACAATTACATAGTAAGTAAAAATGATAAAAACACATGTAGAGGAAAGTAAAAGAAGTAACAATTAAACTACTTGAATTCACAAGATAACTAACTAAATATTCACCCAGACCACTGGTGGCTCCCCTAGTAGGTCGTGGCTATTCCTCAATAGTGAATCACGAGCTCAAGCAACACGATTTCAGCATTTAAATTAAAAACTTAGTTTTACACAAGTTTATGAAAATGTCTTGAAACAACAAAAACAATGCTAGCTTCATGATTATAAACTTAACAATCCTTAGCTCTTTGTTTGACCACTATTGTGGTATTTATAGAGGTTACAAGTTGAGAGGTCGACTAGGGGAAGGGTCGACCTCCTCTAAAAATAGTAAATTACACTTAATTCATTTTAACCGCCTGTGGCTTCTAGAAACTAAGCGAGCCAATCAACGCCCCGTATAACAACCCAATCCAAGTTGTCAGAAGCTCAGTAGTTGAAGAAAAAGATCACGAGAAAAACCCATGTCATCAATTTTCCCATCATAGGCCGTCGATATAACAACTTCCAACTCACCCACAGTTTTAGTGCAGGATGGTGTGTCAAACGCAGTGCCGGATGGAGTATCGGATGCAGTGCCAGATGGACTATCGGATGGAGTACCGGATGGGAAAATGCCATGTGATTTTTCCCTGTGACACACAAATCATGAATTAGCTTCATGGAATCATTAAATCATGTTGTATTAAACTTGAAACCATCATAAAACATAAATCATAGGTACTTGGTATGAGCTATGGCGATTTGATACAAGAAACCATCAAAACTTCTTCAAAATAGTAAAATTCACATATAATATTGGTCAAAAAGAATCTAATCATCATCATTAAATTAACCAAATTGCGAGCCCAACATTACCCCCACACCTGATATTTTGTAGGTCCCACTGCAAACAAAAAGGAATTTCCCCACATGACTAAACAAAAAGGAATTTCCGATAGTCTTCCTCTCTTGCAATTGTTGCAGCAGCTGATCATTTTCCTTTTGTATCTTTTCAATGGTTTGAGCAAGATTAGATATCTCGGAGGAGGGTTGATATCCCTTAAAATATGTATAAAGTCTATCGGTTTTGGGATCTAGGATAGGCATCTATGAAGTAGGAGTAACAGGGGGTTGATGAGGAGAAGTAGGTTCATATTTTGTCTTTCTATGAGTCTTCAATTCTTCTACAGACACTTCCCTAAGTCTCTTGTGAGGGATTTTGAGATTAGAGGATACTTGGATAGGGTCTGAAGTGGTCAGGTTTTTTTCATAAGGTTTTACTCTTGTTCTTCGGTTACTCTTTCGAAAGGGTCCTCTATTAAATGAATTATCTCCTCTCCTATTTGTGGGGACCACAGGAAAGTCTTGTTGAATTACCTCTTGTAGATTTTTGGGTGCAGGATCAATAGACGTGGAAGGAATTGGGGGGTTAGCAATAGGCTTCTTGGTCTTCTTTCTCGATGAGGCTGCAGGGGTATCAATAAATTTCTTGGAATTTCGGTCTAGTAAAGGAATAGCTTGCACAAGAGGGTTTAGAGTTTTCGGAGAATGGGGTTTGGGTGGACTAACAGTCCCTAGATCAAGTGTCTTCTTGCTAGTCTTGATTGTAATATGAGAGTTTGCAAATTGGTAAATGAACTCATCCCACGTTTTTCCCTGCTTTTCCAACTCAGATAAGACAAGTAGTTTGATAAGGCCATGGTGAAATAGGTTGTTATGGGGATTGTTTACATTATTACTCACTTGGGAGGACATCTTATTGAGACTCTTTAAGAAGTAAAAGGGGAAATTCGATGGCTTATTGAACTGAAAGTGAGCTAATAATCAAAAGTGGCATGATTTAAAGACAGAATATATACCTTCACATGTGATCAATATGGTGATGATTATGAGAGGGTTAATTAGATATTCTTTCATCCACTCCTTGGAGTATCCTTTAGCTCTAGAGATGTTCTGAAATTCGGGTTTGAAAACCCTATTATATCTTGATTGTGGCAATTGGTGGTTTTTAAACCATCTATCCTCAATTCTTGGAAGCTTTGTGGATGTGGATATGGATTCCTTAGAGACCCTGAAGGTGAGAGACACCACACGAGTCGTCTTTCCATCAAAACCAAGGGAAAATTGCATCGAAATGTTGTCATTGTGGCCCTGCAAGTGAGCCAAGAACGACCCCCAAACTGGGCAAAGGAACACTTCCCTACACTGTACGAACTCAGGAATGGTGAAGAGGTCATCATAGGAGGATGTTTCATACTGCTTGGGCATGATGATAGTGTGGGAAAAAATGAACAGAGGGTGAAATTCGACAGAGGATGGGTGCATTCAGGCCAAGGATGGGCACGATTAAGTAGAGGCTAAGCACAATTAAGAAGGGGCTAAGCGCAATGTGGACAGAGGTGAATGAAATGAGACAGAGGCTGAGCATGTTTAGATAGGGGTGAACACAATGAGAAAAGGGAGAGTGTGAGGAATAAATGGGATAACCAAATTGAGCGATCCCTCCGTTTTTTAGTACGCCTAGGGTGGAACCGTTGTATTCATCAATGAATTTGCACACACAAGTTTCCATGTGTGAGAGTCGATTTCGAATTTGAAGGCATGTTTTGGGAGGAAATCATAATGATGAAGAGGTTAGATCAATGTCCAAGTATTTGACTTGTACATTGGATCATGAAAATGTCTAAAGTTTGCATCATTTAGTCTTAATTGCCATGAATTAATTCAAATAAATGAAATTTATTCCTGGTTACCTGAAATCATGGACAGTTACTGGTGTATATTTTCATATGGCATATCATCTGACACCTCATATGGCACTCCATATGGAAGTCCATATGGTACTCCATATGGTACCTCTGTGCGAAATGCAATTTTATTCCTCCTGTAATGGATAGCCTGTAGTCTTAGAATGATTTTGTCAATCACATTGAATAGGAGAAGAGGCCAAGTGTTCCATTATTATTTATTTTTCCACCATGCTTACTCAATCCATTCCTTTATCTCGCGTTAGACATGTAATCTCAATCTGTAATGAACAGTCTGTAATGAAAATAAACCAGTTAAGTGGTATGTTAAGGAAATGTACAACAATTTATAACACACAGGGAATTAGCATTTCAAAAATAAAATAATTGTTGATGTCATAACTTGTGTCATGAAAACAATACACATAATTGTTTTACAAAGATTCTAAGATTCTACTTCTTCTAGGAAGTTGTATTATTTGTCAACTCATGAAACCCCTCCCCCACACCTAAGTATTGTGACACCTCACAATAAAAAATATAGGAAACTAGTCAATTCTCCCAATAGCCGAAGATTTACAGTTTATTAAGTGTAGAGATAAATTTCACAGATTGGTCTGACGATATGGTTAGAATATGGCCCCACCTATAGGATAAGAGATCCTATATACAGATAAGAAGAGGTAGGCGAGGGAGTTTCAAGATAGTCTCAAAGTTAGTTCCCAATGGAAAATTTATGGAGTCCATTAACCTTACCTTGACCATACATACTTCATGTCAGCTTTGTCTACAAGTGATGTCGTACATCAAGACACATTTAAATTTCTTATTTATTTTTTGTCAGATTACCATCCTCGCTAGGTAGAATGCCCCTCTCCAACAAGCCTGTCCAGTACTCCGGTGGGTTTACCTAGTCATACCACAGGCCGGTACCCACTTCCAGTAGACCTGTTTAGTATCCCGATAGGTTAGCCTCTTACACCCTCAGAGAATGCCCCTCCATATTTTAATATTTTATTATAAGATTGCTTTATGTAAGAAGATGGGGGAACAACTCTAAAAACAATTTTTTCTTTCTTTTAATTGGGATGGTATTTATGTTAGAGGATGAATTTTCGTTATATATATTCCTTAGTTATTTTCCTGATGTAAGGGGTACTTAAGAGGACGTAGCCTATCTGAATATATGATATAATCAAGTATTTTTAGTGTGAAATGGATGGTACCATTGGGAAAGAACAGAAAGGTATATTTAGGCTCAACTCACTATTACGAGGGAAAAACTCTCTATGGCCAAGGGTAAACCACAACAGACAGGTATGAATGCAAAAATCAACTCAATTCAAACATATTCTATATAAACTAATGTGAAAGATAAGAAAGAGGCCTAATGTGAAAGAAAAGAAAGAGGTATCATTATGTTCCACCATTGAGCACTTCGACCCAAAGCTTTATACCTGCAATAATTTCTTAACAAATGAGAAAAGAAAGTATATAATGATGATATAAAGGGGTTAGCACATTGGATAGCATAATCCATTAATGAACATTAAAAACACACTCATAGAAAATAATCATACATTTGCAATATACCAATAGGATGGGAAAGGAGTATTTCTATTAATAATTGATCAGCAGAAGTGACAACATTACAGACTTCTGTGTCGGCACGGTTTGAAACCAAGAAACCAAGTTCCTTCCAACTGGGCCTCCACCACTTCAATCCTCCACCAAAGGCAAGCTCATATGATATAGTCAATGAGGTTCTCTCAACAATAGGGAAAGAGCTTGGGGGATGAAAACTATGTTCAAACTTGAGGAACAAAGGGATGCAGACTCAATATGAAGTAATTTCTCCAGAGTAAATTTTCTCTAAAAGTTGAATGCTTTCTCCTCTTTTCCATAGCTCATAAGTGTGCTTTTATAGCCTGTAGAATGCAATTGAAGGGCCAAGTCAGAATGTTTCCAGTATGTGGAAGGCCAACGATCAGATATCTTCTGTCGTGACATGGAAACATGACATCATTTTTGTATTTTCTGGCACAAATCCCGATGTATGTGGGCTGTAGTGTAGCATACAACATATACGCATCTTGCATAGCTGATAGGGAGCGTATATGTGGAAAAATTTATATTTTTGGCTATGGATTCATCAAAAAAGGGATGAAAAGTATGCATAGGGAAATGAAAAAAGTCCCTCTGTGCAAGATAGAAATGGTGAGGAAAATCTTTCTATAACAGATAGCCCCTAATGCGTGAGATCATAGGAGTATATATGATGGCCGAAATACATTATAAATAACCCAGAAGTGGAGTGGTAGAGAACCAGCTGGACGAACTCAATTTTTCGTTACATTCTGTACTAACTTTGCATACATGGATGCCAAGAATACAATGAAGATCCATGTGGAAAATATACCAAACAAGTGTTCGTGGCCATGAATAGGCAAATACAAATGCGGTTGTATGCCAAAAGATGTCATAGTCACAAATAAGGCCCAGTGAAACCAGTCTCAAAATCAATCTGAATATATTTGTATAACATGGAGTACAATTTGATCTCCCATGATCACTAAAGTCGAACGGGTGTTGGTCCAATGAAAGGGAAGCAACAACTAAGGAAAATTGTGGTTACATAGTGATGTCTTCAAGTCTTCTACACTATCTTCCAAGGGTGCAAGTCTACATCATGTGAATAAAGGGGTTGAGGTCGAAAACAATGAGACATCATTTGATTACTGGTCATTGAGGTATACTGTTAACAAACGCAATACAAACTACCAATAATGAAAGTAGGTATCAAGGCACTGAGTACATTCCTACAAGTGTGAATAAAGGAGTTGGTGTCAAACACTCGATAAATCCATTGATTAGGAGACATTTATGTATTCCCATCTGTTAATGGCGAGAGAGCCTGCCACTAATGACTGTAAGCCTCAAGGTACTCATAAAACTCTAAGTCTCATATCCAAAATAAATGAGCTGAATTCGATGGAAGGAAACCCACTGAAAGGAGAGAATTAAGGCATCTCTCATCAATCAACATGAGGAACAAAGAAGGAGCTTCATGATTTCGTGGAAATCGGACGAAGAACATGTTCACGAATCAACAACCCTGTGTGTCTTTTGTGTGTACCAAATGCAAGCGGTATATGAAAAAGACCCTCTGAATAACAACCAATGATGAAAGTTGTTGACAAAGGTGAGGAAACCGCCAATAAGTCTAATGGAAACCAAGACACTGCACGAATCCCAAAGTGTGAATAGATGTCTTGCCATCGAACACAATGGAAACCACCCAGACAATGACCAATGATGAAATGTTGATTGTTGGGTTCAAGGTGACCTACTGATGAATAAAGTAGGGCCAGGGTGCATGATAAGACCATAGTATCGTGTGATTCTGAGACAAAATGAGGTTATGGCCGACATGCAAAGTCAAGCTTTCTAAAGAGTGGCTGACACAGGTTGATAGACTTCCTCTAAACAAGAGCATGAGACATATGGTGACTCTGGTAGCATAGACTCAATGATGTGACTATTAGATGCAGAAGGAATCAATAACGTTCTCTATAGGGACTAGAAGAGTAACCAGCGAGTAGAGAAAACTTTGTAATGAGATCATCTTCCTAAGGCCATGCTAAACCCAAAACTATCATGATGCAAGGACTCAATAACTTTGTGCTATGTTCAAAGGCGACACAACTACTGCCGATTATAATATAGTACTCCCTTTCTACCCATCTTTTTTTGTTTTTTCATAACAAATGAATGTTATGATAGAGAGGAGGAAATGAGTGTCGCAAGTAAGCAAAACTAGTTCCAGCAGTAGAACATACCTATGCTTAATGCAAGGAAATGCATGCAGGATATAGACACTTGGGGTGATGTTCCCTCCAGGGTATAGGGTGTCAAATCGCGAAGGATATAAACAAGGCTTTGCTTGGTTAAGGATGAAAAAAAATGCTTAGGCAATGGTTTATAATGCAAAGCGAGAACCAACTAAAGGCTCAATACTGCAAGTGAGGGCATGAGATGCAATCACAACTTAACACCAAAAAATATCCTTTTTTATGTATTTTAGTCTACTTGGTGTGAAAAAGGGGTAAACTTGTGCCAAATAGACGTCTTTTCAAATCCAATTTATGAGTGTAAAAAAGACAAGTTCACTCGGCAATCTTGATAGTGAGTTGTAAAAGAGCTTAACTAAGACTCATGATCTTTCGAATCCAATTTTAATGAGTGTGAAAGGGATAAATCACTCGACAATCTTTTCTATTTTTAGGTGAGTCGGAAAAGAGCTTAACTAAGACTCGTGACCTTTCAAGTCCAATTTAACGAGTGTGAAAGGGACAAATTCACTCAACAATCTTTTCAGTTTTTAGAGGAGTCGGAAAAGAGATTAAATGAGACTCGTTGGGAGATTCTAGGTGGAAAGTCATGGGGGAGGCCAAGGCTCCCATGAAGACCTTCTGTGGAATGTCAATATCTTACGAAGAATCGACACAAGCTTGGGAAGACTTGAAGCTCTCCAAGTCGAGGATGGAAAAGTGCTAAGGAAGGTTATCATCTCTGTGTTATATCAGATAATGTATCCTCCTAGAAAAGACATAGGTGGAGGCATTGGATACCCCACAAGACCATCCCAATCAAAGGGAACCTCGTCAAGACTTGGAGGGAGAGAAATTGGGAACAATAAAACTCTCTCTTGTTCAGAAGGTGAAGTACTAGAAATGCTAAGGACATGGCATAGAAGGTATAGAACCAGAACCAGAAGAGAGAGATCGACCAAAAATTGCATTGGCACAACCACTTCCTTAGACTTGTCACTCACCAAGAGAAGATTTTCCTCAGTATGCAAGATAGAAATAGTGAGGAAAATCTTTCTATAACACTCATTTTCTTCCTTTTTTGATGTTTCCATGGCTAACCGCTAATCAGACCTCCTTATTACTCTTTAATAAAGATACTTTAATCACTTACTCATGTTTCTTGGGAAAACTGTACAAGTGACATCTAAGCTTGATGGTTATGGTATCACTTCCTTATATAGTGGTGAAGGTGTTTAAGAGCAACTGCTTCTTAAGATGCCTTGAGAAAAAGAGGATAAAAATCTTTGCAAAAATATGGCTAATTACAACAAGTCATTATTCATTTGATTATTAGAAGACAACAAGGCTCAAGTATAGAAATGTTTCGAAGAAAAATCCTTCTTTTATATTTCCTTGAAACTGTCTACTCTTGGTGAAATAAATACCTATAGAAATCTCTAGAATTGTTTATCAACAAAATTCAAAATTATTTACATATGTACAGTAGAAAATTCAGAAAAAATTCAAGAACAAGGGGGGACTTCCCCATCTACTAAGTCCAATTTATTTTCAGTTGACATGACCTATAGAAAATATTATTTGGAAATGGGCCTGTGATAAAGTTTGATTCAGTGTCCATTTACTACAAAGGAGACTTGTCCATCATCAATTGTTTTGATTTTCACAACCCCATTGTCATATACGGTTACTACCTCGTAAGGACCCAACCACCGAGTGGTGAGTTTTCCTTTGAAGGTTTTGAATCAGGATTCAAACAACAAATCCCAATCACCAGGTTGGAAGTGTTTCTTCTTAATAAACTTTTCATGCCACTTTCTCCTCTGGTTTTTAACTAATATTGCTCGTTGGATGGAATCTTGCTTGATCTCATCCAAATCATTTAATTATAGGGATCATTTTTTCTGAGCCTCATCTAAGTTTAATCCCAATTCTACGGCAATATGGAAGGTCCTTACTTGGAATTCTATTGGTAGAAGTACTTGTTTCCTATACACTAGCTCATAAGTGGTATGCCCAGTGGTGTTTCTCCAGGTGGTCCGATATGCCCTAAAGGCCTCTGGAAGCCTATCAGCCCAATTCTAATGATGTAACTGAACAGTCTTGGTTAAGATAGCTTACAGAACTTTGTTTGTAGACTCTACTCGATCATTAGCTTGTGGATGGTATGGAGAATATTTATAGTGTTTAATCCCATATTTCTCTATTAGTTCTCTCACCATCTTGGAAGTGAATTGAGTGCCTTGGTCTGTAACAATTTCACGAGGGACATCGAAGTGGGTAAAGATGTCTTCATACATGAATTCGACAATGGATTTTCCTGCATCCCTAAACAGGGATTTTTCCTCTACCCACTTGGTGACATAATTTGTACAAACCAAAATATAGTTTTTCTTACGTGACATGGGTGAAATTGGTCCTACAAAGTCAAGGGCCCATTTTTCGAAAGTTTCTATCATAACTTGGGCACGCAAGGGAATTTCGTCAGCTGGCGTGTGTCTTCATATCCTTTGACAACTGTCACAAGTCCTCACATACTTGGTAGCATCCTTGAAAATTCTAGGCCAATAATAACCTGAATGTAACACCTCATATGTTGTTCGTTTGTCAGAAAAATGGCCACCACATTGTCCATCATGACAACTTCTTAGTATTTCTGGTATCTCGTCTTCTCGGAAAAATCTACGAATAATCAAATCAAGACCTGTATGAAAAAGGTCATGACCAACCCAAGAGTAATTGGCACTTTGCGTAATAATTCTATGTTTTTCATGAGGTGACAAATGAGACAGTAACTTCCTATTAGCCAAATAGTTTTCCATATCTTCAAACCATGGGGTGTTCATAGAAAGGGAAAAAAAATCTCGTCTGGGAAACTATCATCTATAGGAATATCATCATCCTCATTTTTTATTCGTGAAAGAAAATCAGCTACCAAATTCTCTTTTCCAGGTCGGTCAAGAATGGTGATGTTGAAATCTTGCAATAGCAAGAGCCACCTATTTACTCAACCATTAGTTATGGGTTTATTCATGAGAAACCTAATGGCAAAATGATTTGTATGTACAAATAATCCATAACCCATAATGTAATGAAAAAACTTATTGATAGCATGAACTATTGCCAATAAGTCCTTCTCGGTAACTGTGTAGTTTAACTCAGCAGGGGAAAATTTCTTGCTCACAAAATAAATGGCATAGTACTGTTGGTCCTATTCCTGCCCTAATACTCCTCCTATTGTGGTGTTGGAGGCATAAGTCGATATGTGAAATGGGAGATCCCAATTGGGCCCCCTAAGAACTGGTGCCACTAACAATTTAGATTTTAGGGTTTCAAAGGAAGTTTGACACTTATTAGTCCAAAGAAAATCAACATCCTTTATTAACAATCTGAACATGGGTGCAACAATCTTTGTGAAATTTTCAATAAACCATCGGTAGTATCCATCATGTCCAAGAAATATTCTCACCTATTTCTAAGTCTTGGGGGGTGGAAGTCTAACGATGACCTTGATCTTTGCAAGATCAAATTTAATTCCTTTAGATGAAACATGATGTCCTAGAACCACTCCTTAAGTCAACAACATTTTTCATGACTTAGAGACAGGTTCATTTCTTGGCATCTGATAAGGACTTTTTCTAAGTTATCTAAGGCTTCTTGGTAAGTGTTTCCATAAACCATGAATTCATCCATGTATACCTCCACACAATCATGAATAACATCAACAAATATCACTAGTACTACTCATTAAAATGTGGAAGGAGCATTACACAATCCAAATTGTAAGACCTTATAGGCATAGGTGCCCCAAGGACAAGTAATGACAGTCTTGTCCTGATCCTCAGGTGCTATCATAATTTGATTGTACCCACTATATCCATATAAAAAGGAGAAATATTTCTTTCTAGACGGGTTTTATAACCCTAAATTGCACCACACATGCATGCCTAGCATCAGGCCATCTTACTTTCTATCTTTGCCAAGCCATCATTGAGAAACTCTTATAAAAAACCATTTTTTTGAAGGTGTATGCACCCTGTGCCACTACTGCCCACGTACACATGCTTGTTGCACCGCTACAACCCACATACACTCACAAAAAAGAACGAAAAATAAAAATTGCAAAGGAATACGGGTTTTCGGGTCGTTATCTAACCATTTGACTGCCCATAGCCAGTCACCCCAACCGTTACTATCTATTTTGGCCTATAAAAGAAGGGGTTGGTGTCCCAGTCCAAGAGGAAGCATGAGAGAATAGAAGCTCTACCCATTTCAGTATTCCCCCTTTGCCCCAATATTTTGCAAACACATTGTGAGTTTGATCCATAATTCCTTCTTCCTCCATTGCAAACCCTTTCCATTTCCCTAGAGAACTAAAGTGGAGAAGAATACATGAAAGAAGTTGGTGCATGGTGAAGAGGATCCCATGATCGAGTTTGAGGAGCAGTTTCCGGTCTCATATTGTAAATGACTTTTGTGAGATTAATATAAATAAGTACTTTTTTCGTCCTGCCAAATGATGTCTTAAATTGTTATGATTTGTTTACATTTTTGTTATGATGTCTAACCCACTAATAATTATATAGAATGCATGCTTGTAGTTTCTTGTTTGTATTTTGGTGAATGCAATTTGGGCTTGGGAGGAGATCTGTAGTCGAGAAACAACTAAGCGCAAAGGGATCGACATCAGATGCAGAGTTTAAGGTATGCCTACTAGATCCCTATACTTTGTCTTTTATGTATGATTGTGGGGTAGTGATGGGATAGTTGTTAAAAGTATGAGACTTTAGATGGTTATATTTTCCTGCACTTTAGAACCCTAGTGTAGTCCGTAGAGGGGTTTTCCTGCTATAGCATAATTGGATACCATATTGGGGAAATATCTAGGGTTTTGGGGGATATTCAGTTTGGATGATTTAATTGGTTTAACTGCCTTTTTGAGTTTCTGTAAGTTTTTGTTTTTTTAGGGATTCTGGTCTTTAATACTTGTACTCCCTACCTGGTCTACTCAACTGTTGGTTTTCATTTTTTTTGAGAAGTTACAGAGGTGTACGCGGAATGTAGTTGGCTTTCACGTGTACATATGCACCCTTCCTTTGGACAACCCGCGTACATACGCTGACTACTGAAGTGTCAGTAACGTGCCTGTTTTGAGAAAATCATTGTTTTTTAAAGGAAGAGGCAGTCATCCTCTTCCCTATCAGAAGTCATACTTCTCAGGGGTTTTCTTGATCTATCCCTGGTCTCTGTTATAGTAGACTGTAGCCTAGGTTTGACCTCAACATAACTTTCTTTTCATCAAATATTTCTTGTGTTTTTTTTATTAGGGTTTTTAGATGGGATTGTGAGTCGGTTTTGATCTGTCTGTTTGGCATTGTCGATGAATCCTTGCAGTCTGCAGTGGGACATAATTCATTTCTTGGTCTTGTCTCATTTTCATTTTTCCCTTTTTTCTTTAGAAGAAAAGAAAAAAAATAATTTTCAAATCTCTTGTTTTGAAGCATAAAACAATAAAATAAAAAGTTTTTCGTTTCTTTGTTTGGTAAAAGTAGTTTAGGTTAGTTGTTTTATTTATCAAGGAAAAATAAGGTTTTCTTAAGTTCTTTAATTTAATTCTTAGGAAATTAAGTAGCTCGTAGTTGAGAGAAATAGTGTTTTAGGTTTTTTCTTTTCAAAGATATGATAAAAATATTTACGAAAAGTTTGGTTAAAGAGTTTAAATTGACAAATCTTTATTTGTGAAGAAGTAGTTTCTTTTTAGTTTCATTTTATGCTCTTATCCTTCATCTCTTGAAGAACATCACTAGTTTCATTTACGTTCCTTTTGACTTAATACAACCACTAAAATTAACACTTAATTAAAAGTTATTAGACTTTGTGTT
Organism: Picea sitchensis; assembly: GCA_010110895.2. Taxonomy (NCBI): domain Eukaryota; kingdom Viridiplantae; phylum Streptophyta; class Pinopsida; order Pinales; family Pinaceae; genus Picea; species Picea sitchensis. Next base: position 21,167 of record SNQJ01S0004457.1, on the reverse strand, counting down.
TGTAAGGTCCATCAATTTAGTTTAGGCTAGAGCCTTGATTTAGGATTGGAGAGGAAAATATTCAAGGATACAAAAACAAACATAAGAGTCTGTGCTAGGGAGTTCTTAAAAGTCCAGCAACTGTGAAATTTATACGGGACCCCCCTCTAACACAGGGGATAAACACAAGGTCGTGTGCGAAAAGGTAGTGGAGATAACCCCTCCAAAGCCATACCAAGCATAGTGGGGAACACATATAAAGGGCTTATCTTGGGATTCAGTTGATCGCATTTCCCATGGAGCTTTGTGGGTCTCGAATCCATTCGAGGTCCTCAGTCATCTTCTGGAACACTTTCTTTCAATACCCTTGATAGGTTTCAGGCTTGATATCCTGCTCATTGCGGTCCACCCGACTATTGACTGTACCCGCCTGGTGACTGTTCGTGCACTGGCAACCTAGTTTCATTTATCTTAGTGACTTACATAAGTGACTGTGGGGGTATACCATGGTACCTAGGGAATACATCGGGCCACACTTTGCAGATTATACCCAGAGGGTGATTTTGTATTCGATTTTCACTTGTACCGGTAATTTCCTCTAGTGTTGGTTGGTGTAACTATTCTTCCAACTAGCTAGTGATCTGCTTGTCTTATCTCATTGGAGATTTTTCTAGTGTGTCTTGGTCTTTAATGTTAATATAAATCCCTAGTGTGTCATTGATATTCTCACACCATGGATCATTAGGAGCTCCACCGGTTGTGAAGGCTTCTTGTCCTGCCGCCGGTTGATCTAGAGCCACCCCCGCCACCTCTAAGGCGAAGATTATACCAACAAGGGTCTTTTGAGGTGACCGGGCCATAGGAAACTATGCTTGAACCATCTCTGAGAAGAGAACATTTGATTCTGGAGGAACCAACCATTTATAACCTTGGAGAGAAATATCTTGGTCTGTATGACCCTCTGATCACTGATCTATCGATGTCCATTGTCATACAAGTGAGACCTTACAAGCATCAGGTAGTGTCACAAGAAATGATGGAGACAAATGTTGCCACTTCCTCAGGGAATCCTCATACTCCCTCTACGACTGTCATTACAGGGGTTTTTTCGCCTCCTAACCAACCGTCGCCTGTCCAGACCACTATGTTCTCAACCAACTCTACCTCGGGCAATGGTCTGGTTTCGTCTATGGTGGCGATCACTTCTCCTGTCACACAGAGTGCGACAGGCCCTCAGTTCTCATACGGGATGCTTGACTTCAATATGAACTGTGTCCTTTCCTACTCCACTCTACAGAATTTAGGTCTGGGGGCAGGGAGCTCGAATGCTCCTCTACAAGGATCCATGGGGGGCACTTCTTCTCCCTATAACTCTTTACCTTATGGAGGGGTTCATATACCTCCTTCATCCCCTTTGCTCGGCGGTGCTCACGAGCACTCCATCGGGCCAAACATAAACTATAGTTCATCTGGAGAAGGTAGTCAAGGACTTCCTTCTTATAGCATGTTGATAGGTTCTATGTCATTCTCTTTGTTTGAGGAGTTTGGTAACAACACGTTTCCGTCATCTCTCATCTCGGTCGGGGGAAACCTTTCTTTTGGATCACAAAATCCTGCATAGGATACTATTCCTACGCAGGGGGCACACACTTCTCAAGGACCTTGGAATCTGTGGCAAGGATCAGTTCCCTCGTCAGGGATGTCGACTGGGGGAAACCCCTTCCGTAGCCAATGGAACCCTGGGCAAGGCTCAGGACCTATGCTCGTCGGATCAGCAGGGGGCAACCCTTTCCAGAATCCTTGGAATACAATGCAAACCCAACCCTCCACATCCTACTATGAGAGTCATTCATGACATCTCGACAAGCACACCTCCACATCCTACTATGAGAGTCATTCATGACATCTCGACAAGCACAAAATCTGTACGCTAGTCACGACCATGGTTTTTACCAGAACCCTGGCCAACAACCTAACATTTCATGGCAACCTGGTGCCAGCCAAACGCCAAGCCCGTTTTTCCCTAGTTACAATCAACAACCCAAATTATCGTTTTTGGAAACTCTGCACTTGCCAGTCTTGACAAGGTTATTAAATGACCCTATATGTCATGATCTGTGTTGGCCTCCCATGCCAACAAATTTTCCTTCGGACATTTCAAATTTCGAAGCTAATATCAATGAATATCCAGGCGATCATGTGACTACCTTCCATCTATGGTGCTCGTCCAACTCATTAAGAGAAAACTCCGTCCAGTTGCGTTTGTTTCAACGCACTCTCATTGGGAGTGATGCAAAATGGTACATCGAACTTGACCTCTCAAGATACTCTACCTTTGGTGAATTGGCAATGGTCTTCTTAAAACATTTTCAATTACCTGTGAGATAAAATGTCGGCATCGAGTTGCTGGCCAACTTTGAGCAGACAAAAGAAGACCATATCTCCGATGACATCCGATAATGGAGACGCCGAAAGAGTTTGATAAAAGTACTAGTACCACTAGCATTCCTTCTTGAGTGGTTCCTTAAGTCTTTGGTACCTCAATTATCCAAATATGTAGCAATGTCGGGGGTCTTTTTATAAGAAGAAGCGATAATGAGAGCTCAACAGCTAGAACTGATCTACTCTCAATCTGGTTTACTTTATGAAGTTTTTCCCATGCACCGCGGTCGATACTTGACAAGACCAGATAGATATTTGGACCACAAGACGATGGTATTGTTGGTTCAGCGCAAACAAAGCCTGTTGATCAGCTGTCAAATCAATTACAATAGTTGTCTATATAGCAGACAACGGCCAACCAGACCACTATTTCAGATGCTCCCCCTACTCAAATGTCGGATGTACATAGTGTGCAATCGAAAAAACTGAAGGCCACCCAACAACTTGATGAAAATAAGAAACAAAGAAAGAAGGGTAAGGGGGATAAGAAACCTACCAACAATTCTGGTGGGGGAAACACAAAAAAGAAGAATTCAAAGTATCTGTGTAACCTTTGCACGGAGGACCACCCAACTCACCAGTTCCCTCAACTTGCGGAGGCCCAAAATTTATTGGCATAGGAGCAGCCTATTGTGTTAATAAACCCTTTTCCAAATGGAAAAAGTTTAACTCAAGCCTCTTCGAGCGCGGAAGGGGGAAGTCAAGGACTCCCTCTGTCTTCGAGTAATACTTCATCCGCGAATGTGTATATGATGAAAGGTAACGTTGATATAGAAACTAGGACATGTGACTATGGAATTCTGAACACCTCTGAGAAGAGTAAAGAAGCCGAAAACCCACCTATTCCTCTCTAGATTGAGAATACGTTGGGTGACACAATGAAACGCATCCCAAAAGGTGCATTCAAGAAAGCTTCCCACAATCCAAATGCAAGGTCTGCCCATAACTACTCTATGGTGGAGGATTTGTTTCAAACCCCTTGTGCAATGTCCACTTTGGAGGTCCTCCAGAGCTACCCTTCCTAGAGAAAGTCTCTATTAGTTGCCTTAGGATCTGTGTTGAGACTTGTAATCTGGGAACGATCATGCTTGATATGACCGAATTAAAACCTCGTCTCCCTTACCACATGGAATTTCAGATAGTAGTGGCTTACACCATGAAAAATTTACCTAGAAAATTTTCCACATAGTGGTTGATGAGGGCACCTTGACATGCATGATGTCGTTGGCATGTTGGAATGTCTTTGACCAACCCATTTTGTCTCTTCCACCTACTCTTCTTACCACTTTCAATGGTCATTTGTTCTGACCACATGGATTCATCGCCTCTTTCCCTGTGAAGTTAGGGGGGAAGACCATGTGTGTCAAGGTTGAAGTGGTTGATGCATCTCTCAACTACAATCTCTTGTTAGGAAGGAGTTGGACATATTCTATGCAAGCAGTGGTCGCTACATTTTTCTGGGTCTTTTTGTTTCCACACGAGGGTTGGATCATGTCCATTGATCAGTTGTATTTCTCCCATCCTGACCCTTCATCGGTGGCATCCACGGTCCCGATGATTGATAACCCTCAACCCAACATTGTCAATGTAGGGGTTGGTTTGTGCCCACCTTTGATGGGTACGTTCTATTACACGCCTCCTTCCAACGACGTTAAGTTCATATCGACTATCCCCAACCAACCTAAGGTTGAAATTTTTCAAGTCTCATCATTTCATACGAATTACTTTGATGATCTATGGACTTTTCCTTCCCCATCAACCACTATGGAAGGGACAGGGCACCATGGCATGGCCATGCCTTTGTCTACAATAGAGGTTGCATACTCTATAGTCTAGCAAGCTTGCATCGATCCTGACCTGACTCCCACATAGGAGTTAGATCTGGTTCTCGAGCCTATTTGGGTTCAAGGTTCCCTCGCTGATATCGATTCTTTATACTTAGTATTTCCCTTAGTCGAGGTGATTATTGAGGCAATGAATAGTCTGTACAGACCCTGGGATGATCTCCATCATAGATCTTATTTCCTCCCACAGTTAAGAAGAATTGAAGCAGGTGAATTCACTTTGACTATGACTGGAGATAGGTCTTGTCCTATCAATCCTTTGCTACATACACAATTTACTCTTAAGGAAATATTTCAACCATCACTAAAATGATACCTATTGATATCTCCAGAACCCCTGGCATCGTGGAGAATGTCTTCATCGAAGCGAACTGCTCCCCCGAGGAGATTCAAATTTACAAGGATTTATTTAAAGAATTTCGCGATGTGTTTGCCTAGTCTTACGAGGAAATGCCAGGCATCGATCCAAGAATCATTGAACACGAAATCATGACGTATATTGACACTAAGCCAGTCCAACAGAAGATTCATCCGATTAATCCTAGAAAATCAACAGCTATTAAGGCTGAAGTCGAGAAACTGCTTAAGGTTGGTTTCATCTACCCCATCCAATTAACTCAATGGGTGTCAAATCCCGTTCCAGTCAATAAAAAATAGGGTACAATTCACATATGTACGAACTTCCATGATTTGAACAAGGCTTGTCCAAAGGATAATTTCCCCACGCCATTTATTGACCAGATTGTCGATGAATGCACAATTTGCGAGGTCTTTTCTTTCATGGATGGTTTTTCAGGATACAATCAGATTCAGATCAAACCCAAAGACCAACACAAAACCTCTTTCATTTGTCCATGGGGTACATTCTCTTATCAGAAGATGCCTTTTGGTCTGAAAAATGTTGGAGCTACGTTTCAGCGGGCCGTGTCTTTTTCTTTTCATGATCTCAAACACATAGTCAAGGCTTATCTTGATGATTTAACATCACGATCTCATAAGAGAGCTAATCATCCCACACACCTACGACTTATGTTTGAGCGATGTCACTACTACCAGATTCTCTTGAATCTAGACAAATGTAGTTTTTGTGTAACGTCGAGTCGTCTTCTAGGTTTCATAGTTTCAACAATAGGGATCATGGTCGATCCTCTAAAGGTTGAGGTGATATCTTAGTTGCCTCCCTTGTGCACAGTCCCTCATCTTCAGAGTTTACAAGGAAAATAAAACTTTTTACGGTGTTTCATCACAAACTATGCCGAGATCACAAAGGGATTCATGTGTTTACTAAAGAAAGACATTCCTTTTCATTGGGATGAAGCTGTTCATTGCTCATTTGAAGTGTTGAAACATCCTCTCACATCTGCCCCTCTGCTTCAGCCACCCAATTATAATAAAGATTTATTATTGTACTGGTCTACTGTGGAGTCAACCATCAGTATGGTCTTGGTTCAGGAGGATGATTTTCTCGAAGAATACATGATTTATTACTTGAGCCAAGGAATGGTTGGACCAGAACTCAATTATTCCCACGTTGAAAAACTTGCGTTGGCAACATTTCACATTGTCCAATGGTTTCGTCATTATATCTTGTTTCTTAAGACCACTGTTATTGTTTTTGTGAATCCATTTCAATATGTGTTGACATGATGTGTAATCAGAGGAAATATCAGTATATGGATATTTATCCTCCAAGAATATGACTTGGATTTTGTTTCAGAAAAATCCAAAAAGTCATTGGTCTTCGCGGAACTGATCTTGGAACTTCCGGTTGAATCAGGTGATGTTATACCTGAGGAGTCTCCTATTAAAGGAGACATATTTTTTATTGCGTCTTTGGACCCTTGGTATAGAGATATACTAGTCTATATCCAGACTTTGAAGTGCCCCACTTCTGATTCTCGTGATGAGCGTCGTCGTATATGTCATCAGGCCAAGAACTATCTCATACTCGAGGACACTCTGTATCATCGAGGTGTAGATTGTATCCTTCGTCGGTGTCTCACTCATGAAGAAGCATAAATCGTGCTTAACGATTTCCACATTGGAGCATGTCGTGGTCATTTGTTTGGTTTGGAAACAACCCAAAATATTCTACGAGCCAGTTACATTTGGTCGACATTAATCAAATATTGTGTTGAATTGGTCAAAAAGTGCCACCCATGTCAGATCTTCTCTCGGAAGATGAGGGCACACCCTTCTCCCATGTTTCACGTCATCACAGTTGGTCCCTTCACCAAGTGGGGGATTTATTACACTAAATGAAACCCCCCTTCAGTAAGGGGGCACCATTATATCATCATAGCAGTACACTACTTCACGAAGTGGGTCGAAGCTATGCCAAATGTTCAAAGATGATGGCGAGACAAAAACTCTCTTTTTGTTTAACCAGATAATAGAAAGGTTCAGCGTCCCAAGAGAGATTGTCACTAGCTATGGAAACCACTTTCAAAATAAAATTATGTCTGAATTAACGTCAAATATTGGGTTGAGGCAGGAACATTCGTCAGCCTATTACTCACAAGAGAATGGTCAGGTGGAAGCTGTGAATAAGTCCCTTAAGACTATTCTACAATGAATGATTAATTCGGCCAAATCAAATTGGCATTTGATGTTGTACTCGACTTTATGGGTCTACCGAATGTTTGTTAAGACTGCAACTAGTTTCTCACCTTTTCAACTCGTTTACGGGATGGAAGCAATCTTTCCTATAGAGTTCTAGATCCCGTCTCTAAATCTGGCAGTACAGTTATTGCCAGACACTTCATTGCTTGAAGAGCGTTTATTATATCTCAAGCAGCTCAATGAGCAGCGCCAGGATGTAGCCTTGGCCAATGAGGTTCACCAAAAAAAATTCAAGTGTCAGTATGATCGGTCTATTCACCCTCGTATTTTATCAGAAGGTGACCTTGTCCTGGTCTATGACCAAGATAAGGATCCCCTGGGGGCAGGTAAGTTCAAACCCATGTGGTTTGGACCTTTCATCGTGAAGGAGGTTCTAAAGAAGGGCACTTATCATTTGGTGGAATTTGAGGGAAATAATTTGACGGAGCCTAGAAATGGGCTCTACCTCAAGAAGTATTACTCGTAGGTGCATCGCTTTGGGTGACTTATTTTACATATGTATAGTTCTTGTACATTTTTCCTTTTAGTTTTTTCCTTTTTGGCTTTATGGACGTGTCATTTTTGATGTCATATTTTTTACTATGGAAGATGTCAAGTGAATGAGAGGTGTTCATTGGGTTTGTGGATGGTGCTAGCCGACACACTCGGAGGCTTGCTTCCATAGCTTGGGTGATTTTCACACCTCAGAGCCAGTTTCTATCTTTAGGAGGTATCTTTTTAGGTGATGCCACAAACAATGTCGCCGAATACAACACAATTTTAGAGTTGCTTCTTGAATCTTTGTTGCATGGTATCTCTCACCTCTAGGTCTACTTAGACACTCAATTGGTTGTGTCCCAGTTAAATGGGGTTTACTGCATTTACATTCCTACTCTACACCGATGGTTCCTTAGGGTACATCTCTTAGAACGAAGCTTTGATTACATTACGTATATCCACGTTCCTAGGAGATTGAATCAAATCACAGATACTCTAGCTAGTCATGTATTAGATTGGCAGATTACACACATGTAAGAAAAAGAACACACACACACACACATGTAAATACATTTGTAAAATAGATGTAATACATAAGACACAAAAAGATGTAAATATGCATATATATATCGAAAAATATGTCTAGTAAGAGTCACAGGGCTTATGACCTAAAAAATATACAAAAGATTCCCTTGACAAGTAATTAGTCCAGCCTAGCTAAGGGCAGGGCCTGTTGGCCCTGCCGTAGTGAACAACGATGTTTTCCAAACGTCGAAAGAGCTGGACCCAAGTATGTGGTACCCCAACTACGTGAGGTTGCATCACTGGCGGTCGATCCTCAATCTCTGCTATAGGGACTGCAGGAGTGAGTGCGGTGAGGTTCCACTCCACCTATGTCAATACTCTCTCAGCCTCTCCGGGTGGACTCCCCCATGCTGTTGCTGCTGGTCCGGTGGCTGTGGTTGTTCCTGCCTCTAGTCGAGGATGCCACCTAGTCCTTGAGAAGTCTGCTAGATGCACTAGTCCCATAACTAGTGTCAAATACTCTGGTATACAAAAAAAAATGATATATATAAAAAGAAATAAAAATTAAACAACTCTGAAAAAAGAACTCATCCATCTCTCCTTGCTCCACTCCGCGAGGTACATGCATGTACAGATATCTAGAAAACTTAATCCCTACATAAGGTGTAATCCTCTATAGTCGGAATCTGTCGAGACCACCAGTCAAAAAATTTATCATTGAAGGCCTCGATGGTCCTCCCTCATGAACGAACACTTGAAGAATTTTAACAACCCACATTGTGATAAAACAACGACAACAACAGGGTCTTCTGAGACCCAAAAATCAATGTCCTCATAATCCCTCTCTCTCTAATGAACATACATCCTACAAAATGACAAATTCATGGGGAGTTAACTCTTGCTTTTTATTTTTTCCACGTATTGGAGGGTGTACGCACGTTGTCTTGGCGATAGTCGCGTGTGTAAGCGGGAAAACTATTTTCTTCCCACGAGCACATGTGGGTTGTGCTTGGACAAACCGCATACACATAGGGTAGACCTCTTTAAAGTTTAGCGCCCCCCCAAAAAACAAAAAGAAATGCAAAAAGGAAGAATAGAAATGCAGGAGGGGTAAGTTTGTACTTACTTGGTCCAAGCGGAAGTTCGTTTCATCCACTGAAGCTCCCAGAATCAACTCTTTTGGAAAAGGGGTGTTTTTGACTTTTTGGTCAATTCTCAATTTACAATGGTGATAATGAGCTTCCATCTTCTATTTATAGACTTTTTGGCCCCTTTTTGTCATTTTTTGGACCCTTTTGTCATTTTTTCTATCTTGAAAATCGTTTATTATGGTTCTTAAGTTTCTTCGGGGATGTTACGATATGTGTTACTTTGGGTATTGAGAAAATGTTTGAGAGTTGGGTCATTTTTAAAGGTCTTTTGGTAAAAAGTCATTTTTTCAACTTTTTGCATCTAAGTCAGGATTCCACCTCCACTTTATGCATCTCGTTGTCTTTTTCACTTTTCCATAGGGTCGATCCCACCGAATTGCAATATAGAACCCTCAATCCTGCTCTAGAAGTGTTGTAATTTAGTGGTATATCCTACCTTCACATGGATTCCCTAGGTAGATCCTGGTTGCATTTTTGGTGTCCATGCCATCGCTAATGATCATAGGCTTGGGAGTCCTTTTTAGTTTTTCCTGATTATGAGTTTGAGCCTCACTTGCATGATTCATTATCACTTTTGACCTTTCCCTAGGGACTCCCAAAACAACGGGTCTTCTTTTAAGCCCTTTTCAGACCCTCTAAACATGAAAAGATTGTCGAGCGATCTTGTTGTCCTTCACGCTCGCCAAACTAAAATTTGAAGGCACATCTGTCCGGCTTTACCCCTTTTTCGGTTTGGAAGGTCAACTGTACGAACAAATGTATACTCTAGAAGCTTTGGTTTGCTAGAAGAGTATTCTCATGTATAATTTTAACCCCTTTTCGGGCCCGAGGGACTAATTTTACGAAAAAGGAACCCCCATGAAGTCCATAGTTAAGCTCTTTTCAGACTCCCTAAGATTGAAAATATGGCTGAGTGACCTTGTTTCTTCACACTTGTTAAATTGGTCAAGAATAACATCCCTTATGGAGTCCATAGTTAAGCTCTTTTCAGACTCCTTAAATATGAAAAGATTGTCGAGTGACCTTGTTTCTTCACACTCGTTAAATTGGTCAAGAAGAACATCCCTTAAGGAGTCCATAGTTAAGCTCTTTTCAGAATCCTTAAATATGAAAAGATTTCTAAGTGATCTTGTCTTTGTCACACTCATTAAAATTGTTTTTAATAGGCATCTTTTCGGTGCTAGTTTACCCCTTTTTCAAAATGACTAGACTACCTTCAAAAAAGGTACCCCAGTGGAGTCTCCTTTTACGCTTTTTCAGACTCTCTAAAAATGAAAAACCGTTGATCTTACCTTCTCTGGGCTCATTAAAATTACATCGAAGGACGTTATCATTGTGCCTTATTAATCGCATTTTCATTCTTGCGTATTTGGCCTAATACCAGCTCCATGTTTCTCTCAACTAAACCATTTGAAGCATGCCTTATACACAAGCCTTGTAGCACTTTGCCTCTGCGTCTTGACACCTTGACCCATGGAACATTTTTCCCGAGTTGTTACACGTTATTTTCATAATCCCTATGATCGTTAATGATGTAAACCTATCTGTTTCCTTTAGAGGGGTCAGTGGCCTGAGTTCCTAAAGAGAGAAGGGAGAAGAACTTTTCCTGAGAAAAGAAGTTGCATTTTCCTATGTAAAAAACCTTATAAAAGAGGAAGTTCGCAGGTTGCTATATAGGCAGGGTGTGAGAATGACCCATTCTTGCAGGTTGCACTGTATCTAGGGTGCAAGATGTTCACAGGTTGCTCTATAGCTAGGGTGCGAGAATGCCTACATGTGGGAAAAATGAGCGTTTTCTTGAATCTTCTAGAAGGAGAAACTTCTATGGTGGGGTGGAATTCGAATGGTTTGGATCTTACTTGCTTTCATGATTTAGTGGGATCATCCTAACCTCCTCACCTTATCCTCTTCAACTTATAAAAGGAGAGGAGTTCTCATGGAGAAAGTTAGTTTTGTTGTTTCATGAGCTTGTTCTTGATTGGCTTGGAATTATCAGCTTGGTTGGAGTGGCTTTGAGATTTGCTTTGTCAATATAGATTGTGAGTAGCCATCAGATCTATGGTTTCAGAATCCTTGGAGCAAGAAGTGTGTGGGGAACGAAGGATAGTTGGAAGGGACCTTACGACATCAAGGCCATGGTTGTAATCTCTCTTTCACATTTAATATAATACAGTATCTGATAATATGATTCTTTCTCATAAGGCGTTTCACTTTATTGTGTAATTCCTTGATCCTACACATAGGTTAACTATTGAATATATTGTGCTTTCTTAGCTTTGTGGTTGGTTTGTGTTGTCTTGGTCTTGGTACTTGCGAAACCTTGGAAGCGGCGGGGTAACAAAGAAGACCATAGGAAGTGATAAAAGGTATGTATTTGTTCTTGCCTCTATTTAATTCAATGGTCAAAATCTAGGGAAAGAGTCATGTTATGTTTTGTTTTGCTCTAGATCCAGGTGGATCTAGAGTCGAGTTAGTGTCCGCACCTACAGTTTATCCAATACAAAAATTGGTGACTCCAACAGGAATGGATTGTTTCCTAGTTAGTCTAGTTTCCCCTTGCTTTGATTGCTTGTTTTCCAGTCTCTGAGTATGTGGGATATCCATCGGGGCTCTGGATCGAAAGTTCCTCAAATTATGCCTAAATTTTGTTTGTTTATAGGCATTCTTGCACTGTACCCTTGAGTGGCCTGTGAGAATCATTGATATTCGCACCCTACTTTTCAGTTCAGTGCAAACTTCTCACTTCTGATATGACACCGAAATACCTAATTCACCATGCTTTGCACTCTATTTCTAGGTTGTGAACTTGTTTGTGAACATTTTTGGATTGGGTTTGGTCATATTTTGATGACCCAGTTTTCTTTGATCAACTGGATTGAAATTTTAGAGCCTATATTGATCTGTTTATAGTATGCTTGACATCCTTTGAGTTTATTTTATGCTTTTTTTTTTTTTTCTTTGTTTGGTTTGAAGGATTAGTCTCTTGCTTTGAGTGTTTTTTTCAATTACAAAGCATGTGTTTTCTTTAGAATTGTTTAGGAAAGATCAGATTTCTTGTGAATGGATTCTCTTTTAAAGAGAACTTTTTAGTTTAAGGTTTCTTTGTTTCAAGAAAGTTCATTATTACTTTTAGTGAGAAATTTTGAAACAAAAGATTTAAACCCTAACACTTATATTAGATTGGGGGCATCCTTGCATTTGAAGTAAGAAAGTACATGATTCTTGGCATTTTGATCTTAAATTAGCAGAATTTTTCCCCATCATAGCCGGGGGCATGAATGGATGCATTGGTGTTCGATTACCTTTTCTCTTTTTCTTGGAGATATTTATATTGAGAGTTTAATATATTTTGGGACATCGTGCATATGGGAATGATAATGTTTTCTACTTCTCGTAGAATGGATTTTTCATTGAAAAGATTGCATTTTTCATATCTTTGCATAATTTTTGGTCGATCAAAACACCATATTGTCCATACATTTACGCTTTTGAGTAACAAAAACCATAAAATAAAGCACTCATAAAAATTGATTAAACATTTTATCTTTTCTGGTATGAAACCTACATTAGATTAGTTGTGGGGCTTTGGAATAGGTGTGAAAGATAACTTTCCAAAGTTGAAACAAACATAGAATCTTGAGTTAGGGGTGGTTAAATACACTTATTACATTTGTCTGGGAAGCCCTTCTAACCTGAGGGTCAATCAAGTCGCATTGAGGCAGAGTTACTCCCCCTGCATTGTTGGTCTTGGTGTAGAGATTACTTGTATTACGGGGGTCGCGAAGGTATACCCACAATGATGGTGGAAGCCTCTCAAGTTGATTCCGGGCTAGATACACTGCCCTTGAGTGTGAATAAAGGCTTGTCATTTGTCCCAGGTTGTGTTGTCGATGGTAACCTTAGTGGCCTATCTCTTAGGGTCTTTACACAAGGTGGTGGAGGAGACAGAATCTTCAGGTACAGGAATCAGTGATTAGCCATCACTCGGAGCTCTGGAGGTGCCACCGATTATGTGTGGGAGATTGCGCGAGTGTAAGTCCATTAGCGAAGATTAGATGCGTAACTTTCCACCTCTCTATCTCGACCCCTTCTTACATTGTTCAGAGTGACATTGGATTTCATCACCAACTGATGCGTTCATTGGCCAGAAGGTTTTGTTTGTTGCTTGCTTCCTAGATTTTTAAGCGTGTGTTGTTTGTTTCCCTAGTGGACTCTATATTTGATTTAATGGAGTTAGTTCTGGAATGACCAATGAAGGAACCCACAGCAGGGGACTGCTGTTTTCCTTCTTATGGAAACATTGGTCCTCCTCACATAAGCTACTTTGAGCCTTCCGGGTCTCACTATTGGATTACCGGTGGTTGTTTTCCCTTTCGGTGTCAGATGTAGTTGGTCTTCAGTCCTGACACTTCCCCAGAAGAATCAACCTCATGTTGATCCTTCTTCATGATGATGGGTCTTCTTAGCCTTCTTAAGCTTTACAATGTCACCTTCCATTTCATCTTCTTACGTCAATTAAGAAAGTTATATGGCAGCTAACCCGATTGAATAAGAAGAAGAAAGAAAGGAAGATTAAAGAAAGAAGAAAGATAAACAAGGGTCAAAACCTCCAACCAACGTCAGAACATGTTGGAAAACAACCGATTATTGTTAATCGATGGTGTTGATGATCTCAAGATCACCAAAACAACCCGTATTAAAAGTACCTTAGGAGTTTGTAAGAGTAGCCATTTTCTCAAGGATTGCCACGGTCTGGGTTATAGAATTATGGTCTACACATCCCTCTCAGCCAACCCGTAATAGGTTAATACTCTGAAGACAACATCTTTGTGACCCCCAGATCAACTAGTCATGATATGGTTGAGAAGAAGAAAAGTAGTCAAGGTTCCCATGTATGTTGTACAGGAAGTCATCTAACTCATCTTTGCCCTCATGGACAAAGCCTCTCCGAGGAATTATTAGAGACATGACTCTTTCCATGACCTCAACTTCATTTTGCTTATTGTAAGATTACTCTTGACCCACCTGTGGTTGATGGAATGATCACTCAGGTCCCTTCACCAGTCAATCCGATTGATCATGTTGTCAATATAGTCACGTCCTTAGCTGAACCAATAGACCAAGTGGTTAATCCGATACCATCCTTGGTCAACCTCACTCTCCCGTTAGGGGTGAAACCCAAGCCAGTTGATTAAGTTTCCACTTGTCGACCCCATTCTCCTTGGAGAATGAAGCCAATTGGTTGATCTGATCTCTCCATCATTCGATCCTACTCTCCCACTAGAAAATAAACTAATCGCCCATATGTTTTTCTAGTTGATATAGACTCTATATAAATTGACCGAGGGGTATTCCTCAACTACCATGGGACCTCCTCCAAGTAATGAGGCCTTTTGTTTTGATTGGGGTGTGCTAAGCGGACCCTCGTCTTCCCTCTCACTTTCCTTTACAGATTATAGTGCAGGTTTTTGGTCAAGATGTTCCTCAGACACTGATAGATGAAGTTGCATCCATTAGTATTTTGTCCCTCTTTTGCTTGGCAAGCTTTGGGTTATCCTCCGCTAGCACCGGTTATGAAAAATATGTTATCTTTTAACAAAAGAAACAGTCAACCTTTAGGGACCCTCAGTTTCTTATGCTTAACTTTGGGGTAATGTCTTTATTGGCGTCATGGTGGTCCAAGACCCCTTAGTTTGCTTTACTCCTTAGGAGAGATTATGTCTATGCCATGAAAACTATTGTGTCTACTCTTTTTTGTGTGATATATATTTCCCTCACGATGGACGGGTTGTTATTGTTGATCAACTTTCATTCATTGATCAGCTGGATTTCCTCCTTGAATGGTTCTTGTATGCAGACAGTATCGCCCCTGCCAAATGTGAATTATGTGGCGTTGTCACCTATGTGTTTGACTTCTAATGACTTAGATCTAGTAGTTTACATGGTAATCTCTTCAATAGGATTGTTAGAGACTGATCTCTTAACTCTATTAGCGACCCTGGGCAATGGTGTCCTTCAGTGTGTTCTTCTTTCGAAGTGAAGATCTCTTGGAAGCCATGACCGAGTTTGTCCCTTGACATGGTGTCATTCCAGTGTCCTCTTGGAATCCATGATCAAGAAAGGGATAGTTTTAGATCTCCCGAGGAAACCTCGTTCAAAATGAAAGCAGAGGAGTTTTAGGATAGTTTTTGCGTCTCTGTTGCAACCTAGTTAAAAAAAATGAAACAAAAGGTCTTTGAGCATGGTTTCTGATTTTAAGCTAGTTAAAAATGAAACTAGGGATAGTTTTAGCGTCTCTATAGAAACCTCGTTAAAAAATGAAAGCAGAGGATTTGAGCATGGTTCTTGTTTCTATGTCAAGCTCATTAAAAAATGAAATAGTTTTCCCCTCTCTGTTTGAGTCAAGTCCTTCATCCTAGTATTTGAAGCTTCATCTCTCCTCTGCCTTTGTCGTTGGATGAAGCGAAGCTTGGGGGCACATACTTCCCGACCCTCTGGACTTCATTTTGAAGTAGAGCCACTAGTTTCTTAATATGGGGGCTAAGTACCGACCATCCATTTGTTTTGCGTTGGGAAGTTGCAAACATGCTTTCCTCTAGTTCAAGCTTGTGTAGAAATGAAACCGAGGTCCAAAGCATAGTTTTTGTTTTAGTTCTTAAGCTTGTGTAAAAATTAAAATTTATTCCAAACGCGGTTTTTGTTTTGTTTTAAAGCTTGCGTGAAATGAAAACAATCAGAGCTTGGTCTTTGTTCTTCTCATGCTGCATTAAATCAATGAGAATGTAGCAAGTATACTTTATCACTTTCAGGACTGCGTAAAGGGTTATACAAAAAGGAACCCCACAGGTTCCCTTTAAGCTCTTTAGAGACTCTCTAAACATGAAAATGTGCGGCGACCTTGTTCTTTTCACACTCGTTAAGTATTTGAAAAAACGTTTGATGGGCGATATTTTATAACTTTTTCGGTCCTGTCAAACTACTTTACGAAAAAGAGCTGGGAAATTTCTTTAAGTTTTTAGGACTCTCTAAACGCTAGAAAAACCTTCGAGTTTCTTTCTTTGGACTCGTTAAACAAACATCGAAAGGCCCATATGGGACAGAGCCACTCCTTCCTAGGAGTTTATTAAACATACTCCGAGGGACAAGTCCGAAGGATGAGCTTACATTACAAGCATATGTTATCCTCCTCAAGCTTTAGTAAAAATAAAGAGGTACTCGCCATAAATGGTGGGGAAATTGTGGGAAAATGTATCTAAACTTGTGTTACGTGGAAGGAGTCACTTTTGAACATGACACCCTTTCACTAAGCCACGTATTGTCTAGGTTGGAAAATTCTCTTGTCTCCTGATCATACTCTTTATAAGATTACAAATCGGTCTATGATCCCTGTCATGATCCCTGTTGTTGAGTCATTATTTTCCAAGATGGTTGTCGTGTGGAATATGTTCAAAAATGTGTCCAACCTAAAAATCCTTCTATTGAGCCATTTTACCGCGACCTTTAATCCTTCTATTGCGTCCAGCCATTAGAGTCAGGTCTGAATCACTTGTTACTCAAGTCTACATCAAATCTTGTTACTTGTTTCGTGTCATGATGTGGGATACATTAAAGACCTCCTTCGACGAGTTTTTTCATTAGAGCTTCAACTCATTATCCAGGAATTAGACTTAGAAACTAATTGGTACCTTGGAACTTGCATGCCTCAATGGCGTTTCCTCACTTCGACGATTGGGTTTCATAATTGACCCACGATTGGAGAATTCCGGTCGAGTCGACTCCAACTCATTTTCCGCATTCATTGGATTGTACTGTGTTACCTTGGGAGTCATTGACATTAATGGTGATTTCCCTCACACTTGTTAGCGGTATACGCAATAGTAGATAATCAAGTGAAAGTGTTTTCTACCATGTTAGACTTCAAAACATGTATTCATGGTTAGATTCATACTATAAATTGGTGGAGATGAAGACCACGGATATTTTCTGACAGATCGGAGGATTTAGCGTTGGAGTATATTCAGTTTTTTATTGTTGCATAGATCCATTGTATGTCACGGTGGCTATGTTCAAATTTGAGTCTTCTTACATAGATCCACAATGTATTTTGGTGGCTATGTTCAAATTTGAGTCATATTGAAATGGATCCACGGTGTATGTTTGGTGGCCATGACTGTCTTACTTGACATGGATCTTAGCATGTAGAAGCATTTATTCTTTGAGTCATTTGTATTACGGTATGGGAATGCCTACCTAGGTGATGATATATTATTGTCTTGTATTTCCTTGTTTGTTGGCGGGTTTCCGACCGACTGTTTCTTTTTTCCCTACACACACTCGACAAGTATTTCATCTATCACTCTATTCTAACTTCATGCTTTGGGGGGCTCTCTACATTTACATTATTTTCGTCATCCCTATGATCATTAGTGATGTAAACCTATATGTTTCCACTGAGGAAGTGGGTGGCACGAGAGTTCCTAAAGAGAGAAGGAGAACTTTCTGAGAAAAGAAGTTGCATTTTTCTATGTAAAAACCCATAAAGGAGGTTCGCGAGGTTGCTATATAGGCGGGGTGAGAGAATGACCCATTCTCGTAGTTTGCACTATAGATAGGGTGCGATATGTTCATGAGGTTTCTCTATAACTAGGGTCGGGAGAATGCCACCACCGTGGGAAAAGTGAGCATTTTCTCAAATCTTCTAGGAGAAACTTCTATGGTGAGGTGGCATCCGAATGGTTTTGGATCTTACTCACTTTCATGTTTGAGTGGGATCATCCTAACCTCCTCACCTTATCACTCTTCAAATTATAAAAGGAGATGAGTTCTCATGGAGAAAGTTAGCTTTGTTGGTTCATGAGCTTGTTCTTGATTGGCTTGGACTTGGGTTAGCTTTTTTGGTTCATGAGCTTGTTCTTGATTGGCTTGGAATTATCAGCTTGGTTGGAGTGGCTTTGAGATTTTCTTTGTCAAGATAGATTGTGAGTAGCCATCAGATCTATGGTTTCAGAATCCTTGGAGCAATAAGTGTGTGGGGAATGAAGGACAGTTGGAAGGTAACTTACGACATCAAGGCCATGGTTGTAATCTCTCTTTCACATTTAATATAATACAGTAATATGATTCTTTCTCATAAAGCTATTTTCACTTTATCGTGTAATTCCTTGATCATACACATAGGTTAACCTTTGAATATATTGTGCTTTCTTCACTTTGGTTGGTTTGTGTTGTCTTGGTCTTCACTGCACGAGAGCACTGGAGTGAAGCAGGAGCAACAAAGACCATAGGAAGCGATAACAAGGTATGTATTTGTTCTTGCCTCCTATTTAATTCAATGGTTAAAATCTAGGGAAAGAGTCATGTTCTGTTTTATTTTGTTCTAGATCCAGGTGGATCTAGGGAGATCGGTTAGTGTCCGCACCTACGGATTTATCCAATAACATGAGTTTCATTTTCCTGCATATGTCTCCTTTCTCTAAGCATCAGTGTGTTCCTTTCACTTGGAACTAGTATGACTGCGACACTCGTTCCTCCTTTGTAACATAGAATTCTTTTATTCTTTTTCAAGATTTCCAAAATTATTGAAAAAGATAAAAAAATCAAATATACCTCAAAAAGAGGAAGGGAAAAGTATTTTCTTTTTGTTGGCAGCACAATGATTTTCTCTTGGACAAAGCACATCCTTTCGTTTGTTCATCAAGCGCTGGGATTTAATATGACCTTAGGAAGTTGTTCTCGCTACATAGAGTTGCGTCCTCCTTTGTTTGGTTATCCTTCCAAACATATGGAGATTTTGCGTTGCCTCCTACATCATGAACTTATGTCAATGCCATGCTACCTAAGTCTCATCATTTGTAGTGCTATTGTCCAAGGGAAGTTTTACAAAACTTGATTCGGCCCTTCTGCAGTTTGTCTCTTGTCCTCATGCTCGGCCACCCTGAAAAGACCAATCAAGTCCTTGTTACAATTCAATGAATTTCTCTTCTTGATCACTAAGATCCTCTTCTCTACTCCCGATGAGTTGTCGAAGACCTCTGGGTAGTAAATTCATACACTCATATTACACTCCTACCTGATTTTGAAGATTTTGAAGTTGTTGCTCGAGCTTTGAAAGCCTCATCTCCATCCATCAGGTGCCATTGACTTCTTAAATATGGATTCTATACATGTACATATTTTGATTTTCAGATGTAGATCCGTTGTGTATTTCTCGCTGCTACACTTTATATGACATGGATCTGCAGTGTATTTGATTTGAAGCCATGATTTTATTTCATCCCAAGCATGGGTATGCCTGCCTCGATAAGACAAATTTGTTATTTTGCAGATGGAACCTCCTGAACTCTGGTCCCTGGGCTCACTCACTTCATATGTAGTGAATATTTGTAATGTATTTCGGCCATCATATGCTCTTTTGACCTCGCACATTAGGGGGAATCTATTATAACCCTAAATTGCACCACACCTACATACCTAACATCATGCCATCTTACTTTCTATCTTTGCCAAGCCATCATTGAACAACTCTTATAAAAAAACATGTTTTTGAAGGTGTACATGCCCTGTGCCACTACTTCCCACGTACACACTCTTGTTGGACCACTACATCCCATGTACACTCATAAAAAAACATGAAAAATAAAAATTGCAAAGGAATATGGGTTTCCGGGTTGTTACCTAACCATTTGACCGCCCATATCCAATCACCCCAACCGTTACTATCTCTTTTGGCCTATAAAATAAGGGGTTGGGGTCCCATTCCAAGAGAAATAAAAAGAGCATAGAAACTCTTCCCATTTCAATATTCCCCCTTTGCCCCAATATTTTGCAACCACATTGTGAGTTTGAGCCAGAATTCCTTCTTCCTACATTGCAAACCCTTTCCATTTCCCCAAAGAGAACTGAAGAGGAGAAGAATACATGGAAGAAGTTGGTGCATGGTGAAGAGGATCCTAGGACCGAGTTCGAGGAGTAGTTTTCGGTCTCATATTGTAAACGACTTTTGTGAGATTAATATAAAGAAGTAATTTTTACATCTCACCAAAGGATGTCTTAAATAATTATGATTTGTTTACATTTTTGTTATGATGTCTAACCCACTAATCCTTATATAGAATTCATTCTTGTAGTTTCTTGTTTGTCTTTTGGTGAATGTAGGTTGGCCTTGGGAGGAGATCTGTAGTCGAGAAACAACTAAGCGCAAAGGGATCGACACCGGACGTAGATTTTAAGGTATGCCTACCGGATCCCTATACTTTGTATTTTATGTATGATTGTGGGGTAATGATGGGATAGTTGTTAAAAGTAGGAGACTTTAGATGGTTATCTCTGCCTACACTTTAGAACCTTGGTGTAGTCCGTAGAGGGGTTTTCCAGCTATAGCATTAGGGTATCCAAAACTTGGCGATGAAAGGAAGAGGAAAGTAGTCCTTTAGAGTGGATTTGTTGAGCTCCTGGAAATCAACACAAATTATCCATTTCCCACTCACTTTCTTTGGAACCACTACAAACGGGGATACCCACTTATTGTCAAAGATGGGGTAAATAAATCCGACATTTAACAACTTTTAGATCTCCTCTTTTACTATATATTTGAGTGTTGGGTTCATCCTTCTCTAGTGTTTCCTAATAGGTGTTACTTCCCCCTGGGTATATATGTGATGGATACATGTGTCAGGGTGTATACCCTTCATGTCATTGTATTCCTAGGTGAATGCCCTTGATTTCTCTTTAAGGACACTTACTAGCTATTTTTGTTGGTCTTCATCTAGCCCGAAGTTTATATGTAGAAATTTTCCTGGATTAATCTCATAGGGCATGGTATAATATGTGGCAGACTCATCTATCTCGAAGATGAAAGATGTTGAAGACAAAATGAATGGGTCCAATTGTTATTGAAATTCTTCCCCAAACATGTACTCAAATTGGGGAAACGATTGTGGAAAATCAACACACGTGATAACATAAATAAACTGGTTTAGCACATTTTTCATTCTGTGCTCCTGAAGTGCCCATGCATGGTCACTTGGAAACACGAGTTCTTCCTAGTCCTCATTCTCATATGGACATTCAAGCCAACACATATTCTCCATGATAGGTTGGGCTCAAGGGTATATTGTTAAGGTCCTAA
>SNQJ01S0004456.1:124018-169972 GCA_010110895.2 Picea sitchensis | reverse complement strand
TCATGAGGATGTATTACTGAAAATGTTCATGTTCTCATTAGCAGGGGATGTGCGTAGATGGTATCATTCTTTACCCCCTGCTAGCATTTCTTCCCTCAGTGAATTCCATGCAGCCTTCACTGCCTATTGTCAGGAGATTTATCCCTCTGAGTTGATTTTTCATAGCTATTATGAGGGGTACTACAACAAATGTATACAAGATAGAGTTGTCTCTTATGTAGGCTATGAGGATGATCCTGATGACCTGGATCAGAAATCAGTCATTTCTCCTCCCCATTCGTCTACTTCGGGTAGAGTTATGGAACAGATAAAATCTATCAATGCCAGACTTGACAGGTGGGAAGTTGAACAATATGTTGAGGATTTCCCATCCTTTGAAGTAAATTCCCTTAGCATCTCTACTGAGGGCGATTATGAAAAAAGTTTTCCCACGGGTCCTGTTTATGGCCATTACGAATTTGACCCATGCAAGAGACAGGAAGGAGAAATCCTCCCAGATATGATTATGTCTAATGGAGGCTGTAATGATGAGGGCTATAAGGATAGAAGACTGGGGGAAGAAGATGCCCTGAGTGAGCTGATGGAGCAGGTGAAATATCTCTCTGCCCAATTAGAAGGGTTGGAATCTGAAGACAGCGAAGAGGATTTTCTGGTCTTCGAGGCAGATGATCTAAGTAGCTCTTTTGAAGATATTATTGAAGATTTCTTGGATGCGTTAGCATCTGCCCTCGATGACCCTGTTGCCTCAGATTTAAACGAAGAAGCCATTGTGGAAGAGGATTGTTCTTTCTTCCTTCATGATATTTCCCATGATATATTTACATTTGGGATTGAAGAGAAGGATCGGGAGACCGTTCCCTTTTTACAAGATGGGAGAGTGCACAAAGAGGAGGGGGAACCAGAGGAGCAATTGAGCGCGCATTTTTTTTCTATCCAGAGCTAGTCAGCGAGCAGCCACCACCCGAGATCAGTGAGCCTGCGACAGCTGTCCACTCACCTGTGCTTATCAAAGATGTTCAACCACATGTGAGAAACTCTGTAGCAGAGGAGGCTGCCTATCACCAATTTTCCAAAATTCTCCACTCATTCTATGACCCTGTCGGCGAATACATGGAGTGGCATGTCTTTTATGCCTTGGAGCCGTCTTATTTCATATCAACTTCAGCCTTTGAGGAGAAGTTGAAGAGTGTATCCATTATGTTGTCACGGTTACACTATCTGTTGGTGACCATCGACAAAAGGAAGGAGCTTCTATCTAGGAAGCCGCTTGACTGGCTATGGTGGAAATTTTCTTTCACCTAGCCTCATGTAAAGTGTTTTATTAGTTTAGGATTGTATATAAATAAGCTCCTTTGAGCATGTATCTTTATTTTGTTGCTTTTATTTTTTTCAGCTTGTATTTTCAGCAGCGAGGGGTTTTGAGCCTGACTCCATAGCCCAATAGCAAGGCACTGAAGCCGCGGAATGAGTTCTTAGAGCATCGCAGGGACGACTCTATCCCCCATGGAGCCTAATGTTAGCGATAATTATTGTCCTAAGATCCAGAGCACCCAGACCTATTGGTTGTGCGGGAAGCACTAAGCGCAGCACGAGAGATCCCTTTTTCAGTAGCGAGTCAAGTGAGCGGGCGAAGTTTTGTCGTCAGCCGCCAATATCTACCTACAGAGTTAATCGACGGTCATCGGGTTTTCGAGGCTGTCAAGTTGCCTGGATTTTAGCAAGAGGGAGCATCAATGGTTCAAAATAGATCTGGATCGTCCGATCCAACCGGGACAGGTGGCAGCCTGTCAGCGTATCGAGTATCGGGATTTAGGAAGCTCTCTGTTCATTGCAGTGGAAATCGTCGATCGACGAAACGCCGAAAGAACCTTTGGTGCCGAGCTTACGATCTTAGCCCCAGGTCTTGTCAAGTGAGCTTGCGAAAGGGGGACAACCCCTTTTATATTAAGAGAATACTATTTGGGCCATCTGTCTGAAGGACGTGTGACATGCATCCGTATCATGTCGACATTCGAGAGTTTGAGGGGTAAGCGCTCCTCGCTTTTTCACATTTCGAAAACCCGAACCCCGAAATGCCGATAGGACCCCATATCTCGAGGCCCCAAACACCGAAAGCATCGAAAGAACCCAAAATTCGGGCCCACAGTATTACGGAACATTCTCGACCGTCCATCCATTTGGGACAGGTGGCATCCGGTCGGCATATCGGGTATCGGAGTTTCAGGAAACTCGGGACCTCAAATTCATAGCAGCTGAGATTGCCGACTAGCGAAAGGTCGAATGCACCTTTAACAGTAGCCAGAAGGTCACAGCCCGTGGTCTCCTGGGAAATGAAAAAAGTTGTGCAAAGGGGGCCAAAGGCATCAGGGCCAGTCGCCAAAAGGTTCATCGCATTCTCCGGGTGCCATGGATCCGATCTCAAGACTGGTTTCTGCCTAAAAGTAAATGAAGGTAAGGAAGAGGTGGGTGAAACCTCTCTTCGTGCATTAAGTGCAAGATATGGAGAGCTTGGCTGGAGGTCTTCCCGAGGGGGGTTCTGTGTACCCATGTCTCTAAAGAAAAAAGGTCGTACCGAGTC
Source organism: Picea sitchensis (assembly GCA_010110895.2). Taxonomy (NCBI): domain Eukaryota; kingdom Viridiplantae; phylum Streptophyta; class Pinopsida; order Pinales; family Pinaceae; genus Picea; species Picea sitchensis. The sequence continues at coordinate 167,394 of SNQJ01S0004456.1, read as the reverse complement.
TTCGGCCAGCCAGAAAAGTATGCACACGCCAGATCGGATTTAATGGCTCAGCTACTTCCCCTGCAGGAGCCATGCACAGTTAAGGTGGCGTCCGACAGAGAAATATCCATCCGAATTTGGTTGTAGGGACACCATGCTTCAGATGACTGTACACACCTCCGTGAGGCGATTTTCTCTGAGTATATAGACTCGGTCTTTGTATTTTTGTAATCTATCGATGGTTGAGCAGAGCTCCCGGTTGTAAAGCTTGAATGAAGCACTATTATTCTAGTTATGCATGGACTTTTGAGACTTCTTGTCTTATGAATGTCAGTTTCTTTCACGTCTCTGTTCACGCTGTGTTAGAACAGCTCAGAATTGGAGGATCCAGTCGAGTTGTAGCTGTTATAGGATGATGTTGGATTGGATCATTGTGGCAGTTACGTTGTTTCTAATCGGTTCTTGTGATTTTCCCGGCGCTGAGTGACTTGGAATTGGAGGATCCAGTCAAGTCCCCTTTCAGTTCCTTGAGACCCTGAATCAAGAGGATCTTGCATTCAGAGTCTTTCTTCTGCAAACCCCTGAAAGCCTGTTTCCCAAATTCGTTTGTTCACCCTTCTTACCAAGTCTTCCACCTACTCACCTTTTAATCAACCCACTGGCTGAAGTTAGATCAAGACCTCCTTTGTTCCTTACATACCAGACCCAGTTCCTGAGTTAGAGTGATATCTCCTTGAGTTCCTACCCATCTGATCATCTCTTTCATAAACAAATCGTAACACTAAACTGATGGGTGTTGGGCTCTACTCCTGCAAGCAATCTAGGAGTGACTTCCGATGCTAACAGTGGGAATAGGCCCAAATGTAATCTTCGGCGGACTAAAGATTCGATTTTCTACAATATCTTCAATGTGTTAATTACATCGGGCTTAAAACTCATGATTAGGTGAGTAGTTAACACTCACCAGTAGGTGAGTATCCCCGATAAGTATCGGTCTGACCCTTCTCCAAGAACTGGGATGCGTAGTAGGAGAGATAGGGAACATCTACATCTGGAGTAGATGTGCCCCGACATAGTCTTCAACAGACTGAATACTCGAGGTGTTTGAGGTGCAATTTCATGTGTCTGATAACATCGAGCTAAATGCATTCATATAGTGATCCTATGAGAGGATCAAATATGAGGTGAATGTGTCTCTGATATGGTCATAATTCTTGTCATGGGATAAGAATGACCCAAGTTGCTAGACACACATGTCCGATAGCATCAAGTTGAATGCATTCATGGAGTGATCCTATGAGAGGATCCACTATGAGGTGAATGTGGCTCTGATGTGGTCTTAATTATTATCATGGGACAAGAATGACCAGAGGTTCTAGACACATGGTGGTGGATATGGATCATCAACATAGCTAAATGAGGCTCATGGATATTTTTATATTATCTATGACAGAAGAATACCAAGAATAAGTACAATTATATGTTTTTGATTCCATATTGCTACCAAATGATGTTGATATCGATGATAATGATCGTGACTTGATATATGAAGATACTACTTGTAGAATGGTCTGCAAGACTATGTGACTCTTTCCCATACCATGTGGAGATGGATGGATGTGCTTGAGACCATTAATACCTCCCTAGCTAAGAGGGAGTGTTGATTTTTTGGTAGTTGCAGGAGGTATTAACCTCCATACGTAAACCTTTGACTAGAATGAATATTCCATAAGAAAGAGAAACCTAAATAGATGTGTGAAAACCCTAGAAGAAAAGTCGGCTTCACAGGAAAAAGATAAACATAAAACATAATTACGAGAAAGTCAGGTCGTCCCAACTAGAAAATTCACTGGAAAGATTAATATAAATAGAGGACGTATTGGCTCATTTTTTCACTCACTCACTCACTCTCATTGACCTAGAAACAATGCACAAGTTTGGTGGAGGAGAAACAACAGTTGTACAATTTTCTCTTTTTCAGTCTTTCTAGTACTTTCTCTTATGTGCTACCCTTGGAGAATGTATGTTCTCTTTGTTATCTATTGTTTCTAGTGTGTTTTCCCGGAATCATTATATCTATAAAATTTTAAGGTGCTCGAGGGTGGCTTTATGCCTATGGATGGGTCGAAATTAAGTAGCAATTCCTATGGTGAGACGATCACATCAAAATTATTCTAATAGTTCGAATAGAATGGTCACTCGAACTCCCTGATACTCTAAACTCTTTGATAATTTGAACTCTCGGGTAATTCTAACTTCCCCACAATATTTTTAAATCTCTCCCCATATGCCCAAAAAAATAAATAGGTTAATCTTGCATGGCATGAAGGGGCGATGTATCTCTATGGAGAGCCCATGTACCCCCTTCATGCAATTAGTCCCTAGATTAAGATACAATAATACATGGATGAAAATAACTAATTTAAAAGGACAAGATTAAAATAATATCATTTTCTTTTATCCCCCTTCAGCCTGCCTAATCCCCCCTTATCTTTCCCTTCTTGTTGAGTCATATCCCCCATTATTTGTCCTTACTATTATGCATATTGTGATACATATTTATATTAATATTCAATAGTCAGTTACAAATTACATTTTTCTGGATTATATAACCATTTATCATGTACACATTTACATTACTAGTCTAAGGATTAAAACTAGGGTATTAGACTATGTTTCCAAAATTTGACTTTGGTTAATATAATATATGGTAAACAATATAATAATAATAATAATCTATTTTTAAGGTCACGGCCAAGCCAAACATCAAATTGGTGTATGAGACCCCCTCTACCCAACGATTTGAATGGTAAAATCTACGGAAGTATACATACCCTACCCCCCTCTGAATTTGAACTTGTGACCATGTCACACAAAAAAATGTATCATTATTCCATTAAAGAATAAAATATGAATAAATAACATTAAGACGTTCAAGAAAAAACAAATGAAAGTTATGTCACATCCTAACAATTCAAATGGAATAGTTAAAAGGGCTTTAAGTTGTATTTTTACATTAAAAAATAAACAAAAAAATTTACATTAAAAAATAAACAAAAAGGTAAGACGATTTCAAAAGTTAACTTTGAACATAAATATAGGGTAATATTTCTATAGTTATGTAATGAATTATGATAATGTATACAATAGTAAATTATCTTGCACAAACAAAAAAATGTCACTTTGTAACATTCATAAAGAAATACAAGAGGGTTACTTTACATTATGACAATATTCAAAAGGAATAAAAAGGATTATGCCACATTTTTATATTTCAAAGATAATACATAAAGCTTGGTTTTATGTTATATTGAGACATTAAAAAATAGTAAGGGGGTTAGTTAACATATGTTTTCCAAAATTAACTTTGGTTAATATAAATATTTGGTAATATTTTTCTAAACATGTAATATAACATGACAACTTATGCAATAGAGAATTGTGTCATTCAAACACAAAATGTCTACACTTTGAGACATTCAAGAAAGGAATGGAAGGCTTATGACATTAAGGAATAAGATAGGCTTATGTCACATTTGAAATTTCAAATATAACATTTTAAGAGTTTTCGTATTGCATAGAAACATTAATAAATTAACAAAAGAGCATTAGCTAACCTATATGTTTTCAAAATTTGACTTTCGTTAATATAAACATATGGTAATATTCTTATAAATATGTCATAAAATTTGATAATGTATATGATAAAAGATCGTGTCACATTCATACATTCAAGAATAAATGAGTGTCACCTTTGCATTAAGATGTTCAAAAAGGAATAAAAAAGGGTTATGTTACATTTTGAACTTTCAAACATAATACTTTAAGACATTTTATGTTATATTGCAATGCTTAAAATTAAACATAAGACATTTTATGTTATATTGTAATGCTTAAAACTAAATAAAAGAGGGCTAAGTAGTCTATGTTTTTTAATGTTTACTTTTGTTATATAAAAGTATGGAAATTTTTATATAAATAAGTAATCAATTACAACAATGTATATGATATAAAATTGTGTCTCACAAACCTAAAATGTCACTTTGTGAAACAAGAAAAGGAATAAAAGGGGGTTACCTTACACTATTATATTCAAGAATGAATAAAAGAGCTATATTCTACATTCTCACATTTCAAACGTAACGTTTTAAGAGGTTTCATGTTTCATTTAAAATGCAAGAGGGTCAATTTACCTATAAGATGTAATAAAATGCAACAATGTATATAATAGAAGATTATTTTGTATAAACACAAAACATCACTTTGTTATGTTCAAAAAGGAATAAAGAGGGGTTAACTCACATTATTATGTTCAGTTAGTAATAAAAGAGACTTACAACACATTTTAACATTTCAAACATAATACTTTAAGTTTTTTCATGCTGCATTGAAATATTAAAAAAAGATCAAAACATGGTTACTTAACATATGATTCGAAAAGTTGAAATCAAAGTGATGGTGTTTCCTCTGTGCATGGTAGATTCAATGGATAGGGTTTAGGCATGATCGTTCATTGGCTTGCTTGAGGTCGTTCTTTGCATTTTCCTTTGGCTGCAAGTCTTCCCTCCATGATGGAATGTCCTTTCACCAATGTTGTTGCTTTTCCAAGCCACAAATCATCCCAATCTAGGTATTCAAGTGGTCTACCAGAGTTCCCTCTCAAGGGTTCTCCCTATAGTTCTGTTGTCATTCATGTAACCTCCTTCTTTGATGTTTTCAAGAGAAACATTGTTTCTCCTTCTTGATTGGTGCAAGAGGCTCCAAATCCTTCCATTCCTATGAGGAAGGACGTTATTTCCAAGATAGCTCGTCCCAACTCCACCACACTCATTTTCAATTTTAATGGTCTCGCCTCATCTTGTTAACCTACATGAGTGGATGTCAATACTTTGGTTGCTAGTTTTGAAATATGATGTTTCCATTCACCCCTGTTCTCAATGGTTTTTCATTGTTGAGTTTGATATTCAAGAAGATAAATATTTTGTTTTTATTTCCAACCCTTGGTTCTGGGGTAGTTCTGATTATTGTATGAATCCTTGGTATCCTTCATTTGATCCTTTGACGAACTTGGTATCTTCAACACCTGTCTGGATTAGGCTCCCATATATGCATATGAAGTTTTGGGGCTATCCTTTGTCTATGCCATCGGTAATTCTCTAGGAAGGTTTCATTTTAGAATCCATGAAATAGAAAACTACAAAATTTTCACATAAGCTCGGATTTGTGTTGAAATGGATTTCAACAAAGGTTTTCTTATTAGAAAAACAGGACCGCGGAGCAATAAAATAAAAAAAATGCGGAAACAAAACACAGAAGATACACAATACAAGAGAGACACAGATTTACGTGGTTCACCTAGTGTGGGCTACATCCGATTTACGTGGTTCACCTAGTGTGGCTACATCCACTGTGAAATTGCTGTGTCCTTTCTTTATTATTATCCAAAGAAAATGAAGGGATACAACCTACAACAAAAACCTTCGCTGTAATCTCCTCTTTTCTCTCTCACGCCTTCCTCTCTCGTATACAATACCGCCAACATACATAGTCAGAATACATTTCCCCATAAAAGAGGCTTCCTTCTAGGGAAAATCCCTTAACATAATTCTATCGCTAGATCTCAAGGACTATAATGAATCGGTATCCAGATTTACAATGAAATTACAATATACTTTGTAAAGGTGATTGAGGCTTTACCAACCCCCGCTTAGCCCGCTTGTTCTCAAACCTCGCAGAGGGGGTATCTCCCCTCTGCACTCCCCCACGGAAGAGTGTACATACTTCCGGTGGGCCATCATGGGGTATAAACACGGCCGAAGGTAAAAGACCTCTAAATCGTGAAGATAATTAGGCTCCACAACCAACAATCTCCCACTTGAGACTGATCAAAACAACTCCACCGCCATCGTGATATACCGACTATGATCCTTCTTGACCTAGAAAATTTCTTTAGCATTCATATTCATTCTGAGTTATTCAACTGAATCGAAGCAAGAACTCATTTCCCTCGGTTACTCCCTTTGTTAACATAAGTGTTCCAAGATTCCGCTAGTGTGTATCTTTTCCAGCCTTCTTCAATTGTCCATCTTCCAAGGATCGTATGAAGTGGTAACTCAACCGTGATATGCTTAGTCTTAGAATGGAAGGTTGAGTCTTTGCAAGGTGAATGGCACTCCCACTGTCACAATACAACCCGTTGTTCTCGGCGCGCCTTTTCCCAATTCTCCATAAACCTTTTTGTAACCAAATCATCTCTTTACTGTAGCCTATGTAGCAACAACATATTCTACCTCTACAAGGTCGAAAGTGCAACAACCTTTAGCTTCAAATCCAAGGACATCGTTGTTCCACCTATAGTAAAAACATACCTGTGGTGCTCCTCCTCCTGGCTTTATTTATCACCTGCCATATCCGAATCAATATATCCCTGTAGAAAAAAATTTTGAACCTCCAAAACACAATGTGGTAGTACTTCAAATACCAGAATCACTTATCATTTCCCAATTTTCTTTAATTCGGATTGTTCATATACCGCCACAACTCCTAATGTGCAATATCCTAGTCTTGTGCAAACCATTGCATACATCAAGTTGCTAACTACTAATGAATAAGGGACCATGGATATGTATTCTATTCTCCCGTGGTCTTGGGACACATTTCCTTTAGTTAATTTGAAATGGCTAGCCAAAGGTGTACTAACCGTTATGCATTCTTCATTCTAAACCTCTCCAACACCTTTCTCCGTACTCACCTTGAGACAATGCCACTTACATTTTTCCGCCTCTCATATTCTCATACCAAGGATTTTCTTGCGCACCCAAATCCTTCATCGCAAATGAATTGGCTTAATTTCTTCTTGAGCACATATTTATATCCTCGTGAGATATTAGACCTCGCAACAACCATGTCATCTACATACAATAGCAAGATAATATAGCTTCCATTTTCTAGCCTTTTTAAAATAAACACAGTGATCGTAATGACATCTATTATAACCCTCAGTTTTTCATAAAACTGCCAAACTTCTCGAGTACCACTATTTTGGAGCTTGCTTTAGGCCATATAATCTCTTCTTCAACTTGCATGCTACCAAATTCTCCTTCCCTTGACTCATACCGTGGTCGCCAGATAAAATTCTTCCTCCAAATATCCACATGGAGAAAGTTACTTTACATCTACCTGCTCAAGATGCAAATCTTCTATCACACAAGACTTAAAATAGTCCCAATTGAAGCCATTTTAACAACAGAAAATATTTCATCAAAATTTCTACCTTTCTTTGTGTAAACCCCTTTACAACAAGTCTAGCCTCTTTGCACTTTTCTCCTCCATCTTCTTCCTTCAACTTGTAAACTCCATTTACTTCTACAATGCTCTTTTTCCTCAGAGGGCAATCTTCAAACCAAGTCCCAAGTCAAGTTATTTTCCAAGGAATCCATTTCCTCTTTCATGCCTTGTTCACTTTTGGTGGTTCACTCCGCATTGTTTCATAACATTCCTCGGGTTCACCGTGAATCCTACCAACAATAAATAATATAATGAAGGAGAGTTTTGTTCAGGGGGTATACTTAACCCTGTAGATATTCTAACAACACTTGCAAGTGTTTGAGGTACCACGCTCCTTCGCTGTACATTTTGGATTTTCAAAGTTCCTTTTGGAATTTCTTTTTCAAAGGATCTCACTGGGCATCAGGTATTCTTTGTTTTTCTCTCACTCGCTTTCCCTCAAGAATCATCTTTGTGCATGACCTTTCATTGAATATGACATTCTAATTCTAATGATTTTGTTATTTTCATAATCATGTTTATAACTAAAATCATTAACACCATATCCAATAAAGGTACACTTATTGATTTTGCCTCAAGCTTTTGTTCTATTTTCTTTATCAATATGGACAAATGCTTCACAACCAAAGTTTTCAAAAAGAATAGTTTACCTTTTTCTCACTATTCCTTCGAATTCTACCGCCCAAAGAGATTAAATAGGTCCTTCATGAGTTAAGTAAACAACAAGAGATCTACATCATCTGCCCAGAATTGCAAGGGAAAACTAGCATGAAATATCATACTCCTTTCACGCTCCATGATTGTCTTGTTCATCCTTTTGACACACCATTTTCTTTTGTGGTGTTCGAACCGTCTCTCTAATGAATCCCATGGTATGAAAAAATATTCATCAAACTCTTGCTACGTTGTTCGTTCTCCATTATCGGATCCGACACTTCAAACTTTTTCCCCGCCTCATTCTCAACTAAAGATTTCCATTTCTTAAAAGTATCAAAAAACATCGATTTTTGCCTAATGCAATAAACCCAAGTTTTTCTATTGCATCATCAATAAAAGTAACATAATAATGAGAGAGCTACCAAGAGATGATAATTCCAGCCGTCCCCATACATCAGATGCACAAGCTCTAACCTTTCATTCTTTTCTTTTCACTGGTGAAACTGACTTCTTTTGTTTTCCAACTGCAAATGTTTCACGTAGTCCAAATCAATTTGTTTTAAGATCCGGAAACAAATTTCTTTTTGTGATGTATCCGCAGATACCCTCTTCTCACCATGTGTCCCACCCTATGATTCCACAGTGATGTATCCACCTCGTAGAATCTAAAGATATAGAAGAGCCATTATTACCGCATACATAAATACAATGTACCTACCTTCTCCTTTCGCTATCACCTTCAATGATCCTTTTGATGACCTTCCACGCCTTATCTCAGAATATGGATATACAACCTTCACTCTGCATAACCGGCTCGTTGAAATTAGATTTTTCCTTAAACTGGAATATGTCTTACCTCTTTCAACAAACCATTGGTTTCCATTGTTTTATTTTTACCTCCTTCTTCCTGCTCCAACAATTTTGCATGGTGTATCATCACTCAAATGAACCTCTCGGCCCAAAATCACCTTGAACATAATCTAGAAAATGTTTCTATGGGGTGTGGCATGTGAAATGAATCCCCTCAATCTACTACCTCCCAAGACTCAGAATATTATCTACGTAAAGAATCAAAGCATCTTGTAACATATCACCTATTACATTTGTTCGATTTTTCTCCTGCTGTCCATCTCTTGTTTCTTTTGGGAGCTTTGTAGTCTTCTTCAGATGTCCTTTCTTCCCACAATTCCAACACTCTATCTTTCCAAGTCCGAATTTGGATCTCGCTCTTCCTAGAATCACCGTTCCGCAGAGCCCTTTCCTCTATCCTTTGTCTTCTCTTGTTCTCCATGTTCAATGATTACCTGATGTCTCACCTGTGTTTTTTTCGTCAGACATTTCCTCACTAAGGATAACACCAACAACATCAATAAATTTTAAAGTATTTGAACCAAAAAATAGAGTTACTTACAACTATGACAAGCCATTTTTTTTGGCAATGAGCACAAGATTGAAGAGTCTAACCTCTCATCATCAAAGTCCATTTTTACGTAACTTAGCTGATTAGTAACCACATTAAATTAATTTAAATGATTTGGTAACAATTCCACCTTCCGAATATATTCATTAAATAATCTCTTCATTAGAAATACCTTATCGATGCCAAGGGTTTTTCATACACCGGCTAACGATCCATCAAACCCCGCGCTTGTTCTTTTCCTTCTCGAGATATTGAAATCCAATCGACGCCGCCAGTTCAACCGTTGCCTTGTGAGCCTTTCCGCCAAGAATATCCCATTCTTCATCCTCATGGCCACACCGGCTTCTTTCTACTCCACTCAATGGTAGAAATAGGATCCTTCCGATATAAATAATCTTCCATCCGTGATCTTCCATAAAATGGTAGTTTTGGCCACAAATTTCTTCACCCTAAACTTTCTATCTTCCTCGACATTGCTCCCACTTGAACTAGGGACCCTCTTTTCTCAAGCAGTTACCTTATGCTTTGATACTACTTGTTAGAAAAAATGTGACCATGGAGCAATAAAATAAAACAAATGCGAAACAAAACCTTAAGATACACAATACAAGAGAGACATGTGATTTATGTGGTTCACCCGGGCTGGTGGGCTACGTCCAACAGATAAATTGTTAGTTCCTTTCTTTATTATTATCAAGAAAAAATGAAGGGATACAACCTACATCAAAGCCCATCAGAATTTCCCTTTATTTTCCTGGCTACAATCTCCTCTTAGAATACAACACTCACAACATACATAGCCTAATACATTTCCCTCATAAAAGAGGGTTGCCTCTAGGAAAACTCCTAACATAATTCTATCAAGTGATCTCGTACAAAATCTTTACAATGAACTATCTCGTGATTTCATACAAATGAAATTACAATATACTTTTATTAAGGCAATTTTTGCTTCGGAGACTTCGCCCCCGAACCCCCCGCTAGGGTCCTGCTTGCCCCCAGACCCCACAAAAGGAGTAACCCCCCTCTGCACTCCCTCACGTGGAAGAGTGTACATACTTCTGGGGTGTAAATACTTCATGGGGTATAAACATGGCTGAAAGTAAAATATCTCTAAATCAGAAAGATAATCAGGCTCCACAACCAACATTTCTAGCCGAAATGATCTTGACATGGGATAACTATTCATGGAATCAAAATTTGGATCATGAAAATATTTCTTTGTGGTGCAGAGCCTATTTTCACACGGGTCACTTGGAAACCCAATGCCCTTGGGGTCCTAAGAAATCTCCAAAACAACATAAATCGACCTAGTGGGTTGGCTCCCACATTGATCATCAACTTATTTCAAATAAATATTCTTCAGATGTGGACCCTCCCAAGGAAGGGTCCAAAGGGGATCCATTAAAATCCAATGATGCTCCATCCAATGAGGATTCTCCCATTATAGACCCTCCATTGGATGATTCAAAATATTAAATAAAGGACACCAAGATCACAATAGAGACTATAGAGCAATCTAAAATGGAACAAGAAATGCCTCAGAACTTGGATAAAAAATAGGATTCTCCTTCTCCAAATCCAGCTAAAGAAATATGTAGGTTCACCCCAACTCCATTCCTTTGGTAATTTGAGAAAATGAGGCTTATGAAACTGAGGCATCAGAAAAATCAAAACCTCCAAATCCAAAAAATGTTGGAATGACAAGATTTACGTTGACCCACTATCTCTAAATGTAGGTTGGAAATTAGTTGGGAAGAAGAAAAACACCTCTTCAACATCCTAGCCAATGGTGAGAAGAAGTAGGGATCAAAATCAAACATAATCATGTATTGTTTTTATAAATTACTATGCCAACAATTCGTAATAATATGTTCCTGTAAGGGCTTATCGAATGTAATTTTTTTTGGAAAAGTGGTAAATCTGTCTAGTGATTTTTAAAACTGGGCTACTAAGCCCTAGAAATATTGTTTGGATATTTTTTCTATGTAATTCATGTTGATAATGCAGTATCTCTTGTAGACTTTGCAAGCTTCGACCACACCCTTTTTTCTAATATAAATCTCCTAGTTTTTGTTAAAAGATAAAAAAAACATATGATTTGAAAATTTGACTTTGGTTAATATAAATATATAGTAATAGTATTCTAAACAAATTTTCGATAACAAATTGTGTCGTAAAAACAAAAAAAATGTCATCCTTTTATGTTTAAAAAAGAATAAAAGAGGTTTACCTCATATTAATACATTCCAAAAGGAACAAAAGAGGTTTGTGTCACATTCTAACATTTCAAACCTAATCCCTTAAGAGGTTTCATGTTGCATTGAGACATTCAAAAATGAAGAAAATAGGGTTAACTAACATATGTTTCCAAAAATTGACTTTGATTAATATAAACATATGGTAATGTTTTATAAATATGTACTAAAATATGATATTTTATATGAAAGAAGATTATGTCACACAAAAAAATTATGTCACATTTTGACATTGAAGAATAAAAGCGGGTTATCTCTATTGATGTTTTGGTAGCTGCGGGAGGTATTAACCTCCACGTGTAACCTATGACTTAGAATAGAATATTTTAGAAGCAAGTGAACAATTAAACAGATGTGTGGAAACCCTAGAAGACAAGTCGGCCTAGCAGAATAAATAATATTAGAATATTATATTCCAGAAATACAAGTAGGCTCCACAGGAAAAATATAAGCATAAAATATAATTACCAGAAAGTCAGGTCGGTCGAGCCAGAAAAGTCACTGGACATATTAATATAAATAGAGGATGTTTTACCTCATTTGTACATCTATTTAGTGCACAAGTCTTGTGGAGAGCTGCAGTTGTAGCTGCAACTGTAGTTGTAAGGAGGAATAAGGGTGCATGGTCATATCTTAGTCTTGGTCTCTCTCTCGGTGATATTATTGGTGATATTCTTGCTAAAGTATGGCACAAGTTTGAGAGAGAGAGTAGTGCAACTGCAACTGCTGGAGTTGTGTATGGTACATGTTTTATGGATTTGGAGACTCTCTCTCTTGTGTGCAACCCTTGGAGAAGGAGCACTCTACTTGTCTTGAGTTGTTGTTGCAGTTAGCAACTAGGGTTTATTTGTTGGTTCTAGAGTAGGCTTGCCAGAATTATTCTAAGTAAAGGTTAATGTTCTCGTGGGTGGAATGTGTGAATGCTTATGCTTGGGTGACAATGATATGACATTTTCTATGGTTAAACGAGCATACCAAATTTTCAACATGGAATTAGACTCGGTTTCCTTCGTAACATTCTAACCACTGGAAGGAATATCCTCAGTTTCCCCCATTTCCAAGCTCGTTGACCACTTACTGAACTCACTAAGAAGGTCACCCAAGTAGGGAACATCTCTTCCTCGGATCATATCTGCAAATTTTTGAAGTTGATATATTAGGGTTTCCTCATAAAAAACATAGGTTTGTTGTGTCGGTTCCTTCATGCCAGTTCCTTTGTGCCAGTTGCAGCACCAGTTGCAGTGCCACTTGTAGCACTAGTTGCAGCACCAGTTGCAGTGCCATTTGTAGCACCAGTTGTAGTACCAGTTGCAGTACCAGTTATAGCACTAGTTGTAGTACCAGTTGTAGTAATGTTTTTGTGAAACATTGGGCCTAATATTTGGTTGTTCTAGTGCGCCTTAACCTAGTGCATCTCCAATTACCTTTAGATTGCAAGTTGTAACACTTTGAAGTTTTAAGGTTCGTCATTTCTTGTTGTTGCTGCCGGATGGTGCCACTGTCTGTCGCGGCCTGTCGTTGTTGTTGGATGGTGCCACTGTCTGTCATTGCCTGTCGCTGCTGTCGGAGGTATGTAGTTATATGTGTTTAAATGTTATCACTATTTTGAGTGTTATTGCAGGAGAAGTGATCTCTAGTCCAAGCAACAATATTAGATCCATAGGGATCTCAGATCCAACACATTCATAGGAACAACACACTCGAGGTTTGATTCTTTTCATATGCCTCTAGTTGTTATGCCATTATTGTGACCTTATGAACATCTAGTTGTATTTTGATCTATTGAAGTTATGATTATCATACTAACCTTTGCTCAAAGTTAAAGTTAGAAACTAACTTTAGTCAAAGTATTAGATTGATTAAGGTTGAGACTTTAGAGTTTATTTACACTGTATTCTCTAACTCGGATTTTTTTCTAGAAAGCATATTGTCTTAAGTATAGGGGACAGGTTGAAGAGAATTCTTGTCATCTTGAGTGAAGGAGATGTAAGAATTTTCAAACCCCACCCAGTTTCAGTCTCGCTGATTTTTCAACCAAAGTTAAATGCCAAACCCAATTTCAACACTGTTTCAGCATATGTTACAGCACTATTTCAGCATATGTTCCAGCATTGTTTCAGCATATGTCTCAGCACTGTTTCAGCATATGTCTCAGCATTGTTTCAGCATATGTCTCAGCACTGTTTCAGCATATGTCTCAGCATTGTTTCAGCATATGTCTCAGCACTGTTTCAGCACTGTTTTAGCATATGTCTCAGCATTGTTTTAGCATATGTCTCAGCACTGTTTCAACACTGTTTCAGCATATGTCTCAACATTGTTCCATCCTATGTCTCAGCACTGTTTCAGCATATGTCTCAACATTGTTTCAGTATATGTCTCAGTACTGTTCCAGCATATACAAACTTAATAGAAAATAAACTTCAGAACTAAAACATGAGGATTCTGAACATCGTTTTCAACGCATAAATAAAATATCAGCAGTATGCAAAACTCAGAAAATATAGACACAAATATTTTCGGTCTAACTTCGACCCTAGAAAAACCCACAAGGGGAAAACCAGTGAGAGAGGGATTTTTATTATTTATGAGCTTCTGAGAAATTCTTTTACAGCAAATTCATCTTCGGAAATTTACACAAACTTATCTGGACTTTCTTTCAAAAAAATCCTTTTGAACAATCCTGGAAAATGCTCCTCGATTTCTGTCCCAGAAATCTGTACACCTGTACGGCTGTCCAAGCAATTAATACTGTACGGACTGTCCCAAAATTTGTGCCAAAACTCTTCTAAGACTGTACGGAAAACCCAGCATGAACAGCTCCTTGTAAACCGTGTTGTACGGTCCCCAAGATTTATGCCAAACTATACGGACTGTACAGAAATACACTTAGAAATATATTACAACAGTTACCTCAATTTCTGTGCCAACAAATGTTGTATGGAAGCCTTGGAATGCATGCCAATACTCTTAGAAATTGCAGTTGTTGTCCTCCTCAATTTCTGTGCACATTAAATGCTGTACGACCTCCACAAATCCGTATGGTACGACCTGTTCTTCCTTGCTATCTACTGCCTCGAAATTTGTGCTTATCTTTGCCTTGGGATGCATGCTCTCCTTCAACANACTCGAAATAAAATCAACAATACTTGTTCTTGAAGATAAGACTCCAAGTTCCAGGTTTGATTAAATTAATAATTTTCCAATTTGCACATATCAAGTTTGATAATTGCTACATTACTAGTTGTGACAACAATCCTTGAAAGGTTATATTACTGCTAAATATAATGAATACTTGGAATCATGTGAGTACTATTGATATAAATGCTTGCAAGATGAACTAACATATCCTATAGGAAATACTTCTTTTTTTGCTTCGAGGCAGGTCACCTTGGTAATAATAGGATGATTACCATGAGAGTGTCTTTTTTTTATTCTTGTTGACATAGATATGTTCTTATGAAAATTCTATTATACTTTTTGTTCTTTTTTTCTTCTTCCAGGAAGGTTACCATGGAGGAATGATTGATCAAAACACTAGAAGAGTGTTGTTCCTATTTCTTATTATTGTATTTTTATTTTGGTTCTTGTTCCAGGAAGGTCACAAGCAATAGCTCTGAGACAGAGCTATTGTGATTATTGTTCTGGTCCTCGTTTTTATAATTATTAGAGTATTATTCTTGTCTACTATTTTTTCCCTTTGTTGTCCTTCTTTTGGGTAGGTCACAAGTGATAACTCTGAGGGAAGCTATAGTGGCAGTTGCAGGAGACAACATATTATATGGTCTCTAGTTTGAGACATGGAGCATATTATCCATATAAGAAGTTGTATACATGATCGTATACCTCCATGTACCAAAGAAGAAGAAGACAAAGAAGGGTACTTTTGCGAGATACATAGTATCTAATATGGAGATTGATTGTAAGGAGTAGAAGGCTCCAAAGATGACTGAACAAATCCCTCTAGTGCAGTTGATCACTCTTTAGATCATCAGGAAGAGTTAGTAGATCCATAAGGGCCTATCCAAAATCATTGTAGTAACCAATAAGAAACCAACATGGTCGCATGAAACTTTGTAGGATGCAACATTAATGAGCCGTATCATGAGAAGAACATGGCTCTGAAGATTATACATACTTAGATGGAGTCAAGCTTCAGAGGGGGAATGGAGACTCAGAGATTTTCAGATTCAGATGGAAGAGAGAGACATCTTCTGGAACTGACAGATAGATGCCATGGGTTGAGAAGGATAGATCGAAGCTTCAGAGACTTCGAGGAGATATGGGATATTATGGGAAGATTCCCTTACTTCAGTAGACTTTTCTATAGTGATCAAGGAGTAATCCAGTAAGAAGGACTTGGATACATATCTTTTCCTTAGTTCCAAGACCAGAAGGGAATTAGGTGGTGATTTCCAAGTTGATCTACAAGATTAAGCATGTTGCAGATAAATAGCCTAGAGATGTAAAAATCTTGATTTGTGTCTAGAGGATTCTCCAAGCAAGAGGGAGAAGAATATGATGAGACACATGCTCCAATATATTGCTACTGATGAATAGGTATCATATATGTTGATCAAGACTCTGTTAGGGACAAGCTCAGAGTGGTCCGATTTTTTTTTCTCCAGTAGTGAGAAGTGATGTGTTCCCCATTAGAGGGAAGTGATGAGATCCCCAGTAGTGGGAGCTACTCCAACACAGGTCGGTATGCTACCCCATCGTAGGTTGGTATTCAAACGTAGGTTTGTATGCTACCCCAACATAGGTTGGTATGCTACTTCAATGCAGGCTGGTATGCTACCCCAGGGTAGGTTGGTACTCCAATGAAGGTTGGTATGCTACCCCAGTGCAGGTTGGTACTTCAACATAGGATGGTATGATACCCCAACATAGGTTAGTACTCCAACATAGGCTAGTATTCTACCCCAATGCAGGCTGGTATGCTACCCTAGCACAGGTTGGTACCCCAACGCAGGCTAGTATGCTACCCCAGTGTAGGTTGGTACTCCAACACAGGCTAGTATGCTACCCCAATGCAGGTTGGTATGCTACTCCAAAGAAGGTTGGTATGCTACCCCAACAGAGGTTGATAGTCCAATGCAGGCTGGTATACTACCCCAACGCAGGTTGGTACTCCAACGTGGGATGATATGCTACCCTAGCGCAGGTTGGTACTCCAATGCAGGCTGGTATTCTACCCCAGTGTAGGTTGGTACTCCAACGTAGGCTGGTATGCTACCCCAACGCAGGCTGTTATGCTACCCCAACATAGGTTGGTATTCCAACGCAAGCTGGTATGCTACCCCTACATGGGTTGGTACTCCAACACGGACTGGTATGCTACCCTGGTGTAGGTTGGTATGCTACTCCAATGTAGGCTAACATATTACCCTAGCATAGGTTGGTATGCTACTCCAACGAAGGCTGGTACGCTACTCTAGTGAAAGTGCAGAACTTCCTATGACATATAGATCTTTGATTGATAAAAGGACAATGAACGAGGTGTGAAGAAGTGCAGAAGCAGTGATAATGGTTGTGCCAAGAGGAATACCTTCTTCGTTAAGAGGGAGTGTTGAATTTTTGAGTCATATTTTGTGTGAGTTGATGAGTTACTAGTTCTCTATGAACTAGATGTGGACCCGTGGTGTCAGAAATGATTCCCAGTTAGAGTGTCGATCAATACCATCAGAGGTTACTAGTTGGAGGGCCAACCAGTAGTGTTGGAGGTGTTTACCATCTAGATGGCTAATGTGCGGCTATGATGGTGATACTTGTTACATGATCTGTTTGATCATATGATAGCCTGTGTGGCTATGGTGATGTTACATGTAGATTGGTCTGTAAGACTGTATGAGTCTTTCCCATGCCATATGAGATTGATGGATGTGTTTGAGAACACTAAATGAAGAACATATTAGTTAATACCTCCCTAGCTAAGAGGGAGTGTTGATGTTTTGGTAGTTGCGGGAGGTATTAACCTCGGCGTGTAACCTATGACTTAGAATATAATATTCTGGAATCAAGTGAACTATTAAACAGATGTGTGGAAACCCTAGAAGACAAGTCGTCCTAGCAGAATAAATAATATTAGAATATTATATTACAAAAATACAAGTCGGCTCCATAGGAAAAAGATAAACATAATTACTAGAAAGTCAGGTGAGTCGAGATAGAAAAGACACTGGACAAATTAATATAAATAGAGGACGTTTTAGCTCATTTGTACACCCATTTAGTGTGCAAGTCTTATGGAGAGATGTAGTTGTAGCTGCAACTAAAACTGCAAGGAGGAATAAGGGCACGTGGTCATCTCTTGGTCTTGGTCTCTCTCTTGATGATTTTCTTGGTGATATTCTTGCTAAGTATGGCACAAGTTTGAGAGAGAGAGTAGTGTAGCTACAGCTGTTGCAGTTGTGTATGGTACTTGTTCTATGGATATGGAGACTCTCTCTCTTGTGCGCTACCCTTGGATAAGGAGCACTCTACTTATCTTGAGTTGCTACTGCAATTAGCAACTAGGGTTTATCTGTTGGTTCTAGAGTAGGCTTGCCGAAATTATTCTAAGTAAAGGTTAGTGTGCTCAGGGCTGGCATATGTGAATTCCTATGGTTGGGTGAAAACAATGTGACATTGTTTATGGTTAAATGAGCATACCAAAATTTCAACAACCTCGCATTATGATGTTCAAGAAGGACTAAAAGATAAAATATGACATTTTATATGATAGAAGATTATGTTGCACAAACAAATTATGTCACATTTTGACATTCAAGAATAAAAGAGGGCTATCTCGCATTATGATGTTCAAGAAGGACTAAAAAAGAGTTATGTTACATGCTAACATTTCAAATATAATACTTTAAGAGGTTTTATGTTGTACCACAACATGCAAAAATTAATAAAAGAGGGTTATGTAACCTATGCTTTTAAAAATTGTCTTTGATTTATATAAATAATGGGAATATTTATACAAATATATAATAAATTACAACAATATATGCCACAATAGATTGTATCACACACACAAAAAAAAATATCACTTTGTAACATTCACAAGGACTAAAAGAGAGTTATCATGTATTATGATGTTGAAGAAAGAACAAACGAGGTTTAACATTTCAAATTTAACACTTTATGAGATTTTATGTTACATTAATGATCAAAATAAAAAATCACCTAATAAAAACAATTTAATCTTATAGTCAAATAGATTCATAAAATTGGGTGGATTAATGAATTCATAATAAAAAATCATCCAATAAAAATAATTTAATCTTATAATCAAATAGATTGATAAAATTTAGTCGATTAATGAATTCATAATAATAAATTTGTCATAATTTGATTTATTGTTTTATATTAATAGATTCATAAATTAAAAATTGTCCCTCAAATGGGGTGTAAGAGCGCTCCATGCATCCAACAACGAATTCAGCAGCCGTCACCTTGCCTCGACCCATGTGACAACACCTCCTGCTTCCTTCGGACTTTATTACCACCTTATGGTTGTTGCAACCTTCCATTTTACCGCACTCTCAACTAAATTTTCAGTGCGCTCAGAGTTGGCTTCCCATCATGGCTATGGCACTGGTACACTGTCTGATCCTCCTATGCTCATGTGCCTTTACTCTCCATCATCCCTCTTATGGTGACGCCCATCCCCCCTAGTTGGTTTCCATCGCCCTCCCCTTCCAAAAACTCTAGCACTTTGTCATTCTCCCTGGTGCCTACCTGGTTCTTCCTGTTTGAATCTCCGTCAGGCTATGTCTCACCTTCGAGGGAAGCCGAAGAGAGGTTCCCTATGGTACCGAAACAGAGTGGCCATGGCCAACAGGCACACGCCCACATTCGCTCATGCGCTTAGCTCCTCACCTTCGTCCTCCACTCAGTCCTCACCAGACCAATGCGGCCTTCCACCTTTGTCCTCACCATGGGCTTGCCGAGCGAAATGGTTTGATCTTCAGGGAAATTCTCTTGGCTACACTCATGGACCTCTCATTAGCACACCCCTCTAGTCCACCATCCTTCGCTCCCTCGCCACCCCCTTCGCTAACTTTTGTTCCCTCGCTGGAGGAATTCAACACGCAAACATAGGAACTCTAATTGAATGCGTCTCAAATCCAAGCTCTGCTCCATCCGGACTGTGCTTCGTGCCCGAGACTCCGGGATTCTCAAGTCTCGAAGACTTGGTCTTCGCAATCCATAAGGACGTCGATGACCTTTGTTTTAGGATGGAACAGCTCGACCATCGCTCAGAGAAAATCAAATCTTTTCTCTCAACACTGCTTCGGTCCCTGCATTCTCCAGACTCGAGCACCAACGCCCCCGCATCTCTAGGGGCAGTTCTTGGTCTAGACTTCCAAGGGGAGGATGAACGAGGCGTGGATGCATGCACACAGGCGGACAAGCGAGACAACATGTGGGGCATATGCGCAGTGGAAGCCGATGAGATGCAAGCCCACCAGACACCATGACAGTCGACAGGCATACAGGTGCCAGGATGCATGTTTTATTTTGACGATTGTTAGTTGTTTCGAGAAGGTTTTGTTTAGGCTGTTGGAGTTTAGTAATGTCTATTTTGTGGGTCTATGTTCATCGCATAATCTTCTTTGATCTACAGTATGAATGCATGGATCAGCCAAATCGGTTTCCCCACGGGGCGATTCAGGAAATATGTCTAATTTTCACTGATTTTTACAGTGAGACTGTCAGGATGAGTTGGTTTCCCTTCTGGGCAACTCAGCACTTCAAAAACTCGTTCTCAAGACGATACTATAATTTTTTCTTATGACAAGTAATATATAGCTTCTTACTTAAAAATAAATAAAAATTAAAAATTAAAATTTATGAATCTTAAATTATTACCATATTTTTATTATTGTATCTTATTTAAAAATATATATAGATATTTATAAGTAAATATATATTAAAATTAATATTAATATGATATTTTGTTGTAAATATTAAATATTATTAATATAAATTTATGATTTTTTTTGGGAAAAAATCTCTTATATTCACCAAAATCTTTGAATTTGAACTTCTAATTTTTTAAGAGGAAAATGATTTTCTTAACCATTAGGCCCACTAACAAAGTGTTAGACAAAACACAATTATATATTTATTAATTTATACCTTATAAAATCGTAAATTTATTTCTTGCTAAAACTGAACAATTATTTATCTTTATACTCCACATTAAAAAAATCCCTTTGTCAACATTGTATTGAGTTAACTTCCTCTTGCCTTAGAATAAAGGGTACTAATACTATTACTATTGACTCCAAATTTGGTAAGAAATTTATTGAAAATTAGTTTTTCATCCCTGTGATGAAAACTTTGTACATGAAACTTTACCCTTAAAGATTTTGTTCAATTTTCACACAACCTGATCCATTTTTTGAGAAAACAACCAACACATAAAACTTTGACGCACTGAAAATGATGCCAAAAACTTTGAATCTTTGCAAAACTCGGATCATGCAGATTTAACAGCTGAAGGCTACAATTCCAGATTTAAGGCAAAATCGATTCAAAATATAACCGAAAATAGTAAACAAAATTAAAACGTTTAGAATACTACGTCTTTGAAAACATTGTAAGTACGTGTAATTTTAAGAAAAATTGTTTCACACTCAAAGCACAATGCATGTAGTTTTAGATGTACAATGCATTCTGGCCATGTGATGTTCGTATTTGGCCAGGTACTATTTTGACCAAAATGACATATCTAGATCATCGGTCCTGCCTGTCAGCCCACGATTCACATCGCATTTGAGATAAAGATTACCAAACGTTAAAAGCAGTGAATTGTCCAACCGATGGATTGCCAACAGCATTGGAGGAATCGCATAGCTGCATCATCGCCGGTGTGCTAGGTACGTATAATCACACACAGTATCACAGTATAATCATCACAGTAGGTAGAAGGACTTGTTTAACTAGTGGGTACTCAATTTATATAAAACTAGCACAGCAGTTATTTAGCTGCTGGTGAAGTTTACTGATAATATGAAACTAATCTTTAAAAGAATATATTAAATTTTATTATTGATTAACAAATAAAGGGTTGAGCTTCATTTATCTGATGTTAATAATTTAATTTCTGTTAATCACTTACGTGGCAATCAGTTAGCTATCAAAGTAATTTTTAAATATGATTAGGTAAATGTAAATAAACGGATGTCCTTATAATAACTAGGAAGTTAATGATTGAAATCACAGTCATTTATTTTGTGTGACTACTAAGAATATTTCAGCCATATTTAATCCTGTCCATAAAAAACTTATTAAGCACTAAACCCCTATTAAATCTGCCCATTATCAATAGGTGTACGCCTTTGTAATTAACTATTCAAATCTGTATATTCAATAATTTTTTTTTATCAAATTTCACATAAATATTTAAAAAATAAAATAAAAAACAAAACAATTAAACTAAGCTGTGGGCTACCGAAAAATATCCCCCAAAAAATAGAACAATTAGACTACGCTGTGGGCTGCCACAGCTTGCCTTAACAGGTAACTTAGGGCTGCCGACTAGCCAAGAACTTCCTATTTGTAGGCCAGCATGGCGGTCCGTATGTTATGGGGCGACATCCGTTACCCGATGTGGCGTCACTCCAACGACTTCCACCGCTATCATTACAATGCAGGGGACAACTGGCCATGAATGAACTAACGGTCCCGAACGACAGAATCCAACGGACTTCGTAAGTGCGTCCAATGTCGGTATACGGACACGTGCAATGTCATTATTCGGACACGTGCAATGTCGAGAGTTGATATTGGTTGCATGACAATTTGTCGCGACGCTTTTATTTGCGGTGTTAAATGGAAAAATAGGAAAAATATGGTGAACGCTAATGGTTTTGTTATTTAATAAACCCTAAGGCTACCGTTCGCTTTGGTTGTGGGGAGCTAAGATAATTTCAATATTATTGAATGACAAGTGTTATTTGCCTCTTTAGTGAAAGAAAGGTCATCCTATTGAAGAGAAGGCATTCAGCTGGAGGTCTTGTTCTCTTTGCTGCCGCCATGGCGGACGATCATCATCATCAGAWTAAGAGATCAAGGAATGYTTTTTCTGCTATCSATGAGGAGATTTTTTCTCCCAGTGGACTCCATGTTTTGATCGTGGACGACGACACTCTTTTGCTTGCTAGCTTGGAGAAAATGCTCAGACAATGCGATTACAACGGTGAGTGTATTCTCTACTTTTCTTTCATTCTCTGCATTATTTTGCAATGTCTGCCCTACTGTCAGCAATTTTTTTATGAAAGCTACCGAGATTCAAGCTTTGAAGTACCCGAAGAATCTGTTCAATCGGCCAAGAATGAAATGATTTCAATTTATGGAATGGAACACCCAATGACTCATTCTTTCAATTTACGGAATCGAACACCTAATGACTGGTGAAGGCACGGAAATGAGGTATTGACGTGTGTTTTCTTCTTGTGTTGCGGTTCAGTGACAACGAGTACGAGCGTTTCCCAAGCAATCTCTTTGGTAATGGAGAACAAAAGTTCATTTGATCTCGTGATGAGCGAAGTATACTTTCCTGGCCAAGATGGCTTCAAAATCCTGGAAGTTGTCGGTGTCGGATTAGGCTTGCCGGTTATAAGTGAGTATTGTGTTATTCATTGAATGAATGATTTCGTTTTACTTAATTCAGTTGTCCAAAGAAACAGAAGCAGCTTTCTGTAATCCCCGATTTCGAATTTTGCGTGGGCACTGTGTGCAGTGATGTCTATGAATGGAGAAACCGATGTTGTGATGCGAGGCATAACACGTGGGGCGTGCAATTACTTGATAAAGCCTATCAGAATGGAGGAAGTTCGCAATTTATGGCAGCACGTCATTCGAAGGCATGGACGGCAATATGATCATCTTGTCAAGCTCAAGGACGGCCACGGAGATTCGTCCAGCAACGGGAGAGTGGCGGATTCGTCGGAGTCGACAGCGTTTAAGGATGTAAAGCAGGGCGGTGAAGTTATCAAAGACATAAGCGGCTTCAAGGAAGCCCGCGTGAACTGGACTTTGGAACTTCATCAACAATTTCTGAATGCTGTCAATGAATCAGGACCCAATAGTAAGGCTGTCCCACCAATTTTTTTCACAGACATTAATAACAAATCCTGGGCAGTTCGGAGGAAAAGATGAATAGTATGAACTTTTTGGCATAATTTTTCGTGGCCGGAACGGTTGTGTGATAACGAGTTTTTGTAATTACAGAAGTGGTTCCGAAGAGAATACTAGAGATCATGAACGTTCCGGGCCTTACACGAGACAACGTTGCTAGCCATTTGCAGGTATGGCGGTTAATCTTTACGTCTAACTTTTACTTAAGCATTTTATCAAATAGCTTACTTGATGTTTACAGAAATACAGACTCTACTTGAAGCGCTTGTGTGGGATTATTCCGGAGCCATGCCCAGTCGCTTCGTTCCGGGCCACCCGGGACGAAAAATCAGGTGGCACGATGCAAATCCGACCGGGCGGTAAAACTAGTGCTGTATCWCCATTGTCATCGTCMGGGTCGTCTTCTGGTCTAAAAGAACTTCCTTTGCGCCTAGAATTAGWTGGAAGAAACCTCGACCAGGCCACTCTCGAATCTCTTGAACAATTCCGMTCGCACGAGCACGAGCAGAAACTGGCCGCCGCTAACACAGGGCAAGTACTACCAGAACTCGTCGTTGCCGCTGCGCCAGCTCCCATTCATGTTGATGAAGGATCTGAGGGCGGTCCCGAAGTCCACGGAATGCGACCCAGTTTCCATGTGAGATGGTTACGAAGAAATCTGCAGGGGGGAGGCGGCCATAAAGCGAGTCAAGTCGATGATTTAGCAGCTCGGAGCTTCAAACTCAACTTTGTCGAGGATTTGCACAATACCAAAACCCCTCCAAAGACTGTCGACCTTCCTACACATCAACCCCAAATCCAAAACCCTTCACCGACTACTGAAATCCTTGAAAAAGACGATGCCTACCATCATGAAGAGGCCTGGCCGATGGCTGAATATGATAAGATCTATGAAGACTTACTATTCAATATTTTTTTAGAAGAAGACATAGGGTTCCCTAATCATCAGATTAATTTCAGCTCGTTCCCATTTGTTGCTTCTGATGTCTCTGAAGAATATGGTGCTACTGTTAACGCAGATAATTTCAACTGCCAGCCTAGCCCTGAGTAGAGCGCACAGATCCAATGCGACACTTCCGCATGCTACAACACCACACTCCTACTTGTGATGGCCGATACAAATACATCTGGGCAACGGCACTGTTATAGAATTATGTGAACCCTTAGCTGCTGCATGTACAAAACAAAAATACTGGATGTTCTTGAGTGTGAAACACCTTTGTTCTGTGTAGTCTGTCTTAGACATAGATGTATATTATATCGTGCCTGAAGGGAATTTATAGAACAGTTTGACATAGATGTGATTTATATGGTGCCTGCCGGGAATTTACAGAACAGTGGAGAGACTTGCTTGGTATGAATTGATGTGCTCATTAATGTGTTCGTGAAAAAAGTATTGCGCAACCATGGCAGTTCATGACTAACCTTGTGAATCTTGTTCTCTGAGCGCGAGTTGCAATTACTTTACTTACTCTTAGATATTACAATAGTTGAGGTTCTCATAGATATTACAATAGTTGAGGTTCTTAGCTAAGTTAAAATTCTATAGGGAACTGGAACGCCAAATTAATTGTACCTTTCATTTACTCTGAAATTCTGCAATTGAGATGCTATTATTTTCCCATTAGGTATTAAACATTTAAGAGATAAAAGATACACTAGGCATATCAAGTACCTAAATATTGAAGGGATAAAGGATTTATTAAGCATTTAGAGTTTGAGATGAAGGATCTTGACCGAATATATTGGGATTGGAAGCGTGGCTAGCACCAGATGAGATCTTCAGTGAGGATACTGAACAGGTTTAGAATTATGGAAATGAATTCCATGGCCACACCTATGATGACACATCTGAGGAAGTTGTGTGATGGGATAAACAATTTCTTTGCAGAGAGCACCTTATGTCAGTATATGGTTCAGCCATGACTGTATTATTGGGTTACAACACAGCATGTAGGTAACTATGTTTTGGTACAAATATATATGATTGATCTTAGATGATGAAGTATGGCTTCTGGGATGTACAATTTCTGGATTGGGAGTGCAGAAGATAAATCTAGCACATGGGGTGTTACTTCAGCTTGGGATTGAGCATAATTTCCAGATAAGCAGGGAAACATATATCTGTAGTACTCAATCATATATCATAGCCAATCACATAAGATATAAAGCAGTGTGTCTTTTCAAAGGATATTGTAGGACTTCATTAGAGACATGGTGCAGGAAGGAGCAGTGAGGCTCCATCACATATCCATAGATGAGAAGAGAGATGAAATTTGCACTAAGCCTCTGTCTGGGACAAGCTTGGAAGGAATGAAAATTTTTCCTCGGGGAATGTTGATGATTACAGCATCGTGTTGGTATTCCAGGATTGATCATATGGACTTGATCATGTGGGAATAGGCCCAAATGTAATCTTTGGCGGACTGAAGATTCGATTTTCTACTATATCTCCAATGTGTTAATTACACTGGGCTTAAAACTCATGATTAGGTGAGTAGTTAACACTCACAAGTAGGTGAGTAGCCCCGATAAGTATCAAGCTAGCCCTTCTCCAAGAACTCGGATGCATAGTAGGAGAGATAGGGAACGTCTACATCTAGAGTAGATGTGCCCCGATGTAGTCTTCAACAGACTGAATACTCGAGGTGTTTGAGGTGCAATTTCATGTGTCTGATAACATCGAGCTAAATGCATTCACGTAGTGATCCTATGAGAGGATCAAATATGAGGTGAATGTGGCTTTGATGTGGTCATAATTCTTGTCATGGGACAAGAACGACCCAAGGTGCTAGACACACATGTCCGATATCATCAAGTTGAATGCATTCACGGAGTGATCCTATGAGAGGATTCACTATGAGGTGAATGTGGCTCCGATGTGGTCTTAATTATTGTCATGGGACAAGAATGACCTGAGGTTCTAGACACATGGTGGTGGAGATGGATCATCAACGTAGTTAAATGACGCTCATGGATATTTTTATATTGTCTATGACAGAAGAATACCAAGAATAAGTACAACTATATGTTTTTGATTCCATATTGCTACCAGATGATGTTGATACTGATGATGATGATCGTGACTTGATATATGAAGATACTACTTGAAGAATGGTCTGCAAGACTATGTGACTCTTTCCCATACCATGTGGAGATGGATGGATGTGCTTGAGACCATTAATACCTCCCTAGCTAAGAGGGAGTGTTGATTTTTTGGTAGTTAGAGGAGGTATTAGCATCCATACATAAACCTTTGACTAGAATGAATATTCCATAAGAAAGAGAAACTTAAATAGATGTGTGAAAACCCTAGAAGAAAAGTCGGCTTCACAGGAAAAAGATAAACATAAAACATAATTACCAGAAAGTCAGGTGTCCCAACCAGAAAATTCACTGGAAAGATTAATATAAATAGAGGACGTCTTGGCTCATTTTTTCACTCACTCACTCACTCTCATTGACCTAGAAACAATGCACAAGTTTGGGGGAGGAGCAACAACAGTTGTACAATTTTCTCTTTTTTCAGTCTTTCTAGTACTTTCTCTTATGTGCTACCCTTGGAGAAGGTATGTTCTCTTTGTTATCTATTGGTTCTAGTGTGTTTTCCCAGAATCATTATATCTATAAAAGGTTAAGGTGCTCGGGGGTGGATTTATGCCTATGGATGGGTGGAAATTAAGTAGCAATTCCTATGGTGAGATGATCACATCAAAATTATTCTAATAGTTCGAATAGAATGGTCACTTGAACTACCTGATACTCTAATCTCTTTGATAATTTGAACTCTCGGGTAATTCTAACTTCCCCACAATATTTCTAAATCTCTCCCCATATGCCCAAAAAAATAATTAGGTTAAGCTTGCATGGCATGAAGGGGCGATGTATCTCTATGGAGAGCCCATGTACCCCCTTCATGCAATTAGTCCCTAGATTAAAATAAAATAATACATGGATGAAAATAACTAATTTAAAAGAACAAGATTAAAATAATATCATTTTCTTTTATCCCCCTTCAGCTTGCCTAATCCCCCGTTATCTTTCTCTTTTTGTTGAGTCATATCCCCCATTATTTGTCCTTACTATTATGCATCTTGTGATACATATTTATATTAATATTCAATAGTGAGTTACAAATTACATTTTTCTCGATTATATAACCATTTATCATGTACACATTTACATTACTAGACTAGGGATTAAAACTAGGGTATTAGACTAGACTAGGGATTAAAACTAGGGTATTAGACTATGTTTCCAAAATTTGACTTTGGTTAATATAAATATATGGTAAACAATATAATAATAACAATAATCTATTTTTAAGGTCACGGCTAAGCCAGACACCAAATTGGTGTATGAGACCCCCTCTGCCCAACGATTTGCATGGTAAAATCTACGGAAGTATATATACCCTACCCTCTCTGGATTTGAACTTGTGACCATGTCACACAAAAAAATGTGTCATTATTTCATTAAAAAATAAAATATGAATAGATAAGATTAAGACGTTCAAGAAGAAACAAATGAGAGTTATGTCACATCCTAACAATTCAAATGAAATAGTTAAAAAGGCTTTAAATTGTATTTTTACATTAAAAAATAAACAAAAAGATAAAACGATTTCAAAATTTAACTTTAAACATAAATATAAATATAGGGTAATATTTCTATAGTTATGTAATGAATTATGATAATGTATACAATAGTAAATTGTCTTGCACAAACAAAAAAAATGTCACTTTGTAACATTCATAAAGAAATACAAGAGGGTTACCTTACATTATGACGATATTCAAAAGGAATAAAAAGGATTATGCCACATTTTTTATATTTCAAAGATAATACATAAAGCTTGGTTTTATGTTATCTTGGTTTTATGTTATATTGAGACATTAAAAAATAGTAAGGGGGTTAGTTAACATATGTTTTCCAAAATTAACTTTGGTTAATATAAATATTCGGTAATATTTTTCTTAAACATGTAATATAACATGACAACTTATGCAATAGCGAATTGTGTCATTCAAACACAAAATGTCTACACTTTGAGACATTCAAGAAAGGAATAGAAGGCTTATGACATTAAGGAATAAGATAGGCTTATGTCACATTTGAAATTTCAAATATAACATTTTAAGAGTTTTCATATTGCATAGAAACATTAATAAATTAACAAAAGAGCATTAGCTAACCTATATGTTTTCAAAATTTGACTTTCGTTAATATAAACATATAAACATATGGTAATATTCTTATAAATATGTCATAAAATTTGATAATATATATGATAAAAGATCGTGTCACATTCATACATTCAAGAATAAATGAGTGTCACCTTTGCATTAAGATGTTCAAAAAGGAATAAAAAAGGGTTATGTTACATTTTGAACTTTCAAACATAATACTTTAAGAAATTTTATGTTATATTGCCATGCTTAAAATTAAACATAAGACAAATTTTATGTTATATTGCCATGCTTAAAATTAAACATAAGACATTTTATGTCATATTGCAATGTTTAAAACAAAATAAAAGAGGGCTAAGTAGTTTATGTTTTTTAATGTTTATTTTTGTTATATAAATATATGGAAATTTTTATATAAATAAGTAATCAATTACAGCAATGTATGTGATACAAAATTGTGTCTCACAAACATAAAATGTCACTTTGTGAAACAAGAAAAGGAATAAAAGGGGGTTACCTTACACTATTACATTCAAGAAGGAATAAAAAAGGTATATTCTACATGCTCACATTTCAAACGTAACATTTTAAGAGGTTTTATGTTTCATTTAAACATTAAGAAAATGAACAAAAGAGGGTCAATTAACCTATAAGATGTAATAAAATGCAACAATGTATATAATAATGTATATAATAGAAGATTATTTTGTATAAACACAAAACATCCGAAGCTACTTTTTCGATCGAGAATGGCGGTGTCGGCTCAGGTGTCTGAACAGCAGGAGGTTGCTTGCAGGATAGTGGTGGGGCGTCCCAATTAGAAAGAGCACGAACAAGGTCCACTGGAAGGAAGTCCAATATGGTTCTAGCCAACGGGTGAGATGAGGTAACTTTGTTATGTTCAAAAAGGAATAAAGAGGGGTTAATTCACATTATTATGTTCAGTTAGTAATAAAAGAGAATTACAACACATTCTAACATTTCAAACATAATACTTTGAGTTTTTTTTTTATGCTACATTGAAATATTAAAAAAAAAAAAATCTTTGATCTACAGTATGAATGCATGGATCGGCTGAATCGGTTTCCCCACGAGGCGATTCCAGTGAGACTGTCAGGATGAGTTGGTTTCCTTTATGGGCAACTCAACGCTTCAAAAACTCGTTCTCAAGACGATACTATAATTTTTTCTTATGACAAATAATATATAGCTTCTTACTTAAAAATAAATAAAAAATAAAATTAAAAATTATGAATCTTAAATTATTACCATATTTTTATTATTGTATCTTATTTAAAAAAAAAAATAGATATTTATAAGTAAATATATATTAAAATTAGTATTAATATGATATTTTGTTGTAAATATTAAATATTATTAATATAAATTTATGATTTTTTTTTTGGAAAAAATCTCTTATATTCACCAAAATCTTTAGATTTGAACTTGTGACTTTTTAAGAGGAAACGTATGTTCTTAACCATTAGGCCCACTAACGAAGTGTTAGACAAAACACAATTATATATTTATTAATTTATACCTTATAAAATCATAAATTTATTTCTTGTTAAAACTGAACAATTATTTATCTTCATACTCCAGATTAAAAAGTCCCTTTGTCAACATTATATTAAGTTGACTTCCTCTTGCCATAGAATAAGGGGTACTAATACTATTGACTCCAAATTTGATAAGAACTTTATTAAAAAAATAGTTTTTCATCCATATGATGGAAACTTTCTACATAAAACTTTGTCCTTAAATATTTTGGTCAATTTTCACACAACCCTTTAGTCAATTTTCACACAACCCAGCTGATCCATTTTTTGAAAAAACAACCAACACATAAAACTTTGACGCACTGAAAATGATGCCAAAAACTTTGAAAACTTTGAATCTTTGCAAAACTCGGATCATGCAGATTTAACAGCTGAAAGCTACAATTCCAGATTTAAGGCAAAATCGATTCAAAATATAACCGAGCTTTCAATTCCAGATTTAAGGCAAAATCGATTCAAAATATAACCGAAAATAGTAAACAAAATTAAAAGTTTAGAATACTACGTCTTTGAAAACATTGTAAGTACGTGTAATTTTAAGAAAAATTGTTTTACACACTCAAAGCACAATGCATGTAGTTTTAGACACGCAATGCACAATGAATTCTGGCCATGTGCCGTTCATATTTGGCCCACGATTAACATCGCACTTGAGATAAAGATTACCAAACGTTAAAAGCAGTGAATTGTCCAACCGATGGATTTGCCAACAGCATTGGAGGAATCGCATAGCTGCATAATCGCCCCGTGTGCTAGGTGCGTATAATCACACACAGTATCACAGTATAATCATCACAGTAGGTATAACGACTTGTTACGCTGAATTACGATGAAAGGCTTACACCTATTGACAATGGGCACAATTAATGATCTCTTAACCTTATTTAACCTTAAACCCTAATCTGATGGCTATGCATTGAAGATGCTGGCATATTCTTAGTCCTCCTCCAAAATCAATGGATCAGATTTATTGTTCATAATTTATCAAAGCATCCGTTAACATATTTACTTTTTAACATTTACCTAATCACATTAAAAAATCACTATAAGGATATGTAAAGACTCGATTTAACATGTTGAAAAACTGAACTAGATTTATATAGAATTAACTATTCAAATATGTATATTTAATAATTTTTTTTTTTTCCCAAATTTCACATAAATATTATAAAATAAAAATAAAAATAAAACAATTAAACTAAGCTGTGGGCTACCGAAAAATATCCCCTCAAAAAAAAAGAACAAATAGACTACGCTGTGGGCTGCCACAGCTTGCCTTAACAGGTAACTTAGGGATGCCGACTAGCCAAGAACTTCCTATTTGTAGGCCAGCATGGCGGTCCGTATGTTATGGGGCGACATCCGTTCCCCGATGTGGCGTCACTCCAACGACCTCCACCGCTATCATTACAATGCAGGGGACAACTGGCCATGAATGAACTAACGGTCCCGAACGACAGAATCCAACGGACTTCATAAGTGCGTCCAATGTCGGTATACGGACACGTGCAATGTCATTATTCGGACACGTGCAATGTCGAGAGTTGATATTGGTTGCATGACAATTTGTCGCGACGCTTTTATTTGCGGTGTTAAATGGAAAAATAGGAAAAATATGGTGAACGCTAATGGTTTTGTTATTTAATAAACCCTAAGGCTACCGTTCGCTTTGGTTGTGGGGAGCTAAGATAATTTCAATATTATTGAATGACAAGTGTTATTTGCCTCTTTAGTGAAAGAAAGGTCATCCTATTGAAGAGAAGGCATTCAGCTGGAGGTCTTGTTCTCTTTGCTGCCGCCATGGCGGACGATCATCATCATCAGAWTAAGAGATCAAGGAATGYTTTTTCTGCTATCSATGAGGAGATTTTTTCTCCCAGTGGACTCCATGTTTTGATCGTGGACGACGACACTCTTTTGCTTGCTAGCTTGGAGAAAATGCTCAGACAATGCGATTACAACGGTGAGTGTATTCTCTACTTTTCTTTCATTCTCTGCATTATTTTGCAATGTCTGCCCCCACTGTCCGCAATTTTTTTATGAAAGCCACCGAGATTCAAGCTTTGGAGTACCCGAAGAATCTGTTCAATCGGCCAAGAATGAAATGATTTCAATTTATGGAATGAAACACCCAATGACTCATTCTTTCAATTTATGGAATCGAACACCCAATGACTGGTGAATGCAGGAAAATGAGGTATTGACGTGTGTTTTCCTGTTGTGTTGCGGTGCAGTGACAACGAGTACGAGCGTTTCCCAAGCAATCTCTTTGGTAATGGAGAACAAAAGTTCATTTGATCTCGTGATGAGCGAAGTATACTTTCCTGGCGAAGATGGCTTCAAAATCCTGGAAGTTGTCCGTGTCGGATTAGGCTTGCCGGTTATAAGTGAGTATTGTGTTATTCATTGAATGAATGATTTCGTTTTACTTAATTCAGTTGTCCAAAGAAACAGAAGCAGCTTTCTGTAATTCCCCCGATTTCGAATTTTGCGTGGGCACTGTGTGCAGTGATGTCTATGAATGGAGAAACCGATGTTGTGATGCGAGGCATAACACGTGGGGCGTGCAATTACTTGATAAAGCCTATCAGAATGGAGGAGGTTCGCAATTTATGGCAGCACGTCATTCGAAGGCATGGACGGCAATATGATCATCTTGTCAAGCTCAAGGACGGCCACGGAGATTCGTCCAGCAACAGGAGAGTGGCGGATTCGTCGGAATCGACAGCTTTTAAGGATGTAAAGCAGGGCGGTGAAATTATCAAAGACATAAGCGGCCTCAAGGAAGCCCGCGTGAACTGGACTCTGGAACTTCATCAACAGTTTCTGAATGCTGTCAATGAATCAGGACCCAATAGTAAGGCTGTCCCACCAATTTTTCTCACAGACATTAATAACAAATCCTGGGCAGTTCGGAGGAAAAGATGAATAGTATGAACTTTTTGGCATATTTTTTCGTGGCCGGAACGGTTGTGTGATAACGAGTTTTTGTAATTACAGAAGTGGTTCCGAAGAGAATACTAGAGATCATGAACGTTCCGGGACTTACACGAGACAACGTTGCTAGCCATTTGCAGGTATGGCGGTTAATCTTTACGTCTAACTTTTACATAAGCATTTTATCAAATAGCTTACTTGATGTTTACAGAAATACAGACTCTACTTGAAGCGCTTGTGTGGGATTCTTCCGGAGCCATGCCCAGTCGCTTCGTTCCGGGCCACCCGGGACGAAAAATCAGGTGGCACGATGCAAATCCGACCGGGCGGTAAAACTAGTGATGTATCACCATTGTCATCGTCAGGGTCGTCTTCTGGTCTAAAAGAACTTCCTTTGCGCCTAGAATTAGATGGAAGAAACCTCGACCAGGCCACTCTCGAGTCTCTTGAACAATTCCGATTGCACGAGCACGAGCAAAAACTGGCCGCCGCTAACACAGGGCAAGTACTACCAGAACTCGTCATTGCCGCTGCGCCAGCTCCCATTCATGTTGATGAAGGATCTGAGGGCGGTCCCGAAGTCCACGGAATGCGACCCAGTTTCCATGTGAGATGGTTACGAAGAAATCTGCAGGGGGGAGGCGGCCATAAAGCGAGTCAAGTCGATGATTTAGCAGCTCGGAGCTTCAAACTCAACTTTGTCGAGGATTTGCACAATACCAAAACCCCTCCAAAGACTGTCGACCTTCCTACACATCAACCCCAAATCCAAAACCCTTCACCGACTACTGAAATCCTTGAAAAAGACGATGCCTACCATCATGAAGAGGCCTGGCCGATGGCTGAATATGATAAGATCTATGAAGACTTACTATTCAATATTTTTTTAGAAGAAGACATAGGGTTCCCTAATCATCAGATTAATTTCAGCTCGTTCCCATTTGTTGCTTCTGATGTCTCTGAAGAATATGGTGCTACTGTTAACGCAGATAATTTCAACTGCCAGCCTAGCCCTGAGTAGAGCGCACAGATCCAATGCGACACTTCCGCATGCTACAACACCACACTCCTACTTGTGATGGCCGATACAAATACATCTGGGCAACGGCACTGTTATAGAATTATGTGAACCCTTAGCTGCTGCATGTACAAAACAAAAATACTGGATGTTCTTGAGTGTGAAACACCTTTGTTCTGTGTAGTCTGTCTTAGACATAGATGTATATTATATCGTGCCTGAAGGGAATTTATAGAACAGTTTGACATAGATGTGATTTATATGGTGCCTGCCGGGAATTTACAGAACAGTGGAGAGACTTGCTTGGTATGAATTGATGTGCTCATTAATGTGTTCGTGAAAAAAGTATTGCGCAACCATGGCAGTTCATGACTAACCTTGTGAATCTTGTTCTCTGAGCGCGAGTTGCAATTACTTTACTTACTCTTAGATATTACAATAGTKGAGGTTCTCATAGATATTACRATAGTTGAGGTTCTTAGCTAAGTTAAAATTCTATAGGGAACTGGAACGCCAAATTAATTGTACCTTTCATTTACTCTGAAATTCTGCAATTGAGATGCTATTATTTTCCCATTAGGTATTAAACATTTAAGAGATAAAAGATACACTAGGCATATCAAGTATCTAAATATTGAAGGGATAAAGGATTTATTAAGCATCCTTTTATCTCTATTACAGGCCGTTTTCGTTTTTAAGGTTGAGAAATTTGGAAGTGACCAATTTTTTTTTTTAGAAATTGAATAAATTCATCTTAATTTGAAATCTTTGAAGTAACAAAAGAATTCTCAATTATTTGTTTAGCATTTTTATGGATATTTAATGAAAGAATTAAATAATGGAACACACGATCATCAGAGTGGACGAAGACAATGACGATTAGATTACAGCAGTCGGTGTATTCACTGCGTTTCCTTCATTATTTGCATATTTTGGATCCTCTGCAATATGTCATGATTTTTTTTTATGAAAGCCAGCGAGATTGAAGCATTGAAATTCGCAAAGAGTCAATTCCATAATCTGACAATGGATAACATTTAATTCGGGGAATGGAACACTCGACATCCAAGCATGAACATTTTTTAATTCATGGAATGAAACACCCGACGACTGGAGGATGCTCGTTGTGGTGTGCTGTATTGCGGTTTCACTTACAACAAGTACGAGCCTTTCCCAAGCAATGTTTTTGGTAATAGAGAACAAGACGTGCTGCCGTGATGAGAAGAGTGTACTTCCTCGCAAAGAGGGCAAGAGGGCTTCAAATTGCAGTGTAATATGTAATTATTATTTTTGTAATATGTTATAATATACTATTTTTTTATTTTACTTCATATATGTTGAATAACTGAATCTGCAATCAAGTTAAGTTTGTATGTAAGGCATGGACAACAATATGGACATAGGACGGTGACAGAGATTTGTCCGAGTCCCGACCCAACGGATGAGTAGCGGATTCCTCTGAGTCGACACCTTCTAAGAAACAAAACCAGGGCGGCCAAGTTATCAAAAGACGTCGACGGTCCCAAGGAAGGTCGTGTGAATTCGACCCTGAATCTTCGTCTACAGTTTCTGAAAGTCGTCAATGAATCAGTAATGAACAGTAATGCTAACAAGTCTGTCCTTTTTTTCTATTTTGATTGTTCATAGCATAGGTTGAAGAGTCTCAACTTTTGCGAATATCTTGGGCCACTCGGAAGGGTGCCCCCTTTCCTTAGCCATTAAGCACAAGAGATTTTAGCATGTAGGCAATTATTTCTTGCCATTTTTGGTTGAGCAAGGTGTTGCTGAATAAATCTTAGTATCTTATCTTGTCTCAGTACTCAAATGTAAACAACCATCGTCCCAGTTTGTTTTTAAAATAAAGTTTAGCATGTCAGTCAGTGTTGGGGAAATAGCCCTTGCAAGTCTGGTTAAGACGGTGTTTAAGAAATAAAGAAACAACTTCTTTTGTAACTGCAATTGATGCAGAGAATAAAGTTCCCCTGCATAGTATTAATTTTGTAACTGCAATTGATGCAGAGAATAAAGTTCCCCTGCATAGTATTAAGAGGGCGCTCCTCTCTTGTGAATAAACCTATGGTCATTTACTTCTCATTTTCAATGTTTTTCTCTATTATTTCCTACATATTTTGTATTGTGCATATTTTGTATTGTGCAGTGTTTTTTCTCTTGTTTACGTGTCTATTTTGTTGCTGCATTTTAATTTTGCATATAGAGATGTGGATTACGTGTCTATTTTGTTGCTGCATTTTAATTTTGCATATAGAGATGTGGATCAATTGGTATCAGTGCCTAGATCCAATCCAACTTCTACTTAGACACGGAATTCAGAAGAGAGACCATCCAATAATATTTTTTCTCCAAGCCAGATGTCCCTCTCAGGACTTCCATTACACCCTCCTCGAGGCTTCTAGCAAGTTCATATTTCACCATTCTACACACGCCCTCTTCAGTCTATTGGGTGCCTTCTCAATGCACTCAAGAGTTCAGTGATTCTCAATGCAACATCCAGTGATAGATCGACATCCTTGGTGAATTAAAATTATGTCGCCACAAAGAGTGTCATCTACAGAGGATTTTGCATCCACTACCACCACTTCAATTTATGATTTAACGATGGCTCTCATGGAGCTACTCTGTATGCAACAATGCAAAGCTCCAATACCCATGCAACTTGATACGCTCTTCCAATTACCAAAGTTTGTGGGCCAAATGAATAGCACGAATGTCAACTCTTGGCTTCACAGTCTTTCCATGTACTTTCATACGTGTCATGAAATGAAAAAATACATGAAGCTTCAAATTGTTGGTCTGCAACTCGAGGGAATTGTAGAGACATGGTGGGACACTCAACTGGAGTATTATTCTTGGGTCATGGAAAGAGACAACCGAGTCAAGACACAAACACCGCACATTACGACGTGGGATGGATTCTTCCAAGCTCTTAGAGAGCGCTTATACCCACCGAGCTATCTCCATATAGTTGCAACTAGGACAACTTGCCAATTAGTCTGTCTAGGGATACATCAACATCTTCTCCAAACTACGCATTTAGTTGCACATCGTCGAAGAGGTATTAATTATTAAATTCAATTCTGGTTTATCAATTCATCTACATTGTGAAGTGGATTTGTTTGAAATATCTTCCTTGGACAAGGCATTTCTTCGGGCCTTGGCCATGTAATGTAAAGTGGCATCTCGAACCCACTCTCCCCAAGCCCAAGATGGTCACTCTAATGCCAATACTTCACCTACTATTCCGTCCCCTTGTTCACATGCCTCACCCTCTTCTCCCTATAATGCAACCTGGTGTACATTCCACAAGTCCAACTCCCATGCTTCTATCGACTGTTGAGCACTTCAAAACCTTTTCCCCAACAAACTCTTTTTGTTGAGATTGTTGACCCTACAAAAGTTGACCCATCACTAATTCTAATGACCACCAACAAATATGACACCTCTCTTGTGCCCTAGTTTACCCATAATTGTCAAATTAAGCACAAATTGAATACTGTCATGGTGGACAATGGAAACCAAACGAACCTCATCTACTAGGACTTGAACCAACGTCTACAACTCCCAAATACTCTGCACCTCAAACCATATCATCTTGAATGGGTACAAAAGAAAGGCCCACGCCTCAATGTCTTCAGGTGCTGCACGATGACCTTTTCTATTAGACCTTTTTGGGATACTGTGGTGTGTGGTGTTTCACCTTTAATTTGTGCTAACTTGTTACTTGGAATCTCCTACCAAAATACTCAAAACGTTGTTTATCATGTTAAATTTCATAAATACCATGTGCAACATGAGCGACGCACCTATGTACTTATTTCCTCTACTCTTCATTCCACACACCCTATGACTGAACAAGCATCCATTAAGCAAGTCACTTTGAACAAATATGTTTCATTCTGTTTGGTTCACTCCATTAAACCAAACCATCTAACCAACCTAGCACATCAATACATGGCTCCCCCACTCCTAGAAGTTGCCAAGGTCTTCCCCCAACCCATGGGATTTCTCCCGTCTTGTTGTATTGAGCACACCATTGATATCTTACTAAAAACCTCTTTTCCCAACACCCCTTCCTACCACCTCACTCCCAAGAGGCTGCTCTAATAGCATTCCAGCTTGGTCGACTTCTTCATTCAAGTCCCACTTCGCCTTCATCATTTCCTTTGCATCTCCAACATTTCTTTTGTCAAAGTTGGTTTCTATTCCAATAGTCTCAACCAGCAGGTTATATACTCCAACACAAGTGCCAACATATTATAACACTCTACTAGCAATTCCTCTTTGGTCAAACAAATTATTGAGAAGTCATTCCTCTTTGGTCAAACAAATTATTGAGAAAGCTTTTGGAAAACAAAATAACTCCAAATGTAGTATAGCTGGGCACAATCATCTACAAGACATCCCTTCTTAGTTGAAGCAGTTAATCAACTAGGGTGTATTGGACACACCTGTTGTTTTTCCAGGGCGCTTGTATTTAAAGAAATGTCGAGGGAGCTCGTGTGTGGCTCTTGCGGGCCAAGCAAGGATTATGAGGCCAACATCATTAGTTGTACTCACTCAGATATGGTTCTAACATAGCTCGAGAAAGTAAATTGGCAAGAATAAATGCAAATTTCTTCATTTGCTGGAAAAAGCAAGAATGCTTTCGGATCTAAATAGGCAGGAATTGGGCCACCAAGAAGGACGCCCCCCTTGCCCTCTAGACCCACCTAGTTGTTTGTCCTTGTGACTCAATGGAAGGATATAGGTTTGGTAGTCCTGATCGAGGTTGGGTGTATTTCGATTTAGAGGCTTGCGGGTGTAAGTGGATTTGGTTCTGACCAATCCGAAGAGGTGGGTGCCGATCAGGCGGCTTGACTCGGTATGGATCTGACTGATTCTCCCCTGCTGGAATGTCCCTAATCAATGAATCTCGCTGAGTCACATCAGTGGCAATCTCCTCAAGGTATTCCCTGGACTAGGAATTATATCTTCTTCATAAAGTATTAGGAAAGTATAGTATTAAGGGTTTAGTTGGACAGCTACAGTTGTGTTAACAGCGAGCCCTATTGAATTTAGTACTCCCTTAATGCTTAGATTGGAAGGGAGGGAGACCTTGGGTTGGATTGGGTTTGCACTTTTCACTTTGCTATTGACTTGATCAACCTACCTTGCCTTTAGTCGTGCTTCTAACCTTCACTTTTCACAACACTCTTATTTACTTACCCCACTTAGGAATGCCCTCAACTTATAACATAATAGAGTTTACCCTGTAGGAAATTATTTATATTGTATTCTGGTCTTGCCAGTTTTAGTTGAGCTTTAGCATATCAGTAATGTAAGTCAGTTGATGAGGAAACAGCCCTCTCAAGTCTGATTAAGAGGGCTATTCAAAAATAAAGCAACAACTTCTTTTAAAACATTGTTGTTGAGGAAAAAGTCGTCACTCTCTTTTGAATAAACCGATGGTCATTTACTTTTTACTTCCAATGTTTTTCTGTCATTCTAAGGGTATTTTGTATTTTACATCGTTTTTATCCTTGCTTACCAGTATTTTCTGTTGCTGTATTTTTAATTTTGCATATAGAATTGCAGATCATGTTTTCTCCTGGCCGGAACCGTGGTTTGATAACGAGTTTTTGTTGGATTATTCCGACTCTACTTGAAGCATTTGAGTGGGATTATTGCGGACCACATCCGGTTGCTTCCTGTGACACCATGCAAATTAGACAGGGCGGTAAAACTAGTGTTTTATCAACATCGTCGTCGTCAGCATTGTCATCTGGTCTAAAAGCACCTCCTTTACGCCTAGAATTAGCTGTAACAGACCTCGACCACGCCACTCTGGATTCACTTGAACAACTCTGATCACACGATCACGAGCAGAAACTGGCCGCTGCTTACAAGGGGAAAGTACTACCACATCTCGTTGTTGCTGCTTCGCCAGGTCCTACCACCAGAGGCATTTATAATGTTCCTATTGATTAAGGGTCCGATGGGGGACCCCACGAAGTCCACAGAATGCCACGGAGTTTCCATATCGGATGGTTTCGAAGAAACCTGCAAGGAGGCGGCGACGGCCCTAGAGCAAGTGGTGTGGATGATTTAGCAGCTCAGAGGTTCAAATTCGACCTTGCCGAGAATTTGCACAACTCCAAACCCCCTTCCAAGATTGTCGACCTTTCTACACATCAATTTCATGTCCAAATCGGCCTTTCTACATATCAATCCCAACTCCAAAACCCTTCACTGACTGCTGAAATCCTTGAAAAAGACGACGTCCACAATCAAGAAGTGACCCGGTCGATGGAATAACTCGAAAAGATTCATGAGGACAACTTACTATTCAACACAGCCACTCAAAACCGTAAAGAAAAATGAAACTTATAGTCAGAAAATGAAATGCATAAATGAGCATCTACAATCAGCATAGCCAGCTTGCTAAATCCAAAGTTTAATCATTTAACTGTGGCAATTATATAGTGCTACAATAATTTCGGTAAATGTTAAAAAGTAAACAGGTTAACAGCAACACCCAGATTTACCCTAAGTCGAGATGCTTAGATTAAAAATTTAGATTAAAAGGTGATTAATTGTGCTCATTATTAAGTGTACTTTTGTTGAAAAAGAAATGAAGTTACCATATCATCAGATTAATTTCATGTCATCAGGATTTCTACCGCTGATCTTTTAAAAGAATATGACTCTACCGTTAATGTAGATAATTTCTTTTTCCAGCCTAGCCCTGGGTAGAACCACCAAATCACCATTAAACGCTTGCACATGTTGCACATGCTGCAAGGCTACACTGTTATAAACTTGTGTGTACCCGTGGCTGCTGCATGTCCAAAGCAAAAATACTGAATGTTCTCGGGTAAGAAATACCTTTGTTCTGTCTTTCTTAGATACATATGAAGTTTAATATATGGTGCCTGCCGGGAATTTACAGAAAAGTTTACAGAACAGTGGAGAGACTTGTTCGGTCTCAATTGATGTGCTAAATAATTTCTTCATGAAAAACATATTCGACAAAGATGGTGGTTCATGTCTAACCTTGTGAATCTCGTTCTCTAAACATATTAAAATAACTGAGGTTTTCAGAATGTGCTAGTCCTGACCTTGTTTAGTCCGGATAAGATGACACAAATGTTCCTTTTGGGAGCTCTGAATTTGAATTGTAACAAGGGATTTAGTAAGTCCAGATGTATTAAACATTCGAGTGAAAAACAGTGAAAAACAAGATTATTATCCATTTGAATGGAAAAAATAAATTGAGATCTCTTAACTTAATACTATTACACCTAGCAAGAATTCAATATTATTAAACCTATTAATTTAACCACCTCTATATATATAATATTTTTTTTTTTTATATATTATTAATTTTTTTTTTCATCTTAATATATAAATACATAAGATATATTTATACATCATATTCTCACTCAAATGTACATAAGATATATTTAATATACATCCTATTCTCAC
Organism: Picea sitchensis; assembly: GCA_010110895.2. Taxonomy (NCBI): domain Eukaryota; kingdom Viridiplantae; phylum Streptophyta; class Pinopsida; order Pinales; family Pinaceae; genus Picea; species Picea sitchensis. Next base: position 125,467 of record SNQJ01S0004456.1, on the reverse strand, counting down.
TAAAATGTTGAGCTTCATCCTTTGTAAAAATCAAACTTATATATTGCAGAATTTTTTTTAATATTAACCAGAAATACTTAACACATATTATTTATATTATTCAAATTAAACTATAAATTTTCATTTTAAATATTTATAATCATCTTATGAAAACTTTTTCATCCACTTGAGTATACAAACCAAGTCCATTATGGATTAACAATTCACTTTTTTAAGATAGAAAATTTATCATATTTTAGTAATAAAGAGAATGATGAGAACAAAGTAAATATTGGTTTCTTATACATGAATGTTGGTTTACACTCATTTATTTTCTTTTATTTAAGAAAACAATATCATCTAAAATATTTTGCTATTAGTTTATAAAGAAATAAAATTCCAAATATTTTATTAAATGTATTTCATTAATTTATTTAATAAAATTGAATATCTAATCATTGCAAATTAATGATAAAACAAATAAAATGTAAAAAATTCATAAATTATTATTTTGTAATTATATTATTTTAATTATAATAATTTAAATCCATTTTTTTTTTAATTTACTTACATTTTCATGAAAGCTCTCTCCCTTTTCTTTAATATTATCATATAACATTATGTATTCTCTCATATTTGTTCCACCCTTTTCTTTAATACCTTATTGAAATTTTAATAGACACTAGCAAAGTCAATTAATCTAGGGTTTTTATTATAAAAATTCAAATCCGATAACAATAACAACTTCATTAAAATGAAAATGTTATCTAACCATTTTTTTTAAATGGCATTTATAATTTTTACATATAATTTAATTTTTTCCTTTTCACAAATAAAATAATAAAATTGTGTTAAAAAGGTCATGTAAGATTTACTCCACTAATAAAATCAATTATATATCAAAACATCCACTAATAAAATAGTTTTATATAAAAACCTATGAATAGTAATATTAATATATTATAAATTTACTAATATTATATTAGAACTTCCAACTTGAAAGTTAAGAAACTACCTTGAAAATTCAAGTTTTAATACCTTGACATGATGCAGGACTTTATATAGAATTTCAAGTAAAAATTTACAATATTTTGACATAAGTACATGATTTACCATTGGAAAAATTGATGTTATGGATTATCATTACATTTTGAACTTTATATCAATAATTTAGTTGACTGGGGACTTGACCCAAGACTTCCTCTTACATTATAATCATATCAATTATCCACTTAAATTAATCAATCAAACTGAATTTAAATAATATAATAATAAACTATTTTATTAAAAACATATATAAAAAAAGCTGAAAAATAATATATAACCAATAGAGATTTTATATGTAATATTTTTAAACTTACAAAAACATACATGCCATTAAAATTGAATTACAATTAATTTTAGATTAAAAAAAAACATACAGTGTTAATTTACCAAAAAACTAACCCATGTAATATTTTCAAACTTACA
>SNQJ01S0004456.1:96804-108165 GCA_010110895.2 Picea sitchensis | reverse complement strand
ATTAATTATAATTAATTATTTTTAGATTAGTGTGATATTTCTTCAATTAATTATTTTATTTGAATCTATATTTTATAATTATTATGTGTCGAACAAAGTAACTTTGCAATCTACCAAACATAGTAATGTCACAATGTGATGAACATATACGGACGTCACATTGTGATGAACATAAAGAGACGTTGCATTTTGACGAACATAGCCATGTCATCATAATATGACGAACATAACCCTCTCCTTACAAACATCGTAATGTCGCAATGTGACAAACATATACAGATGTCACAATGTGATGGACATAGCCCTTTAGTCACAATGTGATGAACATAAATGGATGTCATAATGTGATGAAAATAGTAATGTCAAAATTTGACAAACATACACGGACGTCATAATGTGGTGATTATAACCTTGTCGTTGTAACGTGATGAACATATCTTTGTCATCGTAATGTGACGAACATAACCCTAACATCGCAAACATAGTAATTTCATGATGTGACAAACATATACATACATTGCAATGTGATGGACATATCCCTTTCGTCGCAATGTGATGGACATATCCCTTTCGTCACAAGGTGATGAAAAAAAGGATGTCATGATGTGACGAACATGGTAACGTCAAAATGTGATGAAAATATCTTGACATTGCAATGTGATGAACATAGTCTTGTTGTCATAATTTGATGAACATATCCCTTTCATTGCAATGTGACGGACATATATATGTCATAGCAAACATAGTAATGTCGCAATGTGACAAACATATACACACGTCGCAATGCAATGAACATAGCCCTGTCGTCACAATGAGACGAACATAAATGGATATCAAAATATGTTTAATGTAGTAACGCCAAAATGTGATGAACATACACACACGTTGCAATGTGATGAACCTAACCTTGTTGCAATCTGATGAAGATAGTCATGTCATGGCAATGTGTTGAACATATTTGTGTCATCACAAACATAGTAATGTAACAATGTGACAAACATATACAAACATCACAATATGATGAACATAGCCCTTTCATCACACTGTGACGAAAAAAAATGGATTTCATAATGTGATAAACATAATAATGTCAAAATGTGACAAACATATACTGATGTCACAATGTGAAGAACATAGCTTTGTCATTGCAATGTGATGAACCTAGTCCTGCCATTGCGCAATGTGCCAAACATTTTCAAACATCGCAATGTGATGAATATAACGCCTTGTCACAATGTAATGTGCAGAACCCATTTCCACAATGTGACAAACATAACCCTACATTGCAATGAAATGAACATTTGCTAATGTCGCAATGTGATGAACATATCCCCCTTTGATATGTGACATTCATGCTTATACCCCATTATGTTACAAAACTCTTTCCTTTGTGACAATGCGATGAACTTTCTGACTTCGCAATGATATGCACATAGACTCATCATCACTATATGACGAACCATAGCACCACGGTGTGATATACATGCATATTCTGACATCACAATGTGACAAACATTTCCAAACATCGCAATGTGACGAACATAACCCCTTGTTGCTATGTGATGCATAGAACCTAATGTGATAGACATAGCGCAACATTGCAATGACATACATAGCCCAATATTACCTTCATACAATAAGTTATACATTAATGTTTTAATACTTTAATTTATAAATTACATTAATTTTTCAATTATTTAATACATTTAATACTTATTATTTTTTTAATTAACATTCAATTATTTTTTTAATTAACATGTTACATTAATACATCACATTATATATTAACGTATTGATACTTTAATTTATACATTGCATTAAGGTATTAATTAATCAATACATTAATACTTTAATAAATTAATGTATTTACATATTAATACATTAATTAATAGATCATTAATATATTATTTCATTTATGTAATATCACATTAATGTATCTTTGCGTTATTACTATATTACTTTATAATAATTAATTTAGTAGTAACTCAATTCAATGCATTAATGTACTCTTTAAATTTAATTGTTAATACATTAATAAAGATAAAATAGTAATAATTCATTTAATATAGTATAAAGTGTAAATTTAATGTATTAATATTTTCTTAATATATTATTAGCTTATTAATATATTTTCAATGTATTAGTTTATTAATGTAGCAAATTGTGTTTACATTAATTTTTTAATACTTCTATTTACTATATTGTACATTAATTTATATATCATTAATATATTATTTAATTAATACAATAATACTTTAGTTTATTAATGTATTATCCCATCAATATATTAATACATTATTAATATTTTATTACTTTATTATTTTTTTAATACTTAAATAATAACTTTTGACCTTTTAAATGACCATGATCCTCACTCTGATCATAAATCTTTAACCCTAACTCTAAAATTTTCCATTCATAGGAGCACCATTGAAGAGAATTATGATAATCAAAGGAATTTGGGCTTTCACAAAAGTAAAGTTGACATTTTTTCAAAGGATTTAAATAGTAAATTAAACCTCCTAACTTATAAGGACAACATTGAAGAACTCTATCATAATTTTACAACTACCCTTTCCACTTCTATTAACAAGTTCTCTTTCAAGGTGTCCCATAAAAAGAATAATAGAAAAACCAATCCTTGGTATGATAAAGAATGTAAAATTGCTAGGAAAGCCATCAGGGATGCTTCTAATGAGCCCTTAAAACTCGATAAGATCAATACGTACAAAGCCCTAATTAAAACGAAAAAATGATACTATATCAATAAAAGGCAAGAACAACTTTCACAACTATACAAATTGGATCCTAAGAAGTTCTGGAGCCAAATTCTAAAACACAATACTAAAGAAAATTATAGGATTCCCTTAACGGACTGGAATTCCTACCTTAAAAGTCTTTACGAGTTCCCTAATGCCATGGACACCATTCTTATTGTCCCTACAAATGAAGAAGTTTTTTCTTTAGATGACATATAGTTTGGGGTTAAGCGGCTCACAAATGGGAAAGCTAAGGACATTGAAGGCTACCAAGCTGAAATTTTTAAAATCGGAGGGCCAATCCTTATCCCTCACATACAGAAGCTCTTCAATTTAGTAGTCAAGCAGGGCTTCCCTAAAACTTGGACGCAAACCCTCATTATTCCTATTTTTAAAAATGGGGATAAAAACATTCCCTCTAATTATAGGACCATTATGATTAGCCCGATTTTAGCCAAGATTTATGGAATTATTTTGGAAAACAAGATTAGCATTTGTCTAGAAAGTCACAGTAAAAGAGCTAAAGGCCAGGCCGGGTTTAGGAGATATCATTCAACTATGGACCATCTTGTTACCTTTAGGATCATTATAGAGGAGTTCTGCAATACTAAAACCAATCTTTTTTGTTGTTTTGTTGACTTTAGAAAATCTTTTGACATGGTTCCTAGGAAAAACCTTTGGAATAGGTTGGAAGAGACAAAAGTGCCTCTCGAGTTGAGGGTTGTTGCAATAAGGATGTATGAGAATGTTATTGTTAAGTTTAAAAACACTGAGGGCTGGTCAAAAGAGATTAAATGCAATATCAGAGTCAAACAAGGTTGTCCCTTGTCCCCTACCCTTTTTGGCATATAAATTGATAAGTTAGAAGAATGCTTGGAAAAAGTAGGTTGTGTCGGTCCTACTCTCACTGGTATAGTCATCAATCTTCTTCTTTATGTCTATGATATCGTTCTTATGGCAAGGAGTCCCCATGATCTTGAAAACCAACTAAGAATCCTCAAGTATTTTTGCTCCAATATGGGTATGACTGTTAATACTGATAAGACTAAGGTCATGATTATTAAATCCAATAAGATCCCTTTTGATACCTTTGTATATGTCAAAAGAGATTAAATGTAATATCGAAGTCAAACAAGGTCAGTTCCTTGTCCCCTACCCTTTGGCATATACATTGATAAGTTAGTAGAATGCTTGGAAAAAGTAGGTTGTGGGCCTGGCCCACCACTGGTATATTCATCAATTTTCTTCTTTATGTCTATGATATCACTCTTATGGCAAGGAGTCCCCATGATCTGAAAACCAACTAAGAATCCTCTCAAGTATTTTTGCTCCACATGGGTATGATCATATCATCATAAGATCTATAATATGATTATTAAATCCAATAAGATCCCCTTATGATACCTTGTATATGACAACAACAACTTGGAGGGAAGTGGTGACTTCAAACAAATATCTTGGAATTGATATCCAAAACAAGCTCCGAATTGGAATTATAGCATTGAGAAAGGGTTATTGGGAGATGGAAAGATTATTATGGGCTTGAAAACAATTGTAAATCAACTGATCTTTGAGTTGGGATAAGAAGAAACCCTCTTTGAGACTCTTGTTACAACGGTGGTTATTCTTATGGATGTGAAGTTTGGGGTTATAGTATCTCTTGTGTGAATCCCGGAGAAAGATAGATCAAATACAAAGAATTTATAACCCATAATCAAAATTAAAGGAAATACTGGCCCCTATCCCATCCTCCTTAGAAACAAGCCTCTCCCCTATTGGAGAGAGCATGGCTATGACTAGGATACCTAATGTATAAGAACAAGTTAAACAACATGGAAGACAAGAGGGCTACCTAAAATTGTTTCAAAATTGTGCCATAAACACCATCAATTTCAAGCGAGATGGTATAGCAAAGCCTTGGCCTTCTACAAACTATTGGGAATCATGGAAGAAACCATTTTGTAGAATAAAGATAATATTAAAAAAAACGCCAAATCAAAATTTAAGGAAAAAATGTGGTGTGATAAAGATAGGAAAAAAAGAAAATTAAGGTATTATAAAGATGTAATCAACCCTAATCTAGAAGATCAAAATTATCTATCCTGCTTTTGACAAGTGTAAATAAAAATATAAGCATTGCTAAGATAAGAACAAATTCTCACGAGTCCATATAGTGAAACTGGGCTGGTCAATTCCTAAAACGCCATGGATGAAAAGAGTGTGTCACCTTGTGACACTAAGAAGATTGAAGATGAAAAATTCTCTCTTAGATTGTCCTACTTATACCCATATTAGATCTCATTTTCAAAATATGGATCACACTACCAACCCTCCCACCTCTAACTCAACAAAAGTTTGGTGATCTTGGAAAGCTCTCTTAATGCTTTCTCGAAAGCACGTAAACAAAATTCTAAAGAATCACAAGTAATCACTCTAATAGACCAATTATGTCTTAGTAAAAGTTAATCATCATCATAATCATCATCATCACCATATAAAAAATGTTTTATTGTATTACACTAATATAATAATATAATACATCAATGTATTTAATTAATATATAAATAATGTTTTATTCTATCAACATCTTAATATAATAATATAATACACTAATATATTATAAATGTATTTTTACCTTTATTCAAAATTTATTATTATTGTATTTTACTTTATTAACTTATTGTTAAATTAAATTTTTATTAATGTATGTATAATTTAATAATGTATTAATTAATTAATTAATTAATTAATACAATACATTATTAAAATTCTTATTAATTAACTTGTTACATTTTAATATATCACATTTTACAATAATGTAGTGATACTTTAATTAATCAATAGATTAATACTTAAATATATTTACTTATTAATACATTATCATCATATCATTAATATATTAATTAATTAATATATTAATTCATTTATTTAATATCACATTAATTTATTTATACATTTTCATTACTAAATGGATTAAAAAAATAATACATTAATCACAAATAAAATAATACACTAAATATAATAAAGTAATACATGTAATATAATAAAGTAAACACATTATTAAAGTAATAATAAAAGAATAATGTAACATATTAATTAATTAATTAATAAAGTAAATATATTTATAAAGAAAATATTTTTTCTATCAAATATTAATACATTAGTAATAATAAAAAACACATTAATAATATATTTAAATAAATAAAATATAAATGTATTACTTTATAATTAATTTAGTAATGCATTTATATTTTATTTATTTAAATATATTATTAATGTAGTTATATTCCATTTCTAAAACTGAATTTCTTAAAAGATTTTTAAATTTCATAAAATAAAAAAATACAAATATAATAAATATAGATTTATTTATTGTTATTGTTTGTAATGGACTTTAATCATCATCACAATGTATTAAGATATAGTTATTTATTAAATATATATTTAAAAATTTAAAAATGATAACTTAATAAAATTTAAAAATTAAAACATAATAAATATGGACATAAAAACTTTGTTTAATATTTAATAAAAATTAAAATTACAATAAGTTATAACTTAATAAAATAAAATAAAATGATAACTTAATAAAATAAAATAAACAATAATAATAAATAATCTTGTTTAATATTTGATAAAAATTTACAATATAATAAATTATAAATTAATAAAATTAAAAAACACAAACATAATAGTACATATGAATATGAGTTATTTATTAAAAATATATTGGAAATTTTAAAAAATTATAACCTAATAAAATTTATAACTATAAGTCAATATAATAAATTATAACTTAATAAAATTTCAAAATATAAACATAATAATTTTTTTTTAATATTTAATAAACATTAAAAATACAATAAGGTATAATATTAAATAATAATAATAAATAAATAAATAACTTTGTTTAATATTTAATAAAAATAAAAAAAATAATAAGGTTTTAGTTTCCAATAAAAAAAACGTAATTCTATTCATGTGAGGAAAACCAAATTATATTTTGTAGGTGCTTTAAGCACAATCCAATCATGGGTAAGTGATAAAAAAATAGAAGCGTGAAAGGCCCCAGAAGATGGCTAGTAAGCCACAAAGAAATATATAATAAATGAGTCGTGAGCTAGGAATAATGAAAAAATATAGGGGTATCAAGAGTTCCACCACCAAAACTTGCAGAAAGAATAAGACGCAAACCCTTCTGTGAAAAGGCAACAGAGACATCCTCCATAAAAACTTCAAAGGCTAGAGAGTCCAGGTGAGAGAGGCATATAATCCTTAGGGAGACTAGAAATAGAAGAAACCCTGCAACCACGATCAACAAAAACACCTTCATGGAACCAATAGAAAAAGGCCTAACAACTTTCCACCCTTGAATAAGACCCCAAAGAATTGACCACTTCCTAGATCAATATTGCATGCCTAGGAAAATGTCCTCAAAGCTCTGACCAAACAATGATCAGAAGTGAAAGGGAAAGAATACTGAAAGTGGGGAAAGCATATTGAAAGTCTGACAGAAAAAATACTAGCGCAGGGACCCCAAAAAAGGAAGACAGAACTCTGAACCCAAAGCCCCGAAGATAGTGAATCACTGCATCAACACCAAGTAACATGGATAAACTCTAAATATGTAGCAACCTCCTCGTTACGACAAGGACTCTGATAACAGGTGCAATTTTTTTTGTGTGTGTTTAAGGTGTGTGCGCGCGTGTAGAAGTAACAGACACACTTGACTCTACATCGCCACTCGACAACCAACAAGACACAACCATGATGTTCATCACAAGAAGACTGAGGGCACACAACGGGTAACTGCAAGCATTAAACAACCATAGACACAAAGCGCACAACACAAACATTTAACGACATACTGGGTTATGCACAGTACGATCACAGAAGGAAGAATCCATAGTAGTAGATTTTACTATTTCCGCACAGGAAAGTAGGGCGTTTAATCTCAGTTCTCTGCTCTGGAGAGAGAGAGGGTCAGATAGGCTCATGGCCGACTGCTCAGGCAGAAACTAGTAATCTCTATCATGTGTGTCGCAAGAGTGGAAACCCTGCCTTTAAAGGGCCCGAGACTCTTGATACGGCATTGGATTCCTTACACAAAAATTAATCAACAATAAGTAAAACAGACTACCCCTCCATCCTACCCTACAATGGTTAGGACCTCCAAGACACATAAGAAACACTCAAGCCCAGGTTCCCATCGATTTTAACCATTTAAGGTCTCAGGGCTGGCGACTGTTCTGAGGAACATGGAGGTGTCCACATCCCGCCCGACACAAGCAGACCAAACATAAAAATCACTACAACTAAGCACAACAATAATTAAATAATCAACCCCGTCCCCCACGACAGGCGCAAACCAGGGGACTCAGGCAACTGCCATCCATTGTAAAAGAGAGGCATGGTCTATGACTCAATTAGCCTTTTATTTACCGACCAATTTCTCCATTTTAAATTTCATTAAAGGACGTGTTATTCCATCCACCCTTTAAAAGTAATGTAAAAACAAATGTTTGCCAATTCCTGCTTACTAACTCATAATAACTGGTTGCACTCCGTTTAATGACCTCACCCTTGTTAACAATTTCACAACCAACATCAATTCTAAGAATAATAATAACCATATTACAATGTATGCTAAAAATAACTTTTACGAAAGAAAAATTAATTTCCTTACTTCTTGTAAGTCACCAACAAATAATTACTATAACCCACACATTAAATTTATATTACAATAACATGGCAATAGAGGAACCACAAGTTTATTTGTCATATGTAAATAAAAAAAAATCCTAATTAAAACATGTGTAATAAATTGTCATTCTATGTGACCTTCTAAATATATATTGAAATGGTGGATATGCATTGAATGTAAAGTCAAGGGATCAATAGTACTTAGTTCATGCATCAAATGGTTTCTCACCGTACTCTTTTATATTTAAATACAAATAAATGATATTTGAAATTGGTAAAGTTCTTTAAGAAAACATATTGATATAATCACATATGTACAAAAACATAAGAAGACAAGAAGAACGATATTATAAAATAAAAATATATAAAAATATGTTGAGTTATTAAAGAATTGTAAAGTATCTTTAATGTTATGGGTTGTGTGCTACTTGAGTTTTCAAGCCCACCCTAAGCAGGGGTGTATTACATTAATTTTCATACCCATGATAGCATATAAATCATGTTACAAAAATACTACCACATTTAGTGTAATACAATCAAATAATGACATATAAAACTATTGCTTAAGTAATCAATTCGGCACAACTCTACCGTGAACATTGAACATTTGCTTGATCCTTAAACATGTTAGGCTCAACAATATATAGTTATAATTGTAAGGGATTATTGAATCAAATTGTGATAACGTATTTTGTTGTTGGTATGTATAAAAGTACTGCATTATGTTTGCATGTAGATCTATTTCCATGCTATAGTAACCTTGCAATCCAATACCAATTTACCTAAACACCACAGTCCAGTCCAGGCAATAAATAAATGTAAATAAAACGGGGTAAATTCGCTGACAGAAGGATATAAAGGATTCGCTGACAGAACAGGGTAAGGTAATAAATTTGCCAGGTTATAATAACAGGAAAAAAAAAACGCCCTTCAAGGAAAGATTACAGGATCGCCGTTGGAACAGGAAGAGAAATAAAACTCGCCCATCGGAATAGGAATGCAGTCCTGAGGAAGGCCCATAACGCGTACAGAAACGCAGTCCCGAGCCGCATGCAATCACGAGTTCAAGGCCGTTGTCAAGGCAAGTTCGCCAGGGCAGAGATGCCCCCGGAACGCGCATAGGTAATAAGGTGCAGAGGTATTATGGACACACCATCAATGTGGTCGCAGAATCTGAAATTCAAGGAAGGACTGGTAGCGGTATTGGGTTCTAATGGGTGAGACCCATGTTCAAATCCGTGGAGGTCATGATCACGCTATCAAGCCAAGAAAATATTTGACTCCATTTTAAAAACTCAGACCCCACGATCAAACCCCAAGACACTGCCATGATATTGCGGCCAACATAGTTAATTGTTGCCAGTGACTTTGATGGTGACGTGCGCATGAGAATGGATCTCATTGCCATCCATTGTCGAGTATCAAGATCCAACCATTAATAGACAAAACTCTTGTCTAGCAAAAAATTTGCAGGAGGAGAATACTTACCGGTGTTCAAGAAGACGGAGATGAAGCCATCATTTCGATTTCGGCAGCAAATGTCACTATGGGAAAAGCTGCTTGAACGCTTTTACAAGAACTGAAAGACATTCACTCAACAAAATTATAGCAACCACAACCCAGGGATAAAAATGAAAAGCTCAGGGGGATATACAGAACTCCAGCACTAATAACAACGCCCACAGGCAAGGGAAAAATGCCCATGAGAATGATTTCGCCCACAGAGGATGAAATCGCCCAGTAGAGTAAACGCCCCACAGTCAGTCAGGAAGAAAAATTACACAATCCAGATTAAATTTAAAATTTACAGCACAATAATTTAAAATTACACAGTCCAGATTATCAACAGTAATTATTTTACACCGTCCGAACGTCGAATGGAAAAAGGGATTTAAACATTACAAAATTATAGCAGTAATTATTTTATACAGTCCAGAACGTTGAATGGAAAGAGGGATTTACACATTCCAGAATTATAGCAGTAATTATTTTATACAGTCCAGAACGTTGAATGGAAAACGGGATATACACAGTCCAAAATAAATTTCACAACGCCATTACCATGCATTCTAACCTACTNTAGCCCCCCGAGCCGCAAAGGGGCCACACAAATCTAGAAGGTATGCCTAGCTTCCCAGCTCGCCTCCGCAAGGCTGAGCTACCACTCCAATACAAGCTGAGAAATTCCCAACTCCTCACAAGCAATCAATCCAGTCCCAATTCGGCCGCATCTCCATCCTAACAGCCCCATCCTCCCTATTTCCCCCTTCCCCCTTTCTTTTCTAGGGTTTTTAGCCCTACCAACTTTTTAAAACACATTTATTTTTAAGTTTTAAATAAAACCCTCCAAAATTTCTCTGTCGTACAAGTGTCATTCATCCCCCACGTTTCTCCACAATTAATTTCTTTAACTTAGTAATTGTCTATGTTTCCCCTTTTTACTTAGTTTCCCTATTTTTTTTATTTTATTAATCCCTTCTTTTAAAACCAAAAAGGTAAATGCGCTAATGCATCTTTTCATTTTATTTTTAAATTCATACTTTTATACTCCCGCTCGTTAAATAATTTTATTACTATTGGTTCAGTCTGAGTTAACTAAAAGTGTAATTTATGTATATTTATATTTTTAAGAAAAGTTATGTTTCAATTTGAACAAAAGTTATGAGTTCATTAAAGTTAAATGGTTGAAAAAGATTATGAAATCTTGTATCCGTTTGATATATTGGTTGTACAGTTGGATGAAGTTAACATTAATAAATCCAAGAACTAGAGCTCAAGTACGTTCTAAAATTTGTATTCTCATTGCACTGCATTGAGGTGTGAACTCTAGCCTAAAATCTCATAATGATGTTTGCTTAATTATTTTAATGGTTATTAGGGTTAATTGCTTTTAATAATC
>SNQJ01S0004456.1:26070-66495 GCA_010110895.2 Picea sitchensis | reverse complement strand
TACAACCTTGATGACAAGATCTAAGTTTTGCATGTCAGCATAGGAAATGCACAGACTAAGTCCAACATGCATAGAGGCAAAGTGGAGCATGTAGAGTTGGACAATACTATGAGAATATTACATAAGTGTAGAGATATAGAGAAAACAATGAAAGGATGATAAGGGCTAGAAGAGATACCTTAGAGTCTAAATATGTTGCAGAAGCAAGTCAACAAATATTTTGGCATAAAGAAAGCATCCAGTTGAAGATATTAAGAAATATCTAGATATCATGACCATGGAGGATCTAAGAAGTCAATGAGTGTTAGTAGACATCATCTTCATTCACTAGTACACTCTACCAAAATGGCACATGCACATTCAAGGTTACAAAGCAGCCTGAGTGTGTCAATTTTCAGAAATAAGAGAAGGAGCCTAAGTCGTATTTCTTGCAAGGAGAGCTCAAGAAAATAAATCTACCATCATTTGATGGAGAGAATAGGATGGGAGAATATGTTGAATCTTGGTTATTAGGCACGATAAAATATTTCCAGTTGCATGATTGTCCATCACATGTAGAAGCCAAGATTGCAATCTACCATCTTCAAAGAAAAGTATATATGTGGTGAGATGTGCTCAAGCAACTGAAGATTTTTGATGAAAAGAGAATTTTTGGGAATAAATTCAATAGATATTACCAGTAACAATACCTGTCAGGGAATTATTATGAGAGGAATATGAAAGAGTTCTTATAACTCAAGTTAGGGAGCATGACAATAGATGGATATGAAAAGAGGTACTTTGAGTTGTTGGAGTATGTGGGCTTCATAAAGGATGGGAAATTTAAGATCTAGAGGCTTATAAGTGGGTTAGCATCCTTCTAAAGTGACTATATACAATATGATAACCCCAAGACTTTGGAGGAGTCCATAAGGAGAGAAAATCATCTTTATGAGCAGAGTAGAGGAAGAATAGCTTTCCAAAAGGATTGGGATGACAAAAATAAAGGAAACATGGATGAGAGAAATAAAGGATTCATGCCACCTTTTGTTGAGAATAGATCTCAAGCATATAAAAAAGGACATACAACACAAGGTGAACAAAAAATGACATATTCCTTGGGGAAATTCCAAGGAAACATGCTATAAAATGTTGGGGATGTGAAAGAGACCACTTGTATAAGGATTATCCTCACAAGTGAGATATGGTGAGGATTATGCACAACATTTAGGAAGTTGATATAGTGGAAGAAATGGGAAGTAGCATGCCAAGGATTTAAGTATCCTTGGACAATAGACGAACATACTATCAATCCCACATGATTCATGTAGAAGGTAAGATTGATGATTATCCCATATCTATTTTGATTGATTACGGAGCTATTCATAGCTATATAGATCAAAAAATAGTTCAAATGTTTAAATTGAAGAGATGTAAGCCTGAAAAGTCTTAGTTGGTTCATTTATCCCCTATGACTAAGAGAAAAATCAATGAACTTCTCACGGATTTCCCCATAAGGATGAATGGGGTTAGCACTAAGGATGATTCAAACATCATACCAATTGGGCCATATGATTTATTAATTGGTATAGATTTGTTTTACAAGCATCATGTTGTCCCAAATTTCTACAAAAAGGATTTCACATGCCTTGAAAACAAAGGGAATTCAAATATGGTGTAAGGGATTCCAAGACCTATATTTGTTCGAGAGATTTCAACATTGCAGCTAAAAAAACGTTTCAGGAAAGGATGCCAAATATATGTGGCACATAAGGAATGTCCAAAAAAATATAAGGATTCAAGTCTTGAATATTATTCAATACTAAAGGAGTATGAAGATGTCTTTGAGGAGTTTCCAAGATTTCCACCCAAGAGAGATATTGATTTCTCTATTGAATTAATTCTTGGAACTACCCTGATGTCCAAAAATCCCTACAAAATGAGCACACCGAAGATAAACAATTTGTGTATGCAGTTAGAATATTTTTTGAAGAATTGGTACATATGTTGAAGTGTCTCTGCACCTTTGAAAAAATTTGAGGCTCCTAAGGCTCCCCAATAGGCCTTTCTTTGACCTCTTATTGGGCAGTAGTTTCAAGGGTTTTCAAAACTATTTTAGGATTGTTTTAGGACAACCACCAAGTCTAAAATTTCTACCCAATGAATCTTCCCTTGAGCTTGTGATTTTATGCTCTTTTGATGACTCCTTGTGAATGGTTTAATTAGGATAGTTTTGTTGTCCAAGTTAGCTCTTACGCATGCATCAATACATAAAATACTCCTCTAGTATATTTACACCTACTTTCTGAAATAAACAAATGAAAACCACAAGATCTTTACACATACATTTTTGGTCAACATGACCCTAGAAAAACCCCCATGGGGAAAACTAGTTGGAAGAGAATTTGTATTATGGAGATCTCTTGCAAAATAGAAATAAGGAAATAAAGAAGAAGAAATTGATACATATGCTATCTCCTCTTAAGCTTAGCAATGTATTTCCTCTTGAAGTTTTTTCCTCCCTTGAAAAAATGCGCCCCTCTTTCCTTGTGCCTTCTAGCCTTTGAAGAATGCACCATTTTCCTTGGTGCACCCCCTCAAACTTTGTCTTTCCTACTTTCTTTCACACTTTTTGAATGCGCTGAAGATCAAGCTTGTGCCCCCTTCCTTGCTTGGTGTGCACTCTTCGCAAGTTCTCCCTCACTCCACAATGAATGCGACCTTACTACCTTGTGCGCCCTTCCTCAAGCCTTGTGCCCTCTCCTCACAATATGACACCCTCACTCAAGATTTCTCCCTTGGCTCTCACAAATGCACCCTCTCCTTCTCCAAACCCAAAAAGCTTCTCTTCTCCTCTCTTCTCTTCACTCTAATCTCTAAGTGAATTAATGAATTCCATTTTTCCTCCTTTCTTTCCTTTAGTCTCATCCTTAGGCTAACTTAGGAAACCAATTTCCAATATTATATCTTAGGCCAAACCTCCAATCAATGGTGGAGATTAAATCTCCAAAATGAATTAAGTATCCGAAGTCACTTTATGTTATTAAAGTCACTTTGTGACTTAAGTGAAATAAAGTCACTTTGAATTTATAACATAAAGTAAAGTGGTGAGGGTCAAATATTTCCCCCTTTGAGTTAGAAATTCAATAACTCAAGGGGACCACTTTCCAAGGTACCCAAATATCAACACTCCCTCTTACCAAATAAAGTGTTACTCACCACTCCCAACTTGTCCATGAAGTAGACATCCTTGCCTCTTGGCAAGGACTCGGTGATAATTTTCGCAACTCGTTCATCAGAAGTGGGCTTGGAATCTGAAATTATCATCACCATAGCCAAGTGGGACCCAAACCTCTCTGGCACTTTTCTCTTTCTCATCAACCTCTGAGGCTCTCCGACATACTCAGATTTCTTTAGGGTCTCCTAAAACGATCTCGATTTCCTCTTCCTTGAATTAACCTATGGTTGAGTAGTCTCCTCATGCCCCTAATTATCATGCATATATCTCTACAAAGTAGTATGTGATCCTGAAGCACGTACACCAATTGTCCGAATACTCGACAAATGTGAACCTGAAGTTGTCTTGGGTGGACTAGTCACCCCTTAACTCAATGTACTTGACACCTGAGATTGTCCCTTGTGACACATCGCTCTACATTTATAGTGCCTCCTCAACTCTATCTCTCAACTCAATAGATCTCCCTAAATCTCTATCCTCCTTGAATCTGTTATCTCTCCTCACCACCACTTTATTCAGTGTTGAAAGGTAGATCTTGTAGGCCTTAGAGACATCTAAGTATCCAACTAGAATCCTCTTATTTGTTGTGGGATCTATATTTTTCCTCTTATATGAGGGGAAATAGGAGAAATTCAAACACCCAAATATGCATAGGTGCTCAACATCAGGCCTACTCCCAATGAAGGCCTCCCCAAAGCTCTATGGGGAATCATGTTTTGCAGATACATTGCAATACTCAAATCCTCTACCCATAAGTATAATGGTAATGCCTAATCATGGAACATCGATATTGCTACATCAACTATGGATTTGTTCTTCCTCTCTGCAATCCCATTATGTTGTGGGTTGTAAGGAACAATCAAGTACCTCTTGATACCCTGTTGGGCACATAAATCTATAAACTTTGTTGAGGTATACTCACCTCCATTTTTCGACTGTAAGGCCTTGATCTTCTTTCCTATCCGGTTCTCCACAAGATATTTGAGCTCTTGGAAATTCTTGAAGACGTTACTCTTGGTCTTCAGGAAAAATATCCAGGTCTTCCTAGGGTGGTCATCAATGAAAGTAACATATTAATCACAACCACCCAAGGAAACTCATGACATGGACCCACACACATAAGTGTGTATCAAATCTAGTACCCCAACTAATCTACTGTCACTACTGGGAAAGGTAGTCTTAGTGTACTTCCCAAGAGTATACCCTTTGCACAACCTCTTGATGCTCAATGCCGAACTGTGGAAAACCTGTCACAATCTCTCTCAAGAACCTCATATCTCTATGATGAAATTGAGCCATCCTCCAATGCCATAAATCACACAACTAACTTATTTTTCTTTTACTATTCAAAGCATGTAATTGATATAAACATAATTTGTAGAGATTCCCCTCACGTGTCTCAGTCACTCTGCCATAAGTGATATTGGACCCCTTACGATGAATGAGGACCATTTTCTCTCTGAAGGACACCTCAAAACCTTTATCCTAAATGGAGGAAACTGAAATAAGATTCTTCTTCAACCCATGGACATACAATATATCCCTGAACACCAAGGGTGTCGTCAACTCTCTCTAAAAGGAAACTATGCCACGCCGAACTTCTTTGACTATGGTGTCATGTCCAAGCACTATCTCCGACTTGATCTATGGATCTCTAAGATTAGTGAAGTGCTCTATGACACATGACATATGACTGGATGCTCCATTATCTATGTACCAAATGTGGGATGGTGTCTCAATTTTCAAGCAAGAAACTATCAAGGAACACTCCCTCTCAAATTGAGAGGAAAAATCACACTCCTCTTTTTGTTTTTGTATCACCTTTCTTCTTCTTCTTCCTATTGGGACACTGTCCATCATAGTGCCCCAACTGGTTACAAGAAAAACATTTCACTTTTCTCATATCCTTCTGCTTCTCACCTCCTATTTGTTGTTGTTGCTTGGCCCCACCCTTGGGCCCCTGCTTGGTATTCTTCTTTCCCTTTTAAAAAATAGAAATATCCTCACCACCATACTCACCATGATGCTAACTAGTGGATCTCGAGCCAACTCTAAGATGCTCCTACACAAAGTCATCCTAGAGCCTCTCCCAACTAGGCATATGCTCTCTCACCATGATGCCTCGTAAAAAACTCTCCCAAGGTTTGGAGAAGACATTTAAGGTTGTCCTCACCAACTCAAAGAGATATACTATCTCTCTAACCGCTACCAACTCATCACGAATCTGAGAAAATATTATGAGGAATGATGTCATAGAATCAATCTTCCTCATCTTGGTGCCCCTTAAATTCTCTTGGACCACAATCTTTTAGTTGTAGTTAGGACTCTGGTAAAGACCACACAAGGATTGTTACATCTAAAATGAAAAGTCATTTCCAGATACATGAGGTATTCTATGGTGCTTGACTGCATCAAAGATAGTCCTCTTGGCCCTAATGTTCCTCTTCCAGAACTCATCCATGAGTACTGCATCTGTAGGAGGTACTACAAGATTCTCCACAATATCCCATAGCTCAAGTTCCTCCAAGATCAAGACTATCCTAGCCTTCCACGAAGACCGATTTCCAACCCTTGCTAGCCTATCCTCCACCCTCAAACCTACCACCAACATGGTTTCCATATGATGCTCAAAATTGATGCTAAACTGACCAAGAAAAATTGATTCTAATTGTTGTGAGGTGAAGTAAAAATATGCCAATTGTTTGCAAACTATATCAATCAACTCTTGTGCCCTTTGGCTCTGATACCATGAAAACATTTGAGGTTACTAAGGATACCCAACAGATTTGTATTTGACCTCTTGTTGGGCACTAGTTTCAAGGGTTTTATAAACTGTTTTAGGACAATTTTAGGACAACCACCAAGTCTGAAATATCTTCCCACTGAATCTTCCCTTAAGCTTGTGATGTTATGCTCTTTTGATGTCTCTTTGTGAAGGGTTTAAATATGATAGTTTTGTTGGCCAAGTTATCTCTTATAGATGCATCAAAACATAAAATAGTCATCTAATATATTTACACCTACTTGTTGAAATAAAAGAATGCAAAACACAATATCTTTACACATATATTTTTTGTCAACATGACCCTCGAAAAACCCCCATGGGAAAACCAGTTGGAAGATAATTTGTATTATGGAGATGTCTTGCAAAATAGCAATAAGGAAATACACAAGAAGAACATGATACATATGCTAGCTCCTCTCAAGCTTATAAATGGAGTTCCTCTTAAAGTTTGTGCCTCCCTTGAAGAAATGCACCCCTCTTTCCTTATGGTTACTAGCCTTTGAAGAATCTGCTCTTTTCCTTTGTGTGCCCCCTCAAACTTTGCCTTTCCTGCTTGCTTTCACACTTGTTGAATGCACCCAAGATCAAGATTGTGCCCCCTTCCTTGCTTTGTGTGCACTCTTCCCAAGTGCGCCATCACTCCACAAGGAATGCACCCTCACTATGTTGTGCACCTTTCCTCAAGCTTTGCACCCTCTCCTTCACTCAAGCTTGTGCCTTTTGCTCTCACAAATGTGCCATCGCCTTCTCCAACCCCCCAAAAAAATTCTTCTCCTCTCCTCTCCTCTCCTCCCTTCACAATAATCTCCAAGTGAATGAATGAATGCTCTTTTCCCTCTTTTCTCTCATTTAGCCTCATCCTTAAGCTAACCTAGGAAACCAATGGCCAAGATTAGATCTTAGATCAAACCTCCAATCAATGGTGGAGATTAAATATCCAAAATTACTTAAGTCTCCTAAGTCACTTTATGTTATTAAAGTCACTTTGTGACTTAAGTGAAATAAAGTCACTTTGACTTTATAGCATAAAGTAAAGTGGTGAGGGTCAAATATTTCCCCCTTTGAGTTAGACACTCAATAACTCAAGGGGGACCAATTTCCAAGATACTCAAATCTCAACAACCTTGGGGTGCCCCTAGTGCTCTTTGTGAAGAAAAATGATGGAAATCTAAGGTTATGTATCGAATTCAGACAACTTAACAAGGTTACCGTAAATAACACATACCCTCTACCACAAATCGATGATATTTTCGATTAGATGAAAAGAGAAAGAAAGTAAAATCATGAATATTTTTAACACTTTCGTGAGAATTGGGTCACTAAAAATTTCAAATAGCCATTTTTCGACCAAACTTGTTAACATTTTTGGTCGAACAAATTAGTGTTGGATTCCATCGAAATTTTTTTTCGACAAAAAGTTAAATCTAAGAGTGCCCTCGACATTCACACATCAGTTATGTTTCCCAAAAAAAATTCCGTCGCAAGTTTCCACTGAAAACTATTTCGGCCGAAATATGTTTTCCGCTGAAATAGTACTTTGGCCAAAAAAAAATAGTTTCGACGAAAGAGGGTTTATATATATTGTCCCCATTGGTCGTCCCTCGTCACTATCTATCAACCAAAGCACATAGGAGCATAACGTGTAGCAGAGACATATTGTGACAAAGACGCACTAGAAGTACCACCAGTGGCACCAATAACACCCGAGAGAGAAATTCAGGTATGTTTAAGGTGCTTTCTATCCAGATACTCCCAACTTTTTGACAAAACGATTGAATGAAATCTCTCATATATGTTTGATGGACTTTATGGCATTGTTTTCTTGTTGGTTGAGAAATTGTGATCGTGGGTAGGAGAATTTTAAATTTTATTGCATGACTCACCAGCAATAGTAGATAATCTAACATCCCATCCAACACGTAAATGATAATAATACAAAAATAATAATAATACATGATGACTCCCAAATTCTATTATGCTTCTTCATTGCTTGTTCCAAGAGAGGCCGAATGGCCATACCAGCCATGACCACTAGTACCAGGGTTTAATCCACGAGCCCCTGGTAATGTGATCACATTGATGGGTTCACATGGTACATTCCATCTCAACTTCAACTCCAAGTAGAAATAGGATGCATCTATTTGGTATCCCAATGGAAGCCCATAAAACCCATTCTGTCTCGTTTCATTTGTTCTTGTATTGAACATGTGTCTATCTTAGAAATAGTCAAAATATCCTTTTAGAAAGCCTTTCTCTACACCATCCTGGTTTTCTCGTCCATTGGAAAGATGATTCAACATACCATTGAATACCTACTACGATGGTTGTAAATCGAAAAGGCCAGTGTAAGAAAAAATAGAGGGGTTAATCAATACGACATAGATTTTCCCACATTTAAAGAGATCCTTTGTTTTCCTGTAGAAATAGATTGTTTGCACTGATTATACTCAACAATATTCCATGCGTATAGTTTTTTGAGTGTGAGAGAATAGTGTTTATTAAGTCGAAAGGCGTATACCTATTGATAATGGGCAGATTTAAAAGAGGTTTAGTGCTTAATAAGTTTTTTATGGACAGGATTAAATATGGCCGGAATATTCTTAGTAGTCACACAAAATAAATGGCTGTGATTTCAATCATTAACTTTCTAGCTATTATAAAGACATCTGTTTATTAACTTTCTAGCTATTATAAAGACATCTGTTTATGTGTTTACTTTTTTACATTTACCTAATCATATTTAAAAAATACTTTGATAGCTAAGGATTCGTTTCATCTTATCAGCCTTTAGACGTTCACCAACAACTATTTAACTGCTGTGCTAGTCAATATGTGGATTGGTAATGAAATTTATTCTACAATTCATGATTAACACCTTTGAATTCTTAAAATGCACTGTTTGTTTCAACATTATTTTAATGCTACAGGAAATTTATATTCTCAAATCAATTATCTATTCTAGCATTGTATCTGGAAAAATATGCGTCTTGATCAGGAATGGAAGAAATTCTGGTAAACTATGTGTCTTTGTTCATAAATAAATAGAATGCCTACAGTTGTGCGCCATCATAAACATATATATACACCATATATATTAAAAATAAAATTCCTATCCAAGTTGTGAATTAACTAGCCTGCTAAAAACTGATATAATGCTCTATTATAAATCCAAAGAAAACTAGCCATTTTCATAGCAAACACTCAACCAACAAAGACCTCATTGATATAATGCTCTATTATAAATCCAAAGAAAACTAGCCATTTTCATAGCAAACACTCAACCAACAAAGACCTCATTTTATGCTTTAAAGAGGACTGGGTTGCCTAAATATTTTGCAAATCTAGGGTGAAATGCATAAGTAAATGCAATTGAATCCTAGGATCAAGAATGCATGAGTAAATGCAATTGAATCCTAGGATCAAGATCATCCGATGTTCCTGGCTGTAAGACATATTTGAATCTTAGTTTATTAGAACACTACCTCCAAACTACTTCAACAATAGTGAGTCTACCACAATAAATAAAAGTGGATTAGAAAACTGAAACAAGTAGACAAAGCCACCACTTAAACCACATAAGTTATCAAATCTATTTGATAGATAAAACTGAGAGCCAACTAGGCAAGATGATCCTGAAGATTGCATGCATATGCATTCCAGTAAAGAACAAGTTCAATTACCATATATGTTTTCATTGTTGGCTAAAGCATGGACCTAAATGAATCTCATATTCTCAATATGTGCCATAGGGCTTCAAAAACCTCCCCCAAGTAACAGAGAAAACTTTAAGGCTACATTACTAGCTACTCACCAACATATCAATAGGAGAGTTGATGAAAAATGGAGTTCCACAGAGGAAAGAGAATTCCAGACTTCCTTCGATCACGGAGGTATGATGATGTGGTAGTTACTAGAGTGGGGGAGATAGGAGGAGCTTGGAGGTCTCACCTTGTTACAACTGAGATGCTCTTCTTCTTTTCTACTTGCACTATACATGATCGATGAGATAGTGTAGTTGAGATTAGGCATGATTAATGAGATTGAGTGTACTCAAGAATATCAAATGTTTTCATTTGACAAATGAATGAAAAAATGCTATATACTATTCCCTTAAAAATTTTAAATATAATTTTTAAAATATTTTAAGAAATGAAATATATCTATGACTTTTGAATATGGCATCGACAATGGCAATGATACTATGGTATAATATTTTATTAACTTATTCATATATTATATGCATGTGTTGCATATTTGATGATTTTAGATTGTTTTGTAATTTTTTTTTTTAATTATTTTAAACTTTTAATTATCTCTTTTTTGATTATCAGATGTTGGCTATACAATATTTAGTGAAAAATATGTATTATATTATTCATATAATTTACAAAAGGGTAGTATATATTCAAAGTTCATTAAGAATGAATCAAAATTACAAAACAACTACCCATCATAAATTAAATATTTTTTCAATCATTCTATTATTTTAGCTTTTTTAGTTGGGAAATTCCTTGATAAATTCCACCCTATCTTTAGCCATGTCAATAATATGAATTTGTTGGTTTCATATGACCACCAAGTTATCATTGATAGTGAGAAAATAATTGCATTATTTTGAGATTTCGATAAGTTTTTAGGAACTTCATGTATATTATAATACTAGTTTTGGATTACCTCAATTAGTGTGTGGGAATGCATTTCCATGTTAAATGTAAAGAAATCAAACCTATATTGAATATATGTGGATGGAAATACCACGATGAGTGGTTGCTTCCCTAGGTTGATCTACCCATCTTTAGGATGTGATGACCGCTATGATAATGGAACTCCTAGTGGGAACTTTCGTTAGCTTATGGTCGAGACCATTCCCCTATAGTTAGCCTTGTAATCATTTGGAGTATAATGACTTTTAAGGTCCATATTAGGTTAGAGCTCCTACCATTACTAGCAAGAGATGAAAAAAAGTACAAAAAGAAATTGGGTTCAACTATACTCAATGTTGACATCCTCCATTTAAATAAACAACCTAGGATGTGACCATTCCTTTGCATTAACACTACCATAAAATCATCCAATATGCAAAATCACAAATAATTAGAGCTTGTTCTTTTCATCATTAAGTTTTTTAATGCCATTAGGGTATGTGTGAGATTTAAAGGATGGAACCCTCGCAGAACCAACTACTTTTCTTTATCTTCTCGAGATGAGCTACACAATTATACTTGTTTGAGAATTTGTGATTATGATGACATCTCAATATGTTTTTGAATTGTTTTTGCATGATTTTTTTTATGTAAAGTGTTAAGACTTTTTTGAACTAAATTGTGTGCAATTTTATGAAATGTTCAATGTTTCGATTGAATAGTTCACCTATCATCAAGAACAAAAAAAAAAAGTCATAATAGTCTCTAATAATGAGTAGAATGTCCATTTGAAACATCAAATATTTCATAAAATTACACATAATTTAAACACATTTTGATTAACTATGAAACCTACTTACATAGAATATATCTAAAATTATTGAATTTCTATCCTTCCAAAAAAATGTTAATATGCAATTTGAAAAAGTACTCCATACTTAACTTTCACTTAAATTCCTCTAAATCCCCTAAATTGCGTACATGACTCAAAATATGATTACGACTTATCACTATCACTCGTACTTATTGGTCTTATACTTCTTTGGAAATTTAATTCCATTAATGGAGTAATTGAGTAGGGTCAATATTTTGGCCCTTTCTTATATTCTCATCATCGTAATCTAATGATGAAATATATCAAGAAAACTATCGAGTTATATTATCAAGCATATTTTTATTTAGAATCCTTGCTCAAACCTATATTATGACGTCTATGACTTTGCTAAGGGAAATTTAAATGAATGAGTTTAATAATGTACCATTGCTTTTTTCCTTTTCTTACTCATCCTTATTGAAATCTAGGATAAATACTTTCTAACACCCAAAAATAATTTACACTAGATTTTTCATGTTTCCATTTTTTATTCTAATAAGAAAGGAACTCTATTATTAGGGGATGTTAAGGGGTATGGAGTATTGTTATGTCAAACATTATTTTATGAGGAAAATATTATTTTCTTAAGTCTTAAAAATGCACTTGTGCATATAACTCTATTTTAAACTAGCATCCATATCCTTAATTGTTAATCTCAATGAAAGTAAGATTCTTGGGTAATTTGCATGTTGGGATATTCATTAATATTGAGAGGGGTGGGGGTGAATCAGTATTAGGCATTTTTTACCACTTTTAATCAAAATATGAAATCATTTAAGATATCAACAATTTATCACTTATGATTGCATTCAAGATACCATAAACATATAGTCAAAAATACACACTACACAAGAATTTTACGTGGGAACCCAAATGAGAGAAAATCATGGAATGATTTCTTATACATATATAAGAAGATTACCTTCATAGACATCACCAACTTCCAAAATTATCTAGCACCAACTGGAACGAGGCACCAACCCCTGTTTATAGGATCCATCCCGAAGGAAGCTACAACTCTCTAGATTCTCTAGCTCTAACTAGAAGGTGGCTCCAACCCCCTAGTTTACAAGCTCCAACCTGAAGGAAGCTACAACTCCCTTTCCTTTCCCCTTCCTTCTTCCCTTGAATATAGATAAGAGAAACAAATTGTCACTGCTACTATCATTGATACTGATATATCATCATCATCAAAACTAATACAACCACATAAAACACATGCCAAGATCACTAAGAATATCCTCCAAATCATGTGCTCAAAATCACCATGATATCCATCAAACCATGTGCCAAGGCATCCAAGATGTTCCTCAAATAATATACCATGCATCAAAGCATATAACCAAAATGTGCCTCAAACATGTGCCAAACTATCCAAGATGTACCTCAACCATGTGTCAATACCTCAAAGATATGCCTCAAGCATATGCCATAACCTCCAAAATACAAGCCTCAAAATATATAGAATATCATACCTTTCAACACATGAACAACCTGGTGCATGAGATATCAAATATCCATACCTTCCTCAACTTCAACATCAAGAAGAATATCTCCCTGAAAAATTTCCTCAACATTGGGGGACGAGATTGAGCAATAGGCATGGCCTCGCATGACAATACCAAGACAAACAACGGAGGCCTCATGGGACATCCTATATTTGACATGTGGGGGTCTGCTCAAATAAGGTTTTATGAAATTCCTTCTCCAATTTGCAGCTCCGAGCACTCCCTCTTTTGCACAAATTTGCTATATTTCTTTCTCTAAGAAATCACATCCTTGCATGGTGAATAAATGAGAGGTTCTTGATGTGTATTTATACCCTTTCAAGTAATTTCTTTACTTGATATTTGAGCTAACCTGCAACTTCTTGCTTGCAGCAAATTTTATCCTTTAATTAATTTTGGGGCCGACTTGTGACTTCTTGTGCTTAGATTTGAGCCTTATTCACTTGCTTTTGGGTTTCATATTTAAGAGGGAATAACTTATCAACCATGAGGAACCACATGCCATGATACCTACCGTTGGAAACGAATTGACGAGGACTATTAATACATTGAGGTTTTACATCCATTTGCAATGTACTTCACTCTCTTTGTCCTCAATCAACTTTGGGATTCATGACCAAAACTTCGGGGATTCTTAACTACTTAACCACTTAACCATACTTCCATGTCTTCTTGTATACTTCTTAAAAGCTTATTCCTGTGAGGTCCATGCTTAAAGATATGTCATAAGGGGACCACTTTGGATACTTATTCAAATACACCCATCACTTCTAGAGGCTTCTATATTTCTTCTAGGTTTGACATCAATGAAAACCAATTTTCCAACAATCTCCCCCTTTGGCATTGATGGAAACACTCATACTCCCCCTGTGACCAACGATCCCCCTATCTTCATGCTTCTAATATTTCTCTCCCCCTTTTACAACAATGGAAAAGGGCAACCCCCCCTCACAATTTCTCTCCCTTTGTCTTCTTTGCAAAATGTCATGTAAATCACTGTGGGGTAGAAACTACTCCAAGTTTTTGTCCAAGATACTCAAATGTATCTCTTGGGAGAGGTTTGGTGAATATATTTTCAATATTTTTTTATGTCCCAATGTACTCCAACTTGATATTATTTTAGGTGAATTGTTCCCACATAAAGTGGAACTTAATAAAAACATGTTTGGTCTTGGAATGCATCATTGGATTCTTGGAGATACTTATAGCACTGGTATTGTCACAAAATATTGAAACAGGTTCATTATATTTTAATTGTATGTCTTGTAGGGTTTGCTTCATCCAAAGGACTTGAGTACAACATGTTGGCACTAAAACACATTCTTCTTCTATCGTAGACAAGGATACCGAGGACAACTTCTTACTTAACCAGGACACCAAAAAATCACCCAAGTAGAACGTTGCTCCACTAATACTTCTTCTATCACCAATGCTTCCTTCCCAATATGCATCTGTGTAGGTGAATATAGTGAGATCATTCCCTTTCAAATACCACAATCCAAATTATGTTGTTCCTTTGATATATATAAATATCCTCTTTACTACCATAACATGAGTTTCTTTCGGTGCTCTTGAAATTTTACAATCTATTAAACTGCTTGCATCACATATGATCTTGAGGCTATCCCATAGAGTAGGTTTCCAATCATCGATCTATAGAGTCTCTGATCTGCTTCCTTAGATTCATCATCTTTTCTCAACTTGCAACCAGTCACCATAGATGTACTTATGGGTTTGCAATCTTCCATTCCGAACTTCTTCAACATTTCTTTGATGTACTTGTTTTGAGAAATGAAAATACCTTCATCTAGATGATATATCTAGAGTCCCAAAAAGAAATTCAACTCATCAAGTAGGGACATTTCAAACTCATTCTTCATATCTTTGAAAAAATTCTTACTCAACCTATCATCATCACTTCCAAATATGATGCCATCCACATATAATTTAATGATAAGTATGTTTTCCCTATCCACTTTTATGTAGATATTACTATATTCATTTCCCTTTATGAATCCTTATTGTTGTAAGTACTTGTCCAATATTGAATATGAGGCTTTAGGGCCCTGCTTGAGGCCATACAAAGATTTATCCAATTTGCAAACATAATATTCCCTTTCTAACAGTAGGTACCCTTTTGTTTTTTCTATGTAGGCCTCTTCTTCTAATTCTCCATTAACAAACGTTAATTGTATCTCCATCTGATATGGTCTGATCCTTTTGGATCATGCATAGGAAAAGATCATTTTGATATCTTCCATTCCGGAAACAGGAGAAAATTTTTCTTCAAAATGTAATCCTTCAACTTGAGCATATCCTTTTCATACTTCATTTAGTTTGTTTCTGAACACCCATTTTGTACCAATCACATTTTTTTTCTTAGGTCTTGGAATCAGTTCCCATGTCTCATTCTTCTCTATTTGATTCAATTATTACTCCATGGCCTTGAACCAATGTTCAACATTGTTGGCTTCCTCAAAGTTTCTTTATTCAACAATGGATAATAGTGTTGATGTCTTTGTTATGGTTTATATTCTTGCATTTTTTTCTATAATAATTTGTTCTAGTGGATGATTATTCTGAACCCGATGGTTGTCTTTTAGAAGGTGTCTGGAAATCTTGTTGATTGTATTCTATTTCTTCTTTCTCTACTTCTTGTTGCTTCTCTTTTGTTTCTTCTACTTCTTCTACTTCATATTCCTTTAGTTCTTCTTCGACTTCTTGTTTCTTTGAATTTATGTTTTCTTCTCTGGTATTCAACACATTTGTTTCATCAATCTTTACATTGATGCTTTCCACTATTTTGTTGATTCTTAGGTTGTAGCATTTGTATAACTTGATTTTGCTTGAGTAACCAACCAGTATGCCTTTATCAACTCAAGAGTCAAAATTTTCAATCTTTTTTCTTCTCTTTTTATGTAACATTTGCTTCCAAACACTCTAAAGTGTTTGACTTTTGTCGATATTCCCTTCCACAGTTCATATGGAGTCTTGTCATTATTACTTATAAGAATTCCTATGTTCAATGTATGAATGGTTGTATGTACTACTTGTACCCGAAATATATCACCCAACTTGGAATATTTCAACATCATTCTAGCCATTTCTTGTACCATTTTGTTTTTCCTTTCAACGACTCCATTTTGTTGAGATGTCCTAGATGCCAAGAATTTCATTTTTATTCCATGATATTCAAAAAATTTCATGAATTCTTTTGATGTGAACTCACCTTCATTATTTGACCTTAAGCACTTGATTTTCAAATCAATCTCATTTTCAACCATCTCTTTGAATATCTTGAAACATTCAGATGCCTCTGATTTTTTCTTGAGAAAATAGACTCTGGTCATTCTTGTATAATCATCAATAAGTAGCATTATATATTGTTTTCCATTCAACCCTTTTGTTCTCATCGGTACACATAGATCGATGTGTATAATATCCAATGGTTTTATTTTAGCGAATTCCTTTGTTCTGAACTCAGTTCTTGTTTGTTTTCCATGTAGACAGTGCTTACACACAATATTGGTTGGCTTTAAAATTTCAGGAATTTCTCTTACCTCTTCCTTTATGCTAATTTTGATGATATTTTCGAAGTTCATATGACCCATTCTTCAATGCCAAATCCAAATTTCATTTTCCTTTCCCAGGAAACATCTTTCCTTTTCAATCTCATTTAAAATGTATATGTTGTTTGGAGTACTAATTGTTGTTACCACCAACTTTCCTTATCCTTTTTTCCTTATCTCACATTTCTTTGATTCAAATATAATTGTGTGCCCCTGGTTACACATTTGACTCACACTTAGCAGATTATAATTCATGTTTTCAACAAGTACGACATTTTCTTCCAAGGAATATTTTCTTCCAAGATTGACTATTTGTTTTCCTATTATTTTGGATGAGCTATCATTGCCAAAAAAAATTGATCCATCTCTTTGTTTCTTTAGATTTACAAACCTATCCTTGTCACTTGTCATATATTTTGAACAACTACTATCAACATACCAATCATTTTTTCTACTTTGAGCTTGAAGAGCAATTGAACATTCTTCAATGTTCAGTTTATCCTGCGTCCTTGTTCATATCTTATGACTGTTAAAATCTTGTTTTGGTTCCTTTGGAGGAATGGTAAATATGTAATCTTTGGCCATGTATCCAAAATTGATGCATTTGTAGCATTCTACTTCATTATTTAATGATCTAAAAATGTTATAGTTTATGTTATATGCTTCATGACGCTTTCTGAGATAATTATTTCTAGAGTAGCCTTCATAGTAACTTTTGTTCTTAGCATAGGCTCTATAGTTTATATCCTTGTTCCCAAAATTGTTATAGGAATAACATAAACCAAGAAAAATAGTTTGGTACCTAAGTGGGGGGGATGTTCTAAGTGGTGTGACTCTTATGTAATCTTCTTCTTGAGTCATCTCCATTGATGGTTTTTTATTCTATGTTTTGGATCTTGTACGTGGTGAATCTCTTCTGTAATATTTTTCTTTAGTTCTCTCCATTGCCTGAATGTTCTCCTTAGAAGACTTTCCTTCTTCCTTATTTATGGGACCTCTAATGATTTATGCACAGGTATTTTGTTCTTCTACCTTTAATGTCATCATGGAGCTCGAACCCTTCTCAGTATACATTTGTTTGTATCCTAGTCTATACTTGTCATAGTATGGCCTTTGAATGTTGATGATTTCATCCAATATTTTGGTGTTATTTTGTTGCATGTCCTTGTCCTGAAGTTTCTTACTTTGTGAGACTATTTCTACTTCCAAACTCTCTTTAATTTTCTCCTTTTCTTCCAACTAGTTTTTGAATGTTTCTTCAATCCTTCTGGTTTCTTCTAATTGGACCTTTAGATTCATAATCACCCGTTGGAATTCTTCATAGTTTTTGTTGGGATTTTGAGAACCCTCCTTTAGCTTGATAAATTCTTCCTTGAGTGACTTTTTTTTCTCCCTTTCTCCTTTTATCTCACTTAAGGTGTTGGTTATTTCTTCTTCAAGATCTTCTTCACCTTCTTATTCATAATATTATTTATCATTTTTTTGAGCTTCCAATGCCATAAAGAGTAGTCTTTTTGAGTGACTTTCACTATCATCATTCTCATCAAACGAGGAACTATCTTCTTTTGAGTAGAGGATTTTCTTCTTTACTTTTCTTGTATTTTCTTTCTTGTTTCCCTTTTGATATTTCTTTTCTTTCTTGGGAATTTCTTCTTCGTCACTTTCTGAATTCCTAGCATAAGGACATTTAGCAGAAAAATGACCAATTTTACCATAATTAAAGAATATTAAAGGAAACTTACCTTTGTACTTGTCAGTTCCTCTCTTCAACTTCCTTACGAAGTTGGTTGTTTCTTCGTCTTCATCGGACTCATCATTGTAGTTGCATTTTGACTTTGGATTCTTCTTATTCTTTCTTGTCTTCTTGCATGATTTGAAATATGCTTCCTTCTTGGATGGATTATCCTATTCTATTCTCATTTCATAAGCTATAAGTATCCCATGTAGATCGTTCATTCTCAACGTATCAAGATATGCTCTTTCTTCTAGGGATGAAATATTAGGATCAAATATCATTGGAAGAGACCTTAATACCTTTTGAACAATCATTAGTTATTTGGTTTCTTCTCCTAAGCCTTTAATAGCGTTCATTGTTTCATCAAATCATAGAAAATAAGATGCAATATCTCCATCTTCCTTCATTTTCAATTGTTCAAATTGACCACTATAAGTTTGAAGCTTTCCCCCTTTGACTTTGAAATCTCCTTCGTAAACATTTTGAAGTTTGTCCCAAAGATCCTTTGTAGAGTCATAATGCATAACCTTGACATATACTGAACTATCCAAGCCAATAAGAATAACATTTTTATCCATTGAATTGTTTTCACTAAGCTTCTTTCCATCTCTATCTGTTGGGGGAGTGGCAGGTGTCATGTATCTATCTACTATTTCTTGCCAAACATCAAATCCGTATGCTTGCACAAACAATTTCATGCTTATTCTCCAGAAGGAATAGTTTTGACCATCAAACAATGGCGTTCCATTCTTAGTGCATTCCATGATATACCTTCCAGTGATTAGACTATTTATGAAGGACCCTCTATGATTCCAATTATTGGAATATTCACTGATACTGAGAGGGGAGGTGAATTTGTATTAGGAATGTTTTACCACTTTTAATCATAATATGAAAGAATTTAAGATATCAACAATTTATCATTTATGATTGAATTTGATATACCATAAACATATAACCACAAATACATAGCACACAAGAACTTTACTTGGAAATCCAAATGGGAGAAAACCACATAATGCTTTCTTATATATATCAGAATATTACATTCATAAGAAGCACCAACTTCAAAAATTCTCTAGCACCAACAGGAATGAGGCACCAACTGTAGTTTACAATCTCCGATCTAAAGGAAAATATAACTCCCTAGATTCTCTAGCTCCAACTCGAAGGAGGCTCCAACCCCCTAATTTACAGGCTCCAGCCTGAAGGAAGCTACATATCCCCTTCCTTACCCCTTCCTTCCTCCCTTGAATATAGATAAGAGAATCAACCTATCACTACTCTTATCATTGATATTGATATATCATCATCATCAAAACTAATACGACCACATAAAACTCATGCCAAGATCACCAATAATATCCTCTGAATCATGTGCTCAAAATCACCATGATATGCATCAAACCATGTGCCAAGAAATCATATATGTTCCTCAAATAATAGACCATTCTTGAAAGCATATAACCAAAATGTTCCTCAAACATGTGGCAAACTATCCAAGATGTACCTCAACTATATACCAATACTTCCAAGATATGCCTCAATCATATGCCATAACCTCCAAAATACAAGCCTCAAAATAAATAGAATAACATACCTTTCAACATGTGAACAACATGGTCCATCAGATATCATATATTTAGACCTTCCTCAACTTCAACATCAATAACATTTCCTCCCTTAAACATTTCCTCAGCCTCATGGGGCTAGACCAAGCAACAAGTGGGGCCTTGTGTGACGATACCAATAAAACTAGTGGGGGCCTCAAGGGATACCCTATACTTGACCCTTGGGGGTCTTCTCAAATAGGGTTTTTTGAAAACCCTTTTCCAATCTATGAATCTAAGCACTCCCTCCTTCGCACAACTCTGCTACTTCACTTTGTCTAAGAAATCACATCCTTGCATGGTGAATAAATGATAGGTTCTTGATGTGTATTTATACCCTTTCAAGTAACTTATTTACTTTATCTTTGAGCTAACATATAAATTTTTGTTTGCGACAACTTTTCTCCTTTAATTAATTTTGGGGCCAACTTGTAACTTTTTTTCCTTAGATCTATGACTTCTTCACTTGCTTTCGGGGCTTCATATTTAAGAGGGAATACCTTCTCAACCATGAAAAAACACATTGTGTGCAACCTACCATTGGAAATGTCTTGACGTGGAATATCAATCCATTGAGGTTTTGCATCCATTTTCAATGTCCTTCACTCTCGTTTTCCTCAATCAACTCAAACTTCATGACCACACTTTCGGGGATTCTTAACTTCTTAATCACTTAACCATAATTCCAGGGATTCTTGTAGACTTCTTCAAAGCGTCTTCCCATGAGAGACATGCTTAAATATATAGAATAAGGGAACCAATTTGGAGATTTATTCAAATAGACCCATCACGTCTAGAGGCTTATGTACTTCTTCTAGGTTTGACATCACTGACAACCAATTTTCCAACATTGCAGACATTGATTACCTTCATTGACATGATGATATTTTACTAGCCTCATATAAATTGATAGGAAGGAATCTCAAAATATTTATCTCTACATTTTGATTATCACTGAATTTGACTTAAACCATGGGTCCCTAAAGAAAATATTACACCTATGGTTACATCATGTGAGGCATAGGAGGATTTTGGAATTAAAACATTGTAGAATAATGTCCCAAAAAGTATCATATGGAATTCAACTATATAGTACTACCATGGGTCGTCAAAAAAATTATCACACCTTTAGTTAATCATGTAGAGCATATCCTTGCAACTATTTATCACCATTTTATATATTACTTGTTTCAAGACCTAGTCTTGAGAGAGATCTCCCTTTATATTTAGAACACTCCCCATGTAAATTTCACATGACTCATACTCGTTACTAATTGAGAAAACTTGAAAAATAAATGTCAACTTGGAGAATTCACAAAACTTTAACAAAAATTTGGCTATTGATTAAAAACTAGAAGTTGGAAAAACTTCACATAGTTTGGAAACTTGACAAAATATTCTAGTACTTGGAGTTTTTGGGAAAATTTGGCAATAACCTGGTACTTAACCAAAACATGATTATATTTTCTAAAGTTTCAACTCATCTTGCAAAACCAACAAGCCAAGTTAACTCATTGGATATTAATCATATTTGGAAAGTTTTGTAATTCACCAATAAGGAAGAGAAAAACAAATAATTGATCCAATAACTTTAAAAATTTATTCATCATACTCTTCATCAACACCATCATTCAAAACATTCAACCGATAAATTAATTTTTCCTTTATCTCTTCATAGGTTAGTTTCATTGTCAAGTAAAACGATATTACCAACTTAACGAGAATTGTGACCTCAGAATGAGAACTTAGCCCTTAAAACCAATATTTTTTCATAAAAAACCACAAAATTAACGCTCAAATCAAAAAGTGGTGCTACCAATAGCACCCTTTTTTTTGAGGTTTAAATTATAATTTTTTTTCAAGGATGGTCTAAGACATGCGTATAGTTGCTCAGAAAAAACCTTAAAACCAACACCTAAATCAAACAATGGTGCTACTGACATAAAAAAGTTTTTTTTTTCTAAACATTTAAATTATACCTCATTTGAAACCTTATCCTAGTGCGACAAATACCATTGCAACCAAAACCTAAAAATTAACACATTTTTGAAAGTGGTGTAAAAAATTATCATTGCTATAAACCAAATCGTAAAATAAACCCTTAAATATTTACTTTTTTAAGGTTAGTTCATCACTCCAACCATAACAGAATACATAATGGCATGAAAATATCACCATTTCAGATGTCAACATTCAACATAATTTTTTATTTTAAATAACCAAGTTTATACAAATTACATTTAATGAAGCATAAATTGTTTTGTTACATTGTCCATATTCAAAACAGAAGAGCTAAGAAATTTTGTTATATATTCTTCATAATTAAAACATATAATTCATAAAAAATAGAAATGATTTGTAACTTCATGTAAGATCATATGTAACTGAGAACACTCACTTCTGGTTACCATACAAACATCATATTGATAAAAAAATACACAAAATATTTCATACACTTAATCAAATTCATCCATGGATTATGACACACCATCAGAGTCTACATTGTGTTCAGATGAATGACTGGATGAAGATGTAGATGATCCATATTCTTCTCTATTATCAATCAATGCACCATCTAAGTCTGCATGTATGCCCAACATTTCATATGTCAAAAGCCTCTTTGATCTATGACTAGGTTCAACAGAATCCCATCTTGCAGTTATTTCTTATGGAAATAACCTCTTGATAATATCTATGGCCCTGGAGTGAAGAGTTCCTCTCTTTGTCAAATTGAAGTCATAGACATGTATGCCAACATCCTCTAATTTTAATAGGTTGGTGCAATGATGAGTTATATTTTGACCCTTTCTTTTTCTCTTTATGTTGTTTTGTTTCTCAACCACCACCTCTTGCTTCTACACAACATTGAATGGGTGTGTACTTGTTGCATACCAATGTACTTCAACTTCTATAATATCTTCATTTTATTTATCGATCCTTATAACCTTTGCAATCCAGAATGAATAACCATGTGGATCTTCAGTCGCTAAGAATACAATCATGCAACCCTCCTTAATATATTGTATTGAACCCCTGTAAAGCTCTTCCATGGATTCATGTTGCACATGTGATATTCTAGAACCAATATACATTTCTCTTTCCTCTACCTCAGAAATCTCAATAGCATCTTGAGAGTCATGTTGTTCAACAATGTTTCGTTCTTCATATTCATTTGACCTATTTTATGGCCAAATAAATGGAGTCTTCAAAAATGTTTCTTCATTTGTTGAGTTTAAAATTATGTCACTTTGATCATTGAAAAAAGACTCCCACCAAACATAATAAAAAACATCAAAGTATTCCTATGTATCTTTAATGGAATTTTTAATTTCCTCCAAGCATTCAGAATAATCTACATCTCTATTACACCTTCGTGCATTATAGATTTCAGCAATTGATTGAAATAACATTAACTTTGATGAAAATATTGGATTATCTGAAATGAAATTCAAAATTGAAAAACCTGATTAAGGCCTCATTCTACAGTAGTTGAATACTTTTTTCTCCATATGAGTTTTTTCCCCTCAAATTTTTTCAGGCAAAATTGATGTTGGAAGATAATTTCATTAAGATGCTCAATACATTTTGGTTCACCATGTGATCCTTGGATAAATCTTTGCATGTCAACAATTTCTTCTAATATGTGAAAAATAGGCTTTGGAATGTATGATTCTTAATAAATTCAATCAATGATGGTAGGATTCCAACATTTTTCTTCTTCAATGTTACTAAAAAGTGACTGAACATTTGTAACATCACACTCTTGTACACACCTGATTGGACTTATTCTTTGAGGACACTTGCGTCTAAGTGATCAGGTTCATTATATGATTGATTGTTTCGATTATGGATTATGATGATGTTGTGGATATGATGATATATTATTTATTATATTTATATCGACACGTGTTATTGACTATTTTTTCCTGAGTGTACAGGACTCTGAACTAATTGAGGATGACGATGACATCGATGGACCTCCTTGGACTCCAAATTGAGTAAGGGAGTGGATTGTTATGGTTTGAGTGTTTTTTATATTGCATATGTGACATATGACTAGTATATTGTGATGTTGATTTTGGATTGCTAACATGTTTTGTTGATATATGAAAGTTGACGATAGCTTGCTAACCAAACTCACATTTGGATTAAAGGGGCCACGCATCACAACCAACGATATTGTGTGAGAGGTGTGGTAGTATCCCTGCCATAGCCTACTAGCACTCTTGCCATGGCTCAAACTGTAGGTTAACGATTACGTAGTTCGAGAGATCCATGATTTCGTGAGGGCAGACTGTCATAGTTGCTCACGATAATTATAAAGGGCACACAATAAGGTAGGGTCCTTATTTCTTATAGGCCCTTAGTCTCCCGCAAGGTCACCTGACAGAGTATTAACTTCAGGGGTTTGACATCTACCAAAATTAGTCAAAAGGTGAGTGACACCCTTGGAGCACGTAGTGCGTCTTGAAGGGCACATCATGTAAATAAAACATGAATGCAGGAGAGTGGTACCCTTGGATCATGTAGTGCGTCTTGAAGGGCATGCCACATTTTTTAATGCGGGTGAGTCAATGAACCTAAGTACCTAGAGAACTATATTTCCTTAAGAATTGGTCAGCCTTAAAATGAATTTTGCATGGGTAAAGTTTAAAAAACAAAAAAATTATTATAAATTTCCCTTAAAAACACTTTTGTCAAGCCTAGTGAATTTAAAGCCTAGGTCTGAGTAGGACTTAAGAACAAAAATAAAAATAAAAAATTGAACAATTAACAAAGGGGGCATGAAGAAATTTTCAAACATAAATAATTAATTTAAAATTTTTTAATGGAGGATTAAAATATTTAAAAGATTAATTGTTGGCCAAGTATAAACTTGCTAATTCAGAACTTAGACTTAAAAGGGGAAACTTAAAGACAAAAGGAATGTGGAACATAGGAGGGAATCTAGCCTAGAGAACTTTCTAATTTTGAAGTCAACTAAGCTTTAAAGGAATGTAAGGGAATAAAAGGACATCGATGAGTGTTTTTAGGAACGCTTTTAGGTGGGTGAGGAAATTGTCAAATTAAATTAATTAATTAAATAAATTTTTGGTGCAACTAAAGGATCAAGTGAC
This sequence comes from Picea sitchensis, assembly GCA_010110895.2. Taxonomy (NCBI): domain Eukaryota; kingdom Viridiplantae; phylum Streptophyta; class Pinopsida; order Pinales; family Pinaceae; genus Picea; species Picea sitchensis. The sequence goes on along the minus strand of SNQJ01S0004456.1, from coordinate 41,437 downwards.
AAGTGTATGGGGGGGATTTTCCTAATTAATTTTCAATAAAAAGAATTTAATGTGCATTTTGGAAAGAAATCACTAAGAAAACTCTATAAAAGAAATGGCGGGGGAGGAGTGGATCACGTCTGGTATGTGTAAGGTTATGCTGTCGGATTTTACTCTTGACTGATTTTTCTTGTGGGAGTTGGAACACCCAGCTCAGATAACGGGTGGTAGCTCAACCTTGCGATGCGAGCTGGTATCTAGTTTTCCCTGGTTTGTGTGTATGGCCCATTTGCGGCTAGGGGGGCTCAGGGGGGAGAATAGTACCCCTAGAGTTGGTTCAGGGGTACCGGTGAGGTCTCAACGGTTAGCAAGCAAGAGCCCGACGGAGCGCAAGTGCAAGACAACGACTTCAGATTCTTTGTTGTCGGTTAAGGTTTGATTTGCATTTGTAAAAATTAGTTAAATTGTTTGTATATGAATATCAATAATGGCGAATGTTGTGTTGAAATTATGGACAATAGTTTGTGATTTGTAATTCAGATGAATTTTATTCCAGCTTAGAATTAAAATTCAGTTGCAATGATTTATTACGAATATATTCGAATGAAATTATATGACAGTTAATGTAGAGTTCAGTTTTAAAAATCGTTTTAGAAATTACATTCCTACCTATGATTCATTGCCAACTTAGCTTCCTGTAGCTTCTCTCCTCGCCATAGTTTAAAAATCCAGTTCACTCCTAACCAAGAGTTCTCTTGCGCCTAGCCTTGTCTTTGCTCGTTCCCTTTCCTGATAATCTGAATCACCCGGTGAATTCCTTGGAAGGAATGGTCGCCCTTAATTCGAGCAGCCCTTTAATTTTCCCAGCCAGGTGAACCCAGCCTTGGGATTAGATGTGTAGGTTGGGTACCACCGATAACGTTGGTGATTTAGGCGTTCCTGCTTCTTTATGGAGATAACAGACACCAACGCCTTGGAACCATTCCTGCATCGATTGGCTGAGGACGCTTGCTGTGAGGAATTCAAAATTGGGAGTGTAATACCTTAAATTCGTTCAACTTTTGCGCTCACCATTTTCTGAATGAAGTCTCCTTGCCTTTGCTCTTGACTGTGTGTGGGAAACTATTGTCAAATTTTGGATCAGATGAGTGGAACCCCTTTAACCGGAGATTTTAGCAAATTATCCTAGCCTCGTCTTCGTTCTCCGGTGAAATTATGATCGTCTTCTCCTGATTTGTCTGTGTCACTGCGTATTGTTCCCGTGCATGTTGGAGAATAAAATTCATGGCTATCGCCTTCCTGGTATTCACTTGGGAGTTGTGAATTACTCTAGAATTTTGTTGCCTCCCACTTTCGATTGCGCCCTCGCCAACAAGAAAATTCTTGTGGCATTCTTACTCTTCCTGAATTGTTTCTTCCACCAAATATTGCACCCTCACCAGTGAGTTCCATGTGGTCCTTTCCTCCAGAAATTTCGTCCTCCGCATCCTTCAATTGCGCCTTCCCTTGGGCGTTCTCGGTAGCTACTGCTCCAGAGCAGCGTACATTTCGCTCAACTAGACGCTTGCGCCCTCATTTGGCGAGTCACTTGCAGCGTGTCCACTCTGAGAGTTTATCTCAGGCTCAGCCTCGCTCTTGTCGCTCAATATCTTTTTCTTACCTCGGTAGTGGACCCATCCTTCAGGACCGCGGATTCATAAGAGTAACCAGCTGTCATAATTAGTAGACATAAACAAACAATGTTCTACGTTGATGATGTTTCCCTCCTCTAACAAGTATTGTTTATGCTTTGGAAGTCGAGTTGGTACGCTGGGCATATGGACGAATGGACCCTATCTTCACTCTCGAAAGGAAACCCAATCCCAGCTAAGTTTTGGTTAGTCTAATTGGATGCGTATTAATGAGATGGCAATTACAATCACTTCTATAATTTAAAATGTCACTGCTGTGTATTTTAAGTATAATGTAATTTCTGTGTGATTTTATTGCTTATAACAATTTTATAATTGTTCTAGAATGGAGCGTTAAGTTAAATGTAACGATCCCATGTCGTGACTACAAGTGAAACAAATGATTTTTTTTTATTTTTTTGGTAGGCCAGAAAGGTGGCGATGAAAACAGTTTAACCACACAACTAACGACGAACGCAAGTGCGTCGTCCAGGCAACAAGCAGCTACGACTCCACGCACTGGCTCAAGGGTAACTGGACGAAACATGCGTAAAACAACAAGGAGAAATGACTACCCGCCTGACATAGCATGACCTCGCCTACAACTAAGGTACCACACCCCCTCACGACACAACGACCATGATGACCAAGGTCAAGAACCTGAAGGCACGCGAACCCAATGCATGAAGGCATTACCACCCATGCGCCAAAATGACTATAACGAACAATGCCCACAAAGGGTAACACGGACTTCGGCCAAGTTATCGTTCGCTTCTATCCAATAGAGTGTGCCATGATCCCCTTGTCAGGATTCATGTCGTCCCCAGGCGATAGACACATTGACAACCTTGGTGCAACAATCCTAATGAAACCAAGGATTCAAGAAAATCCAACATGCTAGGAGGCGAAACAATTGACACAAGACTGCACCCACCCCCAAAAATAGGTCGACGAGATGCAAGAGGATGACAAAAAAGGAAGACGCATGACTTCGTCAGCAACCCAACCCTTTAATCACGTCTAAAACAGTCACAGATACCAATCTAAAGTAACATAACTTACCCTTTTAATCAACATGTCCGAATCACATTTCAGTCAACATGCCAATCTAATTATCATTAATTACAATTGGAAATGGCAAAATCTAAATTTATCACAAATACAATCTAGTTGGGCAATTAACCTCAAAGTCGATGTTCACAAAATTAATGCACAAGTTGCAATTATCCCACTAGTTAACCTATTAATTTACAAATGAATCCTTAATGTACCGTCTATTTAACATTAAAAGCAAATTAATGGGGCAAGTCTAAATGACAAATTAGACAACAATTACCATTCAACCTACCATTAATACAATCTATTCTCAGAAATACCAAAATAAATAAAAGAAACATTCTCGTTATCAAGCATAATGCTTGTGATTAAGGTGCTAAAAAAATGAATTATCCTTCGAAAGCTATGTAGCCAATAAAATAGTGTTAAGGTTGAAACGACTGTCCTTGACTAAACTGGAGGTCTGGGAGTGCTATTATCTAGCCGAAAAAAAGGGTTGACATAATTAAGGTTTCACTATCCAAGGATGTATCAGCAGGCGACAGTTATTACCTTTAAACTCAGTAATTGCATAATCCATATTAACATTTCACTGTCAAGTTGCCGCAGGTAATTAATACAAGAGAACGCCCTCTTAGAGAGGGTAACCACGACGACCCCAGGGTAAGTAAGAACGAAGCGCAAACCATGGGAAAATGCCAGGAATTGAGGCAATGAGAGCCGTCACAAAAGGCAAATTCTTCTGAGCAGTCAATGCAAGCGATGAAACGCCTTCAAGTGAAAACGCAAAGCAAAACATTCAAGCAACAACACACTAGACTGGATTCTTATCTTTTCTGTCATTGACAAATAAGTAAAACGCTATACCAAACACACCAGAATGGATTTTTATATTTTCTGTCATTAATAAAATAGGTAAAACGTTGTACCAAACACACTAGAAGGGAATTACATTCGCCACAATGATTATTCCTTGTACATACATAAACATTCTCTACAATTAACATTCGCTACAATAAACATTCACTATACAATAAACATTCGTTGTACATAAACATTCACTACAATGATTATTCATTGTACATACATAAACATTCGCTACAATAAACATTCACTATACCATAAACATTCTCTAATAGTTCGTTGTACATACAATAAACACGATCAATAATATCGAAAGAAGGAGGCAACTATTTATGTTGACGAGAGCCATTTTAGACCGGGTGTTGATATAAAGCAGAGAAGAGGCAGGCTTCATAATTATAGCTTAGTTTTGAGGAGATGCAAGGTGAGATATTGATGTGCAACTTTCGACAGGCGTGAAGCAATAACTAGGTGGATATTATTTGAAAATAACAAACACGGGTTAAAGCAATTGACAACGTAGACTTATTCAATACATAATATTTGTCAATGGAATTCTATTTACACCATTTACAAGAAGCAGGCAACTAGGTAACGTTTGATGAGGAATTGGTTGTAGAGGGCAAATTTTCCCTAACTCTGACCTCCAAAGCTTAAACTAGATAGAATTTTTATAATGCACGCCTCTTACTGTAAGAGGGTTTTACCCAGGACCTTGTAGAATATGAAGGTTTCATCGAGAAAAATGGTAAGTCTGTAAGGTATTTAAGGTTTAGGACATTCTGGTTTTTAGAAATTATTTCTTCAATACAGTAAATTAACTCGCCAGGTAGTTAAGAGTATCGAATGGTAGTCCTAAAGAGTAAAAATCAAGGTGAAATCGCTGTCACAACTAGTGGCCAATAACGCAGTCTTAAAATGCACAGTTTCAGTCTTGATAATGGCAAATCGCCATAGTAACAAGGAGCACAACGTAGACAAGAAAATATAAAATTTCACCATCAATCAATAATTTGTCGGGTCAAATATCCGCATCAAGGCATAAGACAAACAATCAGCCAAGGACAAACAACATAGGTATACGACTGACATGAACATGCTTCGCTCATCATCCACGCATAGAAAAGAAGGGCGTTGAGATCCATAGGTCTATTAACGCCGAAGCGACAACCGTAGATGAGGCTCCTAGACGACTGCTCAGGCGAGGACTGATGAGCTAGGGACGAAGGAAAAATAAACCACAATCATCACAATCAATCAACCATAGGAGGGTCAATACATGCAAGGATTGAAGACCCGGGGAAATACACATCGAGCTAAGGGCTATGGAAAAATTCAATCATCAACTAGAATGATAAGACAATCATTTTCCTTACCCAATTAAACATGCAGATCTAAAAGCATAATCACACTAACAATCTACCATGCAAAAATAAAGAAAGTGTATCGTTGCCCAATCGCCTGGTTCGAGTTGATGTCTCGCGCGCTTCGTGCAACTCCCTCTTGTCGACCGATGAGACTTCACTGGTACGCTAGGGGTACTCTTCTTCCACCTTAGCCCCCTGAGCCACAAAGGGGCCACACACACTATCTAGAGAATCAACTAGCTCCCAGCTCGCCTCGCAAGGCCGAGCTACCACTCCTCACCGAGGTAGGTATCCCAACTCCCACAAGCTAAGTCAGTTAAGTATAGATTTCTGCAACGTAATGTTACACAAACAGAAGAGTTCCATCATCATTTTTCTCCCTCCATTATATAGAGTTTCTAAGTCCTTTACTTTCCCAAAATCCCATTTTATTTAATGTTTAATAAATTAATTCATAAATATCCTCCTCGTACATGTGTCACCCATCCCCTTCATTCCTCCAAAAACTAATTTCTTTAATTAATGAATTACCCTTATTTCCCTCACCCACCTAGAGTCATTCTTAGAATCGCTCCTAGGTGTCCCCAAATTACCTTACAGGTTTTAATGACTTTCCCCATTATTAATTTACTAGTCTGTTTAATTTAGAAGATTATTTAATGCTTGATACTTTACTAAGTTAGACTTTCTGATTTTTCCTTCTGTTTCCCTTTTCTTTTTATGTTTCTTGCTTTTTCCTAGTTTCCTAATTATTTTAGATTTCTCTCTTTTCCCTTTTTATTTAAACTCAAAAAGGCAAGTGCAGAAACTTACCCTTCTTCCCTTTGTCTTTCTAATGAATAAATTTTAATTAGCATAATAAGTAAAACAATAATTTCCCCTTTTTAAATTTTATCCCAAAAGATTTTATAAATCAATTTAAATGCTTACCCCCTTCTTGTCACAAGATTAATGAAGATTATCATTATTATATATATATATATATATATATATAATTTTTTTATTTTTTTTGTTAAGAAAATAAAATTTTATCACCAGTAGAATTTAGACCTAGGCCTTATTTTCCTAGGTTGGGCGACATTTTTTTTAGGGAAATGTTTCAAATCTTCCTTAACACTTTATTTGTCCTAAAGCCATCTAGGTTTATCCAATTATTAAATAACCATGTGACGTGCTCTTCAGGACACACTAGGTGCTCCAAGGGTGCCACTCGCCTCTTTCTATTTCTCTTGCGCAACTTGCCCTTCATGACACACCATGTGCTCCAAGGGTGCCACTCGCCTCTTTCCATTTTTCTTTCGCAACATGCCCTTGAGGATGCACCACGTGCTCCAAGGGTGCCACTCAACTCTTAACTGACTTGGTAGACATTGAAAACTCCTAGAGTCAATACTCCACCAGGTGATCTTGTGGAAGACTAAGGGCCTCTAAGGAATAAGCCCCTTGCCTTATTGCACGCCCCTTAGAATCATTGTGAGCGACTGTCGCAGTCTTCCCTCACGACATCGTGGGTCCTCTCGAACTAGGTAATTGTTAACCTACAGTTCAAGCCACTACGAGAGTGATAGTAGGTCGTGGCAGGGCTGTTGTCCACACATCTCCCTCAACATCTTTGGTAGTCGAGCGTGACCCCTCTACTCCACATGTGATTCTGGTCGACAAGCTATCATCAACCTGCATCATCAACGAATCATGTCAGAAATATATCCATATCATATCATCTAATCAGATGCACTAATATCAAATATAAAACAATCAAACCCCATTAGTTCACTCCCCGACTCGATCCAGAGTCCAAGGGGTTCCATCGATGACTCAGCATCCTCGAGGTCTGAAATCCTGCACACTCAGTAAAACTGAGTCAATAGCACGTGTCTATGTCAATGCAGCAAAACAACATGACATCAACCCATAACACCTCATAATCAAAATCAAATGTTTTAATAGCATAATAATCCGAATCACTTGCAAGGAAGTGTCCTCAAAGAATAAGTTTGCTTAGTGCACAAGAGAGGGATGTTACATACACCCCCTCTTGGTATAAAATTTGTCTCGAAGTTTCACAGTATAAGTGTCGAAATAATGTGTATCACAGTATCATAAGTCTATTTATCAAACAAAAATGGAAACTGTTGGCGCATATCATATGCGTCCTCCCAGGTCGTTGAGTGCAGACTATAGTTTTCCCACTGGACCTTGACCCGATCTATTGTTCGACGTCGTAGCTGTCGAATGCGATGATCCAAGATGTGGATCGGCTCAGCCGTGAGCGGCCCCTCATCCGATACCTGCAAGGAACTCATGTCGATAACATGTGTAGGATCACTAATATAATGTCTCAAAACAAATACGTGAAAAACATCGTGCATATGCCTCAAAGAATCAGACAAGGCTAGTCGATAGGCCAAGGGCCCCTTTCTCTCCACAATCTTGAAAGGTCCCATGAACCTAGGAGAGATTTTAGCTCCTTTTCCAAAATTGATCAAACTCTTATGCGGTTTAACCCACAAGAAGACTTTACCGCCAACCTCGTAACTACGATTGACACGGTGTGCATCGACATAATTCTTTTGTCGATCCTGTGCTTCTTTAATCCTTTGTCTTATTGTTTTCATTTTCTCTTCCATTTCTTGGATCGATTTTGGTCCCACCAAGACCCTATCCTCAAGCCGATCCCACTACCAGTGGAAAGAATTCTTCCCAACGCTTTTGTTGGTCCATCATGTACATGCGCAACATGTCCTCCAAGGTCTGGTTCATTTGTTCAGTCTTCCCATCAGTCTTCGGGTGATACGTAGTACTGAAGTTAAGTTGGGTTCCCAAGGCCTCTTGGAAACTTGTCCAAAATCGTCTAGTAAACATCCATCCTCGATCAGATATAATCCTCTTAGGCATGCCATGCAACATCACAAACTGATGAAAAATATAGCTATGTCAAGTGCCTGATATGTCGTACAAACAGGAATAATGTGAGCACTCTTCATCAGAGTGCATACTAATACGAAAATCAAGTCGTGTCTCCTTGCCATCAGTGGAAACCCAACAATAAAATCCATCGAAATAACCTCCCATTTCGATTCTGGAATAGCGTGTGGCTATAGTAATTGTGTTGGATGTCTATGTTCAGCCTTTACTTGCTGACATTCTAGACATTTGGCCACATAGTTTACTATGTCTGCCTTCATTCCCTTCCATAAGAATAAGGTTTTAAGGTCTGCCCTCATCTTCATGACTCTCGGGTGAGCCATGTAGACTTCTCTATGCGCCTCGCTTAGGATCAATCTCCTCAACTCGTCGTTCAGTGGTACATAAATCCAATTTTTAAACCTCAATAATCCATCGTCGTCAAACGTAAATCCTTCAAATCTTGGTACCATCATTGTGTTTTGTCCGATAAAACCCTCGACCTCTTTATACCAGTCATCGTCACGTTGTAAAGTTAGAATATTTCCACATAGATTCTTCTGAAGAGGCAACACTGAAAATATACGTGGTCTCCGACTCAATGCATCTGTCACTCAGTTCACTGTTCCTTTTATGTAAGTAATCTTGAAGTCGTACTCATTAAGAAATTTAGACCAACATTGTTGTCACACGTTTAGGTCACTTTGCGTAAATATGTGTTGTTGTTCACAGTGGTCCATCTTTAGTTAAAATTTTTGTCCAACAAGGTAGTGTCTCCAAACTTTCAAGGCATATACGATGGCTAACAACTCCAAATCGTGCGTCGTGTAGTTCTCCTCATGCCTTCTCAGTTTCCTCAATATGTAAGCGATCACTCGTTCGTCTTGCATAAAGAATCTCCCTAAGACTTCTTTGGATGCATTAGTGCATACCAAGAAGCTTGCGTCCATGTCAGGGACCTTTAGTATCAGTGTTGTTGTCAATAGCTCCTTGAGCCTCTGAAATGCTTCTGCGCATTTCTCGGTCCAAGCAAACTTCTTGTTCTTCTTCTGCAATTTTGTGATCAGATTTTCTATCTTCGAAAATCCCTCGACGAACCATCGATAGTATCCTTCTAAACCCATGAAGCTACGTACTTCTGGGACATTCATCGGCGCAGGCCATTCCATAATATCCTTGAACTTTGAAGGATCCATGACGACACCTTCGCTGGAGATGACATGCCCCAAGAAGTGAGTCTTCGATTGATAAAATGAGCATTTGGACAATTTCCCATACAATTTGTGCTCTCGCAAACACTGTAGTACCAAGCGTAAGTGCTCTTCATGCTCCTTCGTCGTCTAAGAGTAAATCAAAATATCGTCAATGAATATTTGGATGAACTTGTCCAAGTACTCACGGAACACCCTATTCATCAAACTCATGAATACCCCTGGGTGTTTGTCAGTCCAAATGGTAAAACAATCAACTCGTAATTTCCAAACCTCATCTTAAAGGAGGTCTTAGAGACATCATCTTCATTGATCCATAACTGGTGATACCCTGATCACAAACCGATCTTTGAGAACACTATCACACCCTTCATCTGATCAAACAGATCATCAATCCTCGGCAACAGATATTGATTCTTGATTGTTTCCTTGTTCAATTGATGATAGTCAATGTAGAGACTCCACGACCCATCCTTCTTTCATATGAAAATAACAGGCGCACCCCACGGTGACACACTTGGACGTATCAGTCCCAGGTCCAGCAATTCTTTCAGTTGCATTCTCAACTCCTGTAACTCCGGGGTCGACATCCGATAAGGCGTTCTAGCTATTGGTTCAGTCCCCGGTTTTAGGCCTATAGTAAACTCCAATTATTTCTCCAGTGGCATCATAAGTAACTCCTCTGGAAAGACATCTGCAAACACTCTCACCACCAGAAGGTGTTCTAGACCTTCCGCTACTCCCTTCTCGTTTAACGCAAGGATCGCATAAAGCTTGCACCCCTTGTACATGCTCTTCCATAGCTGGAAGGAAGGGATGAACCTCAGGGAAACTCCCTGGTTCTGACCTACAATCACATGTCTCTGTCCCTCGTCATTGACCAAGCTCAACCATTTCATCTTACAGTTGTGTATCGCCTCATGCGATTCCAAACAGTCTATACCAATCACCACATCATAAGATCCTAAGATCATGATGTACAGGTTGGCCCTGGTGACAAACTCTCCCAAGTTAAGGATACAACCTATAACATTTCCTCCAACCTTCTGTTTGGCTCTAGAATCCATCTCTACGAAGCTAAACTCGTCCTATTCAACTTCCTTTACCTTAATCATTTTTAGCGTTGCACCATAAATGAAACTCTCGGTAGCAGCGGGATCTATAAACATACTAAGGGTCTGGTTAGCAATAGTACCTGACATCTCGAGCATAGTCGACTAGTGCTCCTCCTGGCGATTATTCACCACTGCATGAATCTGATGGGGCTTGCCCAAATCTCCCACGGTAGTGGGTCCGACTGATCCAGATGCTCTAGTCCTCTCCAATGGGTAGTCGCACTGGTAGTGTGGTTCCCCACACGTCCCACACCCCTTCTTCGGTCCAGTACTCCTAGTACCCGAAGTAGAATATGATGGCCCACCAGCCTGGAATCCTGGTCTGTTATGTTGAACAGGCCTAAACTGTTGCTACTGCGGTTGACACAGTTACTGATGTTGTGCTCCCCAATAAGGTGTCCGTTGCGGAGGCGTCAATCGTCGAGGTGTAGTGAAAGTGGATCCCCTCTGAAAGCCACGATATCCTGGCATATTTCTAGCTGGTGTTTGATGTTGTTGCACACCAGTTGACACCTTCCCTACTGGTCTCACTGGAGTCCTACTCTGACCCCCGCTGATAATCTCCTCCTCTACTATGAGGGCCTTCTGGACAGCTTCATGCAAGGTTTGAGGCATCAAAATACTAACATTTGCACGTATGCTGCCTTTAAGGACAGACATGAACCTGTTGACCTTAGGTTTCTCGTTGTTAAGGTGTGGAGCATATCAGAGAAGCTCCATAAAATGGGCCTCGTACTCAGGCACCGTATGGCCGCCCTGTCGTAAGGTGTTGAACTCATTGAGTTGACGCTTAATGAATTCCGTTGATAGGTACCTCTCTCGGCAGTGTTCCTCGAATAGTTCTCATGACACGTCTTCGACGACCATGTTCAGTTGTGGCACGAGTGTCTTCCACCATAGAAGAGCGCTCCCCTTTAGTTGAAAGAATTCCATGCAGACCTTCATGTTGGAGGTATAGTCGCGAAGTACAAAGCACATCGCCATATTCTCCAACCATGCCTCGACGGTTGTACTGTCCGGGGCACCAAAGAACTCGGTAAATTTGACCTTCTCAAGTTCACGGTGAATGATACCAGTACCAATCGGAGCGCGTGGTGGACTCTCAGGGGGTGCCAATGCTCTGGCCTCATCTCCGTCCAAACGGATGATCAGTTCTCTAGACATGTGCTGAAAAGATCTCATCATTCCAACCACATCACCCACTACTATTTTCTCTTGCCTGACAACCTGTTCGTCTCCCTAGGGGCTAGACTCCTTAGGTGTGGATGCTACTGGAAGCATCGCGCCTCCTCCCCTAGCACCCCTTCGTATGCCTCCACGACGTCCTCTAACCATGATTACCTACATGAATACAAGTCATCTTAATTAGAAACATCGCAATCAAATCATATCAACGAAAGTTGTAGTGATCCCAAGTCACAGGTTGAATGTGCTCTGATACCATATGTAACAATCCCATGTTGCGACTACAAGCGAAACAAAAGAATTTTTTTAATTTTTTTTTAGACCAAAAAGGTGGCAACAAAAAAAGTTTAACCACACAACTGATGAGGAACTCAAGCACGTCATCTACGAAACAGACAACTACGATTCCACGCACTGGCTCAAGGGTAACTGGGTGGAACATGCGTAAAACAAGAAGGAGAAATGACTACCCACTTGATGCAACATGACGTCACCTAAAACTAAGGTACCACACCCCCTCCTGACACAACGACCTTTATGACCAAGGTCAAGAACCTCAAGGTGCACGAACCCAATGCATGAAGGCATCACCACCCATGCGCCAAAATGACTACAACGAACAACGCCCACAAAGGGTAACACAGACTCCGACCAAGTTATCATTCGCCTCTATCCAATAGGGCACGCCATAATCCCCTTGTCAGAATTCATGTCGCCCCTAGGTGATAGGCTCGTTTACAACCTTGGCACAACAATCCTAACGAAACCAAGGATTCAAGAAAATCTAGCGCGTTAGGAGGCGAAACAATTGACACAATATTGTGCCCACCCCCAACAATAGGTCGACGAGATGCAAGAGGATGACAACAAAGGAAGATGCAAGCCAACACATGACTTCCTCAGTAACCCAACCCTTTAATCATGTCTAAAACAGTCACAGATACCAATCTAAAGTAACATAACTTACCCTTTTAATCAGCATGTCTGAATCACATTTCAGTCAACATGCCAATCTAATTATCATTAATTACAATAGGAAATGGAAAAATCTAAACTTATCACAAATACAATCTAGTTGGGCAATTAACCTCAAAGACGACGTTAACAAAATTAATGCACAACCTGCATTTATCCCACTAGTTAACCTATTAATTTACAGATTAGTCCTTAATGTACCGCCTATTTAACATTAAAAGCAAATTAATGGGGCAAGTCTAAATGAAAAATTAGACAACAATTACCATTCAACCTACCCTTAATACGATCTATTCTCAGAAATACCAAAATAAATAAAAGACACATTCTCGTTATCAAGCATAATGCTTGGGATTAAGGTGCTAAAAAAATGAATTATCCTTTGAAAGCTATCTAGACAATAAAATAGTGTTAAGGTTGAAACAGTTGTCCTTGACTAAAATGGAGGTCTGGGAGTGCTATTATCTAGCCAAAAAGAGGGGCTGACATAATTAAGGTTTCACTATCCAAGGATGTATCAGCAGGTGAGAGTTATTACCTTTAAACTCAGTGATTGCATAAGCCATATTAACATTTCACTGTCAAGTTAACGTAGGTAATTAATACAAGAGAATGCCCTCTTAGAGAGGGTAACAATGCCAACCCCAGGGTAAGTCAGAACGAAGTGCAGACCATGGGAAAATGCCAAGCACCCAGGCAATGAGAGCCATCACAAAAGGAAAATTCTTTCGAGCAGTAAATGAAAGCGATGAAACGCCTTCACGTGAAAACGCAAAGAAAAACGTTCAGGCAAGAACACACGAGACTGGATTCTTATCTTTTCTATCATTGAAAAATAAGTAAAACACTATACCAAACACACCAGAATGGATTTTATATTTTCTGTCATTAATAGAACATGTAAACCGCTATACCAAACACACCAAAAGGGAATTACATTCGCCACAATGATTATTCGTTGTACATACATAAACATTATCTACAATAAACATTCGCTATACAATAAACATTAGTTATACGTAAACATTTGCTACAATGATTATTCGATGTACCTGCAAAAGCTTTCACTACAATAAACATTCGCTATACCATAAACATTCTCTAATTGTTCGTTGTACATACAATAAACATGATCAATGATATCGGAAGTAGGAGGCAGCTATTTATGTTGACCAGAGCCATTTTAGACCAGTTGTTGATATAAAGAAGAGAAGATGCAGGCTTCATAATTATAGCTTAGTTTTGAGGAGATGCAAGGTGAGATATTGATGTGCAACTTTCGACAGGCGTGAAGAAATAACCAGGTGGATATGATTTGAAAATAACAAACACAGGTTAAATAAATTGGCAACGTAGACTTCTTCAATACACAATATTTGTCAACGAAATTCTATTTACACCATTTACACAGAAGCATGCAGCGAGGTGACGTTTGATGAATAATTAGTTGTAGAGGGAAAATTTTCCCTAACTCTAACCTCCAGAGATTAAACTAGATAGAATTGTTATAATTCCTGCCTCTTACTGTAAGAGGGTTTTACCCGGGACCTTGTAGAATATGAAGGTTTCATCGAGAAAAATGGTAAGTCTGTAAGATATTTAAGGTTTAGGACGTTCTGGTTTTTAGAATTTTTTTCTTTAATACGGTAAACTAACTCGCCAGGTATTTAAGAGTATCGAATGGCAGTCATAAAGAGTAAAAATCAAGGTGAAATCGTTGTCACAACCAGTGGCCAATAACGCGGTCTTAAAATGCACAGTTTCAATCTTGATAATGGAAAATCACCAGAGTAACAAGGGGCACAACACAGACAAGAAAAGATTAAATTTCATCGTCAATCAATAATTTGTCGGGTCAAATATCCGCATCAAGGTGAAAGACAAACAATCATCCAAGGAAAAACAATAGAGGTACATGGCTGACAGGAACATCCTTTGCTCATCATCCACGCACAGAAAAGAAGGGCATTGAGATCCATAGGTCTATTAACACCGAAGCGACGACTGTAGATCAGGCTCCTAGTCGACTTCTCAGGCAAGGATTGATGAGCTAGGGACGAAGGAAAAATAAACCACAATCATAACAATCAATCAACCACAAGATGGTCAAGACATGAAAGTATCGAAGACCAGGGGGAATCAACATCGAGCTAAGGGCTATTGAAAAATTTAGTCATCAACTAGAATGCTAAGACAGTCATTTTCCTTACCCAATTAAACATGCAGATCTAAAAGCATAATCACACTAAAAATATACCATGAAAAAATAAAGAGAGTGTATCGTTGCCCAATCGCCCGCTCTGAGTTGATATCCCATGCACTTCATGAAACTCCTTCTTTCCAACCGATGCGACTTCACNCAACCAACGCTAGGGGTACTCTTCTTCCCCCTTAGTCCCCCAGGCCACAAAGGGGCCATGCACACTATCTAGAGAATCAACTAACTCCCATCAGCTACCACTCCTCACCAAGCTGGGTATCCCAACTCCCACAAGCTAATTTAGTCAAGTATATATTTCTGCAGCGTAACGTTACACAAACAGAAGAGATCCATCATCATTTTCCTTCCTCCATTATATAGAGTTTCAAACTCCTTTACTTTCACAAAATCCCATTTTATTTAATGTTTAATAAATTAATTCATAAAAATCCTCCCCGTACATGTGTCACCCATCCCCTTCATTCCTCCAAAAACTAATTTCTTTAATTAATGAATTACCCTTGTTTCCCTCACCCACCTAGATTCATTCCTAGAATTGCTCGTAGGTGTCCACAAATTCCCTTACAGGTTTCAATGACTTTCCCCATTGTAAATTTACTAGTTCAGTTTAATTTAGAAGGTTCTTTAATGCTAGATACCTTCCTAAGTTAGACTTTTTGAATTTTCCTTGTGTTTCCCTTTTCTTTTTATGTTTCCTACTTCTTCCTAGTTTCCTAATTATTTTAGATTTCCCTCTTTCCCCTTTTTATTTAAACTCAAAAAGGCAAGTGCATAAACTTACCCTTCTTCTCTTTTTCTTTCTAATGAATAAATATTAATT
>SNQJ01S0004456.1:7402-26033 GCA_010110895.2 Picea sitchensis | reverse complement strand
ATATTAAGAAGATAAAATTTTACCACCATTAAAGTTTAGACCTAGACCTTATTTTCCTAGGTTGGGCGACATTTTTTTTAGGGAAAGGTTTCAAATCTTCCTTAACACTTTATTTGTCCTAAAGCCATCTAGGTTTATCCAATTATTAAATAACCACGTGGCATTCCCTTTAGGATGCACTAGGTTCTCCAAGGGTGCCACTCACCTCTTTCTATTTCTCTTGCATGACATGCCCTTCAGGACGCACCACATTCTCCAAGGGTGCCACTCGCCTCTTTCCATTTTTCTTGTGCGACGTGCCCTTTAGGACGCACCACATGCTCCAAGGGTGCCACTCACCTCTTGATTGACTTGGTAGACATCAAAAACCCCTGGAGTCAATACTCCGCAAGGTGATCTTGTGGGAGACTAAGGGCCTCTAAGGAATAAGTCCCCTTCCTTATTGCGCACCCCTTAGAATCATTGTGAGCGACTGTTGCAGTCTTCCCTTACGACATCGTAGGTCCTCTCAAACTAGGTAATCGTTAACCTACAGTTAGAGCCATGGCGGGAGTGCTAGTAGGTTGTGGCAGGGTTGTTGTCCACACCTCTCCCTCAACATCTCTGGTAGTCGAGCATGACCCCTCTACTCCACATGTGAGTCTGGTCAGAACGCTATCGTCAGCCTATATCATCAATGAATCATGTTCGAAATATATCCATATCATATCATCTAATTAGATGCACTAATATCACATATAAGACAATCAAACCCCATTATTTCACTCCCCGACTTGATCTGGAGTCCAAGGGGTTCCATTGATGCCTCTGCATCCTCGAGGTTCAAAATCCTGAACACTCAATAAAACTGATTCAATAGCACATGTCTATGTCAATGCAACAAAACAATATGACATCAACCCATAACGCCTCATAATAAAAATCAAATGTTTTAATAGCATAATAATCCAGATCACTTGCGAGAAAGTGTCCTCAAAGAATAAGTTCGCTCAGTGTGTAAGAGCGGGATGTTACATTAAAAGATATGTGGAAATGACAGGTGGCGATTTGATTGCTTTATAATAGTTTTATAATTGTCTTAGAATAGAGCATTAATTTAACATGTGAAATGGCATCTTTATAATAGTTTTTATAGTGGATTATAACAGGGTGCTAATGTATAGCACATGTGAATTGGCAGTATAATTATATTTGCGTATATTAGTTTTTATAATTGTTTTATACTAGACATTAAGTTAAGGAACATGTTGAATCAATAATGTTATTAATGTAATCCATGTATGTTGAATTTAAATGATAACTTTTTAATTTGAAGATACTTTCATTTCTTTATAATATTATAAAGGGTTGTGTATTAAAAAGAAAGTAGAGAAGGTTTACACTTGAGTAAAGAAAGGGGGATCTTCATATTGATTACTTTAGTCTTATTGCTTTGTAAACTATAAATTAGATTGAGAATTCTACTTTCTAAAGGCTATGGTTACTTTGGTTTTTGAACTGGAGAAGTTAAAAGACGTAGTCGGAATTATTTGATTAATACAACCCTTGATTGGAAGGTGTAAAGGTTACTTGAAGATTTTATTATATATTGCAGTATTAGATTGCGGTTGGTCGTTATGCACTTGATATAATCATTGAGATGGTAAAATTGATATTAGAATACTTCTAGACCGTTGTGCAAATAAAAACACTCAAGAATGCCACATAAGAAAACAAGAATTCTATCTATATTGCTTGCACAAATTACAAGTATCGAATGCAGTCCCCCACGTCTTCTTTAGCTTGATTGATTAGAGTGCCTTTTTTTACCAGTTTCATATAATGTATGACAGTGCAAGTTGTATTTCTGACACGTTGGATTCTATGTTGTGATTGAAGGCTTAGAATTGTTTGTGTTTGCGCCTTGGTTACTATTGCGCATGTCACAATGTGGGGACATGATTCCTTATGATTGTATCACTGCGTGCATTGATCGATAAGAGAGTATGATAACCTGGCTTTATGTCATGTGCTTCCTGATGATGATGGTGTTGATTATTGTAATTGATGTAATGAAAAATTGTATTGTAACGCATGATTGTGATGTATTATTTCTCGCTCGCCATGGAAGTTTGTGTTACATGGCGGTTGTTAGATGCTTTTTGCACCTTGATGACCGTTGATGATGTTAATTAGCGTAGTTTTTATATTCCTTATTTGATTAATGTTTGTGATTACTTCAAGCTTCTTGATGAGCTAATATGATAGAATTTTCATGTATATGTTATTGGTGTTGTCCTTCATTATGATGTCGTCAAGTTGAGATGTTGTGATCGTATTATCGTCTTTACTTTCCTAATGCAATATATATATATATATATATATATATATATATATATATTTACCTGTCATACATCATATTGGTGTTGTAACGGTTAAGGTCGTTACATATGGTATTAGAGTCGGTTCGACCCACGACTTGGGATCATTACGTCTTCCACTGAATAGACACTTGTTTCTAAATTATCGCTAATTAATATGATTTGTATTTGTGCAGGTAATCATGGTTAGAGGATGTCGTGGAGGTCAACGATGAGGTACTAGGGGAGGAGGCACAACGCCTCCAGTGGCATCCACACCCAAGGGGTCTAACCCACAAGGAGAAGAACAAGTTATCGGACAGGAAAAAATAGTTGTGGGAGATGTGGTTGGTTTCATGACGTCCTTTCAGAGGATTTCAGAGGCCCTAATCAGCCGTTTGGATAGAGATGAGGCTAGGGCATCAACACCTCCTAAGGTTCCATCGTGTGCCCCAGCCGGTACTAGTAGCATTCATCGAGAACTCGAGAAGGTCAAGTTTCCTAAGTTCTTTGGTGCCATGGACGACGCAGTTGGTGAGGCATGGTTGGAGAATATGGTGATGTGCTTTTCACTTCGCGACTATACCTCCAACATGAAGGTCCACGTGGAGGTCTTTCAACTTAAGGGAAACTCTCTTCTATGTTGGAAGACGCTCCTGCCGCAACTTAATATGGACATCGAAGACGTTTCATGGGAACTGTTCGAGGAACGGTTCCGGGAGAGGTATATGTCAGAGGAGTTCATTGAGAATCATCTCAATGAGTTCAACGTCTTGTGACATGGAGGTCATACGGTGCTCGAGTACAAGGCCCATTTTAGGGAGCTGCTTCAGTATGATCCCCACCTGAATAACGAGAAACTTAAGGTCAACAAGTTTGTGTTCGGCCTTAATATCAACATTAGTTCAAAAGGGAGGATTTTGATGCCTCAAACTTTGCACAATGTTGTCCTGAAGGCCCTCATAGCAGAGGAGGAGCTGATCAACAGGGGTTCAGGTAGGACTTTGGTGAGACCGACATGACCGACGACATCTGGTGCACAGTAGCATCAGACACCAGTTAGACATCCACCAGGGTATCGAGGCAGTTTGAGAGGATCCACTTTTAATACACCACGGTGACCGATGCCTTAGCAGCGGACTCCTTACAGAGGACCACAACACCAACAACAATTTCGACTACAACAAAAATAGTTTATGCATGTTCAACAGAACAAACCAGGGTTCTAGGCGAGTGGGCTGTTAGCTTCTACTTCAGGTACCTAGAGTACNCTAGACTAAAGGCCGGGTGCTGGACATGTGGGGAGCCACATTACCAGCGTGACTGCCCAGTTGAGAGGGCCAGAGCGATTGGATTAGTCAAACCCACTACTGTAGGATATTTGGGCAAGGCCCATCGGATTCATGCAACAGTGAATAACCGCCAGGCTGAGCACTATTCTTTTGTGCTTGAGACATTAGGTACCATCGCTGACCAGACCATTAGTATTTTGATAGACCCAGGAGCTACAAAGAGCTTTATTTCTGGTGTAACATTAAAAAGAATTAAGGTGAAGGTGGTTGAACATGACGAGTTTAGCTTTGTATAAATGGCTTCAGGAGACAAACAAAAGGGAGGAAAGGTTACATGTTGTAGCCTTAACAGGGGATATTTTGTCACGAAGGCCAACCTGTATGTCACAATCTTAGGATCTTATGACGTCGTGATTGGTATGGAATGGTTGGAATCGCATGAGGAGATACTCAACTATAAGACGTAATGGTTTAGTTTGGTCGATGATGAGGGATAGAGACGTGTGATTGTAGGAAGGAACCAACGAGTTTTCCTAAGGTTCATCTCTTCCCTACAACTACAGAAAAGCGTGGACAAGGGATGAAATATTTATGCGATCCTTACATTGAATGGAAAGGGAGTGGCGAAAGGACTGTAAAACCTTCTAGTAGTACAAGAGTTTATAGATGTCTTCCCAGAGGAGTTATCAGAGTTTCCACTGGAGAGGGAATTGGAATTTACCATTGACCTAAAACTAAGAATTGAACTGATAGCAAGAACTTCTTATCGGATGTTGACCCTTGAGTTATAGGAGTTGAAAATTCAATTGAAGAGTTGTTGGACCTATGACTTATACATCCAAGTGTGTCACCATGGGGTGCACCTGTTATTTTCATACAGAAGAAGGATGGGTCATGGAGACTCTGCATCGACTACCGTCAATTAAACAAGGCCACGATCAAGAATTAATATCTGTTGCCAAGGATAAACGATTTATTTTATCAGATGAAGGGCGCGATGGTTTTCTCGAAGATCGACTTGAGATCAGGGTATCACTAGTTATAGATCAAGGAGGAAGACATTCCTAAGACTTCATTTAAGACGAGGTTTGGACATTATGAGTTTATTGTTTTACCATTTGGACTAACAAGCTCCCTAGGGGTATTTATGAGCTTAATGAATGGGGTGTTTCGGGAATACTTGAACAAGTTTGTTCAAGTATTCATTGACGATATTTTGATATATTCTCGAACGATGGAAGATCATGACGAACACTTGTGCTTGGTATTACAACATCTATGAGAGAAACAATTGTTTGGGAAACTATCAAAATGCTCGTTTTATCAATCAAAGATTCATTATTTAGGGCATGTCATCTCCAACGAAGGTATCGTTGTGGATCCAACAAAGGTCGAGGATATTATGGAATTCTCAACGCTGACAAATGTGTCAAAATTTCATAGCGTCATGAGTTTAGTGGGATACTATCGACGGTTCGTCGAGGGTTTTTCAAAAATAGAAAATCTGATTATGCAATTGCAGAAGAAAAACAAGAAGTTTTTTATGGAACGAGAAATGTGCAGAAACATTTCGAAATATCAAGGAGACGTTGACAACAATGCCGATACTGAAGGTCCCTGACATGGACGAGGACTTCTTGGTATGCACTGATACATCCAATGAAGGCTTAGGCAGAATCTTGATGGAAGACGGTCGAGTGATCACTTACATCTCGAGAAAGTTAAAAAGGCATGAGGAGAACTATGCGATGCACGACTTGGAGTTGTTAAACATTGTGTATTCCTTGAGAGTGTGGAGACACTACCTTATTGGACAAAAATTCAAACTAAAAACAGACCACTGTGGTTTACAACACATTTTTACGCAAAGAGACTTGAACGCGTGGCAAAGGTGTTGGTCGGAATTGCTTAGTGAGTACGATTTTGAGATTACCTACATAAAATGAACAGTGAACAAAGTGGATGATGCGTTGAGTCGGAGACCCCGTATATTTTTGGTGATACCTCTTTAGACGAATCTACGTGAAAATATCATAACCTTACAACGCAGCGACGACTGTTATAGGGAGGTTAAGGAATTTATTGGACAAAACACCATGATGGTACCCAAGTTTGAGGGGTTTACTATGGACAACAACAAATTAATGAGATTTAATAATTGGTTTTACGTACCACCCAACGACAAGTTGAGTATTTTGATCTTAAATGAATCTCATAAAGCAGTGTACATGGCTCATTCAGGAGTTATGAAGATGAGGGAAGACCTTAAACCCTTATTTTTCTAGAAAGGAATGAAGGCGTTCATAGTCAACTACGTGGCAAGATGTCTAGAATGTTAGGAAGTGAAGGATGAACATAGACATTTAGCAGGATTACTACAACCACACGCTATTCCAGAATAAAAATGGGAGGTCATTTCAATGGATTTCATTGTTGAATTGCCACTAATGTCAAGGAGACATGACTTGATTTTTGTAGTAGTCGACACTCTGATGAAGAGTGATCATTTTATCCCTATGCGTACGATGTATCAGGCACCTGACATAGTTAGCATTCATCGACGATATTGTGAGGTTGCATGGCGTGCCTAAGAGGATCATATCTGATCGAGGATTGGTGTTTACAGGACGATTTTGGACTAGTTTCCAAGAAGCCTTGGGAACCCAACTTAACTTTAGTACCACGTATCACCCAGAGATAGACTGACAGAGTGAACAAATGAAGAAAATATTGGAGGATATGTTGCATATATACATGATGGACCAACAAAATCGTTGGGAATATTTCTTTCCACTGGTAGAGTTTGCATACAACAACAGTTATCAAAGCACCATTAGGATGGTGCCATTTGGGTTTCTTTACGGGCAACCGTGTCGGATGCCTTTGAGTTGGGATCGGCTTGAGGATAGGGTCCTGGTAGGACCAGAAGTGATCCAAAAAATGGAAGAGAAAATGAAAACAATAAGGAAAATGATCAAGGAAGCACAGGATCGACCGAAAAGTTATGCCAATGCGCATCGTGTCGACCATAGTTATGAAGTTAGCGATCTACTCTTCTTTCGAGTGAAATTACACAAGAGTTCTATCAAGTTTGGAAAGGGTGCTAAACTGTCTCCTAGGTTCATGGGACCTTTCGAAATTATGGAAAGGAAGGGGCCCGTGGCCTATCGATTAGTTGTGCCTGATTCTTTGAGGCGTATGCATGATCTTTTTCACGTATCTGTTTTGAGACATTATGTTAGTGATCCTACACATGTGATTGACATGAGTTCCTTACAAGTATAAGATGAGGGTGCACTCACGACAGAGCCAATCCGCATTCTGGACCATCCCATTCGAAAACTATGACGTCTAACATTCGATCAGGTCAAGGTCCAATGGGACAACTATAGTCCACACTCGGTGACCTGGGACGACACATATGATATGCGTCAGCAATTTTCATTTTTGTTTGATAGCTAGACATATAGATATTGTCAGTTACTTTATTTCATCATTTATATACTGTGAAAATTCGGGACGAAGTTTAAAACAAGAGGGGGTGTATGTAACATCTTGATCTTGCGCACACCTGATTGGACTTATTCTTTGAGGACACTTTCGTGCAAGTGATCACATTCATTATATGATTGACTGTTTCGATTATGGATTATGATGATGTTGTGGATCTGATGATATGTTATGTATTATATTTATATCGACATGTGTTATTGACTAGTATTTCCTGAGTGTGCAGGACCCTGGACTGATTGAGGATGACGATGGAATCGATGGACCTCCTTTGAATCTGAATCTAGTCAGGGAATGGATTGTTATGGTTTTAGTGTTTTTGATATTGCATATGTGACATATGACTAGTATATTATGATGTTGATTTTGGATCGCTGACATGTTTCGTTGATGGATGTAGGTTGACGATAGCTTGCTAACCAAACTCGCATTTGGAGTAAAGGGGCCATGCATCACAACGAGAGATATTGAGGGAGAGGTGTGGCAGCAACCCTGCCACAACCTACTAGCACTCACATCATGGATCGACCTGTAGGTTAACGATTACCTAGTTCGAGAGATCCACGATGTCATGAGGGCAGACTGTGATAGTCGCTCACGATGATTTTAAGGGGTACAAAATAAGGGAGGGTTTTTATTCCTCACATGCCCTTAGTCTCCCACAAGGTCACCTGATGGATTATTGACTCCAGGGGTTTGACGTCTACCAAAATCAGTTAAAAGGCGAGTGACACCCTTGGAGCATGTAGTGCGTCTTGAAGGGCACATCGTATAAATGAAACAAGAATGAAGGAGAGTGGCACCCTTGGAGCATGCAGTGCGTACTGAAGGGAACATCACGGTTTTAACACTGGTGATTCAATGATCCTAAGTACCTATAAAACTATATTTTTGTAGGACTTGGTCAGCTTTAAAATAAATTTTGCATGAGTAAAGTAAAAGAAAAAAAAAACTTAATTATAAATTTCCCATAAAAACACTTTCGCTGAGCCTAGTGAATTTAAATCCTAGGTGTGAGTAGGACTTGAGAACAAAAAATAAAATTAATTGAACAATTAACAAAAGGGGGATGAAGAAATTTTCGAACATAAATAATTAATTTAAATTTTTTTAATGGAGGATTACAATATTTAAAAGATTAATTGTTGGCACAAACTTGCTAATTCAGAACTTAGAACAAAAAGGGAAAACTTAAAGACAAAAGGAATGTGGAACGTAGGAGAGAATCTAGCCTAGAGAACTTTCTAATTTCGAGCTCAACTAAGTTTTAAGAAAGACGCCATTCATTAAGGAAATGTAAAGGAATAAAGGGACATCGAGAAGTGTTTTTAAGAATGTTTGTAGGTGGGTGAGAGAAATTGTCAAATTAAATTAATTAATTAAATAAATTTATGGTGCAACTAAGGGATCAGGTGACAAGTGTATGGAGCAGAATTTTCCTAATTAATTTTCAAAAAAAAGAATTTAATGTGCTTTTTGGCAATAACTCACTAAGAAAACTCTATAAAAGAAATGGCGGAGGAGGAGAATGGATGACTTTTGGTATGGGTAAGGTTATGTTGCTGGATTTTACTCTTGACTAATTTTTCTTGTGGGAGTTGGGACACCTAGCTTGGATAAGGAGTGGTAGCTTGACCTTGCATGGTGAGCTGGGAGCTAGTTTTCTTTGGTTTGTGTGCGCGACCCATTTGTGGCTTGGGGGGCTCAGGGGGAATAAGAGTACCTGTAAAGTTGGCTGGGGGTATTGCCAAGGTCTCAGCGGTTAGCAAGCAACATCCGGACGAAGTGCAAGCACGAGACAATGACTTCGAATTCTTCACCGTCGGTTATGCTATTCAGGTGTGATTTTCATTTGTAAAAATTGGTTAAATTTGATGTATATGAATATTGATAATGACGAATGTTGTGTTGAAATTATGGACAGTAGTTTGTGATTTGTAATTCAGATGAATTTTATTCCAGCTTAGAATTAAAATTCAGTTGCAATGATTTATTAAGAATATATTCGGATGAAATTATATGAGAGTGAATGTATATTTCAGTTTTAGAAATTACATTCCTACTCACCACAGTTTAAAAAGGCACTTCACTCATAACCAAGAGTTATCTTGCGCCTAGCCTTGTCCCTGCTCATTCGCTTGCCTGATAATCTGAATCACCCGGTGAATTCCTTGGAAGGAATGGTCGCCCTTAATTCGAGCAACCCTTTAATTTTCCTATCCAGGTGAACCCAGCCTTGGGATTAGATGTGTAGGTTGGGTAGCACCGATAAGGTTGGGGATTTAGGCGTTCCTGCTTCTTTATGGAGATAACAGATACGAGCACCTTGGCACCATTCCTGCATCGATTGGCTGAGGACGCTTGCTGCGAGGAATTCAAAATTGGGAGTGTAATAATTTAAATTCGTTCATCTTTTTCGCTCACCATTTTCAGAATGAAGTCTCCTTGCCTTCGCTCTTGATTGTGTGGGAGACTATTGTCAAATTTTGGATCTGTTCAGTGGAACGTCTTTAACCCGAGATTTTAGCGAATTATCCTAGCTTGTTCTTCGTTCTTCGGGGAAATTATGATCGTCTGATCCTCGTTTGTCTGTGTCACTGTGTATTGTTCCTGTGCATGTTGGTGAATAAAAATCGTGGCTATCTCAAAATCGTGGCTATCTCCCTCCCAGTATTCTCTTGAGAGCTGCGAATTACTCCAGAATTTCATTGCCTCCCACTTTCGATTGCGCCCTCGCCAGCGGGAAAATTCCTGTGGCATTCTTACTCTACCCATAGTTGTTGCTTCCACCAAATATTGCACCCTCACCAGTGAGTTCCATGTGGTCCTTTCCTCCAGAAATTCCATCCTCCGCATCCTTTAAATGCGCCTTCCCTTGGGCGTTCCCGGTAGCTACTGCTCCAGCGCAGCGTACGTTTCGCTTAACCAGACGCTTGCGCCTTCATTTCGCAAGTCACTTCCAGCGTGTCCACTCCGATAGTTTCTCTCCGGCTCAACCTCGCTCTTCTCGTTCAATCTCTTTTTGTTAACTCGATAGCGGATACCTCATTCATAACCGCGGATTCATAAGAGTAACCAGTTTTCATAATTAGTCGAAAAGGTGTACATCTATTGACAATGAGTATAATTAATCACTTTTTAATCTAAAATTCTAATTTGATGGCTAATAATTGAAGATGCTGGCATATTTTTAGTCGTCCTCCCAAATCAATGAATATGATTTCCTTTTCATAACTTCCTTATATTTTTTAATGCATCCGTTAACCTGTTTACTTTTTAACATTTACCTATTCATATTAAGAAATTACTGTAGCACTATATGATTGCCACGTTTAAATGATTAAATTTTGAATTTAACACGCTGGCTGTGCTGGTTGTAGACACTTATTTTTTGATTATATGTTTCATTTTCTGTCTACACCTTTCAACGTTCATCAGCCACAATTTTAAGTGATGGTGCTAGTTAGTATACATAAACGACCAGTGTTCTACGTTGATGATGTTTCCCTCTTATAACAAGTATTGGTTATGCTTTGGAATTCGAGTTGGCATGCTGGGCCTATGGAAGAATCAACCATCTCTTCAGTCTCGAAGGGAAACCCAATCCCAACTAAGTTTTGGTTGGTCTAATTGGATGCGTATTAATGAGATGTCAATTACACTCAATTCTATAATTTAAAATGTCGCTACTGTGTATTTTAAGTATAATGTAATTTCTGTGTGATTTTATTGCTTATAACAGTTTTATAATTGTTCTAGAATGGAGCGTTAAGTTAAAAGGTATGTGGAAATGACGGGGCGATTTTGATTGCTTTATAATAGTTTTATAATTGTCTTAGAATAGAGCATTAATTTAAGAACATGTGAAATGGCAGCTTTATAATAGTTTTTATAGTGGATTATAACAGAGCGCTAATGTAAAGCACATGTGAATTGGTAGTATGATTATATTTTCTTATACATTAAGCTAAGGAACATGTTTAATCAATAATGTTATGAATGTAATCCATGTATGTTGAATTTAAATGAAAACTTATTAATTTGAAGATACTTTTATTTCTTTATAATATTATAATGGGTTGTGTATTAAAAAGAAAGTAGAGAAGGTTTACACTTGAGTAAAGAAAGGGGAATCTTCATATTGATTAGTTTAGTCTTATTGCTTTGTAAATTATCATTTAGATTAAGAATTCTACTTTCTAAAGGTTACGGTTTTTTTTTCGTTTTTGAATTGGAGAAGTTAAAAGGCATAGTCGAATTTATTTGATTAATACAACCCTTCATTGAAAGGTGTAAAGTATATTTGAATATTTTATTATATATTGCAGTATTAGATTGCGGTCGGTCGTTATGTGCTTGATATAATCACTGAGACGGTAAAATTGATATTGGAATACTTCTAGACCATTGCGCAACTAAAAACACTCAAGAATGCCACATAAGAAAATAAGAATTCTATCTAGATCGCTTGCGCAAATTACAAGTATTGAATGCACTTCAACGCGTTTTGTTTACCGTTTTCGTATAATGTATGACAGTGCAAGTTGGATCTCTGGCACGTTGGATTTTATGTCGTGATTGAAGGCTTAGAATTGTTTATGTTTGCACCTTGGTTACTATTGCGCCTATCGTAATGTGGCCACATGATTCCTTATGATTGGATCATTGTACGCATTGATCAATAAGCGAGTATGATAACCTGGCTTTCGGTCATGTGCTTCCCGATGATGATGGTGTTGATTATTGTAATTGATGTAATGAAAAATTATATTGTAATGCATGATTATTAATTAATTAGTGTAGTTTTTATATTCCTTATCTGATTAATGTTTGTAATTACTTCAAGCTTCTTGATGAGCTAATATGACAGGCTTTTCATGTATATGTTACTGGTGCCGTCCTTTGTTATTATGTCGTCAAGTTGAGTTGTTGTGATTGTATTATCGTCTTTACTTTCCTAATGCAAAAAAAAATAAAAAAAAATACATGTCATACGTCGTATTGGTGTCATAACGGTCGAGGACGTTACAACATTTAATTAATATGATCATGTGTATGTCCAAAAAGAAGCAAACCAACTTTAATGTTTTGAAAGATTCCTAATTCAAAAGGCATGCTGATATATCCAAATACAATTTTATTTTTGTTTTCGCGACTAGTGTTATCCAACTTCAGATATAGAACTTGAGGAAGATTACTAGACCAGTCACCGAGCAAATGATGAATTATGGTGATGGGAATATTTACATCATTATGAATATTTGGATCTCTGAAGTAAACCCGTGGATACATTTTTCCATTAAAAACCATATAACCAACCAAGTGAAACTGAATGAAATTATCTTCCTAAAAAATTTTTGGTGTACAGAAAAAATATGGCAGAAGTGTTTTTTTTTTTCTGGGCCATGCCATCAATTATCATACCCATATATTTATCTAGAGCATCATAAAACTTCTTTCTATGTTTGTATAGCTTTTTCATTTCACTTGATCGTTGACTCCTGTGTTCTTAAAGTGATTTGACTATAGAATATGCACATGACACAAAATGAAAATATTGATAATATGTTTTCATAGTTGATAACTATCAAATTTAAACAAAAAAAATTTGTAAACATATACCTCTTTCTACCCCTTTAGATTTATGTCTTCTTGCTTTAAGAGAAACAAATATACTGCAAATCTCCATCCTTGACATCTTAGGAATACATGCATTGTTGAATTTTCTCTTCCATACTCTTGTAAAATATGCATATGAAATAAAATTATGATTTCCTTCAACACTTTCAACATATTCTTTGTATAACTTGTAGATTTCATTCCTTGAGAAATTATTTGGAATATCTATTTTCTCTCTATCTAGCATAGACTCTCCATGTTTGGAAAAGAATTCTTGAATCCATGACTATGCAGTGTTTGTTAATGGGACAATCTCTCATCCATGATGCACCTTTGAATAAAATGCATGATATTTTTCCAATCTTGTTTGGATCCTTGATAGACGAAGATTACCAATTGAGTGGAGTTTTTCGAAAGCCTTTCTGCAAAGTAAAATATTACCAATGCGATAATCATATCCTATATTCTGTTGGGTATATGTTATATAATCATATATTCTTTTCCTTGGGAGAAATGTCACATTTTTTCCTCATTTTTCATGTCACCTCAATTTTCATGTCCATTGTTGGGTAGTTTTTCGACACATGGTTTTTTTCGATGGTTTTCTATTTCCAATTAAGGAATTAGGGTTGATGACTAATCTAGGTCATTGGGTTAGGGTTTTGGATGCCACAAGATCCTATATGTATAATGTATTGTAAACAATGTATCACTATGAATGAATATAGAATATGTTGGTTTTCCTAGTTTGGGTTTGGGGAAAAATCTTTGTGTAATGTGTGTTTTTTCCATTGTATCTTTTATGTTCTTTTATTGAAAATATGTTTGCAGTAAAATATTATACATGGTTAAAAGCTACATTTGGTATGAGATCTTTGTTGGCTTCAGGGGGACTCCTTTGTGGTCAAGGGTTTGGCTCAGGACTGTGATAAGCCTTATTACAATGGTACATCTGTGGTATTGATTTTTCAGGTGAAAAGAAATGGAGAGAAGTTCAAAAATGGATATCGAGAAGTTTAATGAAAATTTTTTTGAGCTGTGGAAGCTCAATATGGAATATTTGTTGGTGGACAAAGATCTGTGGATCATGGTGGATCCAGGTATTGAACCTATAAGAACTTCAACATATGACTGGAAAAATTTGGATCGGAAGGAGAAGAGCACAATACGACTGTGTCTCTCAGATTTAGTATTACTGAATGTTGGGAAATTTTTATCAGTCTAATTCCCTAGTAAATAAATTATTCCTGAGAAATAATTTGTATCACTTGAGGATGAGAGATGGAGACTCGATGGAAAATCATTTGAATTCCTTCAATACTATGGCGAGACAATTAGTATCTATTGTGATTAAAATTTCAGATGAAGATAAGTGTATCAGTTTATTTTTCTCTTTACCAAACTCATGGGATAGTTTGGTTGTGGCCATAGGTAGTAATACAATTGCCTTGAAGTTTGATGAAGTGGTCTCATCCTTCTTGTCAGACGAGATGAGATGAAAAAACATGGAAGGATAGAGCACAAATGCATTATTTGAAATATGACGCTCACAGGAAAGAAATAGATCTAAGT
This sequence comes from Picea sitchensis, assembly GCA_010110895.2. Lineage (NCBI taxonomy): Eukaryota > Viridiplantae > Streptophyta > Pinopsida > Pinales > Pinaceae > Picea > Picea sitchensis. The sequence continues at coordinate 11,701 of SNQJ01S0004456.1, read as the reverse complement.
CCTCAAGTGGGGGATCTAAGTCTAAGGGAGAATCTAAGTCTCCTGAAAATTTTCTAAAGGTATGTTAGAGATGTGGAAAACAAGGGCACGATAAGAAGCAGTGTAGATCCAAAGTTGAGAAAAACAAGAGATCTGAAGAATCTCCTTCTACAGAACAAAACACCTCCAAGGAAGAAGGAGGGGATGTGTACTTGGCTTCTTCAAGCACACATGCATGTCATGAGGCATGGTTGGTTGATTCAGGTGCACCCTTTCATATGACTCCCCACAGGGAGTGGTTCTGTGAATATGAAAGGTACGATGGAGGTAATGTTTTCCTAGGTGATGACTCGATAACCAAAATCATAGGTTGAGGAAAATTCAAGTTGAGGCTCATAGATGGAAGGATTATAACACTACCTAGGAACTCTATATAACATAAAAGGAAGCACTATTAGTGATGGGTGTAATAGTTTGATTGTTCCTAATATTGGAGTTGAAGAAGAAAGAAATCCTACAATCTTTGGAGAAAAGGTTATACTGTGGCATCAAAGACTGGGGCATATCAGAGAGAATGGTATTCGACTACTACATGGTAAAGGTATGGTTGAAGGTATGTATAAATCCTCTCTGTATTTTTATTTATGTGAACATTGTGTATATGGGAAGCAAAATCAGGTAATATTCCCCTCTGGTGCAACAAGGGAAGCGAGAATTTTACAACTAATTCACACTAATGTGTTTGTACCTATGTCGGTTCCATCATTCGGAAAATATGTGTACTATGTCTCATTTATAAATGACTTTTCGAGGAATAATTGGATATATTTCATAAGGAATAAATCTGAAGTCTTTGACATGTTTGAAGAGTTCAAGGATTTTGTTGAAAATCAAATAGAGAAAATAATTAAGGTGTTGAGCACAGAAAATGGCAGAGAGTTATGAAGGAATGAATTTGAATAATTTCATAAGAAGTGTGTTATAGCAAGGCAGAAGAATACTCCATATACACCTCAACACAATGGAGTTACATAAAGGATGAATAGGACACTAATGGAAAAATATAGGTGCATGCTCGGTGGTGTCGGGTTATGGCAAGAATTATGGGCAGAGGCATTGGGTATTATATGTTACTTGGTGAACATATCACCTTCATAAGTGTTGGATGAAAAGAATCCACAAGAGGTATGGACTGGTAAGAAAAATTCTCTCACACATCTCAAGGTATTTGACTGTGAGGCCTATGTTCATGTTCCAAAGGAAAACATGAGTAAGATAGATAAGAAGACTGGAAAGTGTATCTTTATTGGGTATAAATATGGTCTCAAAGGTTATAAGCTTTGGAACCTGGAAACTAAAAATGTTGTGCATAGTTGAGATGTGGTATTTATAGAAATGAAGGATGTTGTTAAACGGGAAGTCCTACCAAGTAAGGAAGAACCAGAGAAAATAGAGTTTGATTTAAAGGATGATGAATCACACTCTACAGAAGAACATGAATCAAAAGAAGAAGATCCTCATACTCTAGTATTAAGGAGATCGGTTCAAGAAAGAAGGATACCGGAAATGTATACTCCATCTTATTTCAAGTCAATTTTTTCTTTGTCTATTACTGATGATGATTCTAGAATTGTCAGGGAGGCAATGCATTCAAAGGATGTAAACCTCTGGAAAAAGGCCATGGATGAAGAAATGGAAACCTTGGATAAAAATGAGGCTTGGGATCTAGTGGAGTTGTTGACTGGAATAAACCCCATTGATAGAAAATAGGTATTTAAAAAGAAGTTGAATGCAGAAGGAAAAGTGGAGAAATGCAAAGCTTCATTAGTAGCAAACGGTTATTCCCAGGTTGAGGGAATTGATTTTGGTGAGATTCTTTCTCCTGTTTCCAATTTATCTTCTATAAGATCTCTGTTATCTTTTTTTGTTGCATTTGATTTTGAAGTAGAAAATATGGATGTGAAGACAACATTCCTATATGGGAATCTATATGATGCATCCAGAAGGATTTGTTGTGAAGGGAAAGAAGGAGATGGTATGCAAGATGAAAAAGGCCCTATATGGTTTAAAACAATCACCAAGGATGTGATATCAAAAATTTTATACTTGTATGATGGGACTTGGCTTCACAAGAAGCAACGAGGATCATTGTGTGTATTTTATATTAATTGGTGAGCATATGATTTATTTGGTCTTGTATGTGGATGACGTCTTGTAGATACAAAACAACAAGGATATTATCTAGGATGTGAAAACTTGGTTTTACTCTAAATTTGACATGAAGGATATTGGTGCTTCAAATTTCATTTTGGGCATGGAAATTAAAAGAGATCGGAAAAAGAGGAAACTCTGGTTAAATCATAGAAAAATATTGAGATAATATTGTATAGGTTTAATATGCAGGAATGTAAACCGATCAAGGTCCCTATTCTTGTTGGTGTAAAGTTATCTATGGATCATTGTCCCGAGACACAGGAAGAGGAGGAGGACATGTTTCATGTTCCATATGTGAGTGCAGTTGGAATTTTGATGTATGCAATGGTCTGTACTAGACCGAACATTGCACATGAAGTGGTTGTTTTGAGTATGTATATGTCAAAACTAGAGAAGGAGCATTGGACAATAGTAAAAAGGTTTTCTAGGTATTTGTGTGGCACAGCTAGCTGTGGATTGTGCTTCCAAGAAAGGCCAGGATTGGACAGAGTGTTGGACACTCATGGATTTTTGGATGCAAACTGGGATGGAGATCTGGATCGTAGGTGATCTACAAACAAGTATGTGTTTAACCTGTTTCGAGGAGAAATCAGTTGGATGAGAAAAAGACAGGTTGCAGTGGCACTTTCAAATACAGAAGTTGAATAAATGGTAGCCACTCATGTAAGTAAGGAAGAAGTATGGTTACAAATATTGTTTTCAGGTATTGGGTTGCTACAGAAATATGTGAGGATAGATTGTGACAATCAGAGTGCAATTTTTCTAGCGAAGAACCCGACTTATCATTCAAAGAAAAAACATATTGATATTCAATATCACTTTGTAAAGACATGGTTGTAGAAAATAAAGTGTTGTTGATGAAGGTGGACACTTTGAATAATGTTGCAGATTCATTAACAAAATATGTGAGCATTGAGAAGTTCTCTTGGTGTAGAGGATCCATGGGCATTATTTCCCACAGTTGTTGACTATGTAATCATGTAACCCCCTGTATGCAAAGAAAACAACAAGTGAGAGAATGTTGGGTATGTGTTATTTTGTTTGCATGCCTAGATCTATTGTATGCTACGTTGCACCGGACACGTAGGGGTTTGAGGGAAACGCCACCAAGAATTTTTTTTTCCTTGGGAAACATGTCACATTTTTGCCTCGTTTTTTGTTTCACCTCAATTTCCATGTCCAATGTTGGATGGTTTTTCAGCACATGGTTTTTGCCGATGGTTTTCTATTTTCGGTTAAGGAATTAGGGTTGTTGACTAATCCAGGTCATTGGGTTAGGGTTTTGGATGTCGCTGGCTACTATATGTATATTGTATTCTAAACAATGTATCATTATGAATGAATATAGAATATGTTGGTTTCCCAGTTTGGGTTTCCAGGGGGAAAATATCTTTGTAATGTGTGCATTTTCCATTGTATATTTTATGTTCTTTTATTGAAAATCTGTTTGCAATAAAATATTGTACAAGGTTAAAATCTACATCTTCGTAGATATCATGCACCCCAATAAATATGAATTTTTCATTCTCTTATTCATTGTCACATAATTCTTCCTTTTCTCCAAGGCATACATGTAGTCTATACTTTTCAAACAATTCTTTTGTCAACCATCACTAGAAATCAAATCATCGATGGAAAATGATTTAGTGAGAAATTATTTGTTGGACCTTGTATAACTATAATTATTTGGATTGATATAAAAAGGTCTAGTCCTCATCCTGGAAATAATATTTCTTTGCAATCTCTCCACTATTTCAACAACATCACTAGGAGGAATATCGTTCTCACTATAATCATACATAGCATTGTGAGGAGACCGAACAAGATATTGTTGATCACCTTGATTTGTTTCACATGAATAATTTAGAACATGATCTCAATTCCTAGTTCCATCATCATCTTCATTGATAATCTCGTTGAGAAGTGGAATATCAATATCATCATTAGCAACACAATCACCTACAAGATAGTGTCCACCATCGACATAATCATCTTCAGTACTTTTGAAATCCCCACTTCAGGGAAATTCTATATCATCTTCATTACTTCCCCCAAAATGCTGACCTTGAGGACAATCTTCAACATTCTCATTATTACCTTGGAAAT
>SNQJ01S0004455.1:194478-209441 GCA_010110895.2 Picea sitchensis | reverse complement strand
TTATGTTTATTTATACTAGGTCAATTATGTTTATGTCAATTGCTTCTTCTGTGTATACGTGAGTTTTCCACTGACAGGAACTTCGCGTCATCTACAGCTTAATGTTTTCTACCATCTCACATTATTTTATCAGAAACAACACAGTTACAGGAAAGGGCCTTCAATTTGCATTTTTATTTCGTTTTTCTTCATGCAAAAGTTTCTCTTTATTTTCATCCGAATTGAAACCGCAAAATAAAACCTCTCTTTAAAAAAACCATTTCCATACTGGAACTGTTCCTAAATGACTGTCCCTGCAGCAACTCAACCTATTATTCAACCTGGATTATCTAGTCAAATACATATCGCTTTAAACCTCTTAGACACAATCCTTAAATCTGCGAACACCCGGGACGAATTGGAACAATCGTGGGCAGCCATTGAGCGTGACATAACTGCTCAAGAGCAGTTGGAAGCTAGACGACGAGAACGTAGAAATATGCTCTAGTTTCTCATACCAAAGGTTAGTATAATCCTTTGTTAACCTTTTGTATATTTTCGGATGCCTTGACACTGTATTTTAAGCCTTAGTACAGACTCAGGAACAACAGCTCCCGTAGTGGTTTCTTCTACAAATTTATCCAAAACATTTTTTTGAAACTTTGTCCAACTAGTTATGGATCCTAAAGGTAAGTTAAAATACCACGTGGAAGCCGAATTCTCAAAATTATAGGGGGAAATCATGCATACTACATCTGTGTGTTGGACATTCATCAGTATGATCACTAGTATGAATTTTTTGATATGGTCTTCCAACAATCCTGAGGTTTCAGAGTCAAATTTAGGGAGTAACTTTTCTGGATGTCGGGGAAGGTTATGTACTCGTCCAGGGATGGCCAGAGCATCTCTTTCCAACCAAGGTTGATTATTCTGAGGTGGGTTTCCCCTTTATTCACTATGATCATTTTTATCTTCCATGTCGTTTGATCCTGAAAATGAGCGTTCTGAGTTAAACCCTTCCTCGTCGGAAAAGTCATCGGGCTCGGAGAAGTTTTCGGTTGGTGTTTCAGGGATTAGATTGAGGGGGTGTTCAATTTCAGTGAGGGATAAATATATCAGGTCTTCTACTGTGTGCACAAAAACCTGGTCAGGGGTTTTCTTACTTGTTTTCTATGAGGAAGTAACAGATATAAAGGAAACGCTCTGATCTGTCGGGTGTAAGCTCTTGTGATTCTTCTGAACTGGTTCAACTCCTCGTGAGGAAGAGTGTAAGTAATATCAGGGGATACATGTTATTCCTCTTGCTGGGGTGAGTTACTCATTTCAGGGGTACTCAATGTATGTGGGATGTCTTGGGAATGAATAGCCATGCATGTGGGTTGTTTTGAATCTACAGGATGAGTGAAATATTATGTCAAAAATATTTTCAGCCATTCATTCTTCGGGCCCTCATTCTAGCGCCAATTCTGTTGAGGGGTCCTAAATCCCTTTAACTCAACAGTAGGAACCAAACCCACCACCAAGGACCAATTAGACTCTACAACATTTAATGGTGGAATGGTTCTGCAGATCTTGCGATCTGACCAACTAATCGATGGGATTTATGTAGTGATTGACAAGATGTCTTCTAGTGAAAATCTCCTCCTTCAGTTCAAACGTTCTCTTTCTATATTTTCTCTTATAGGTGGGACCGATACAAAATGAATGCTAGTATAAACCAGTTGGGTAACAAAGGGGAAAGGACTTAACTACTGAAGAAGGATTATTTTGGGATAACCCTTCTACTCAAGCATGCAGACAATGATTCTTACACCTACCACAAGCTTAGTACTAATAAATTAACCTATTGGTGTTCCAATTATTGACTGAGCTATGATTATCAGGAGAAAACATACATGCAATAAAAGATGGCAAGAAAAATAGTTTCCTTAACTCTAATAATCAATCACATATTAACACAACGATTTACTTTTCATCATTAAAGACAAGAACTATAAAAATATTGAATCAAATAACTTATCAACAGATTCAGAGGCTCTTACTCATTACAACATCCATTCATGAGATAAAATAAAAAATTCTTCTTCTTCAGATCCAATCACACATGATTTTGATGAAAAACACAACTTTTCTCTAGTCCTAAACAAGACTTCTCAATTAAGGTAGCTCCGAAATAGTTCTTTACAAATCCAAAAATGAGGGTCTTTGCAACAACCATCGACTCTTAACTAACAGGTCAACCCTCTTATTTATAACATATTATTAACTAAAAATAACTATCAAAAGTGCACCTAAGTAAAACATAAAATTGCCACATGGCCTTTTCATCTCTCAATCTTCTAAGAGTCATCAAATGATCTCACTTGAGTGGATGAATCTTCTCATACTACAACCATTTGACGAAGAGTTCCTTGCAAGTGTTGGCATACAGAAACTTTTGTTGGCCCATCGAGGCCGAAAGGATATCCTTTATCTCCATTGTCTGTGCCTGATATTTGATTACTTTAGCACTCAAATGTTGTAGCACTGTCTGAGCCTTGATCAGGTGCTCCATGAAATATTATACTTGTCCTAGCGCCATGTTTTCCACCTTTGTTATCTCCACAGCCCACACTGAGTCTTGCTCGGCATGTAATTTGACTATGTCATGCAAGTCGACAAAGTCATCGGATGTGACGAATCCCTCCACCATGAGGCCATCACCTGGCTGGTGTCATGTCGTTCGTAGAACTTCATGATGAAATATGTATTTAGATGCTCCTTGGGGTCTCTGAGTTTGTAGTATTTCTGAACTTCTACAAGAAGGAACACTCTGACACACCCACCATTGTCATCGTTGATTATACATTTATGTGTGTCTATGTGGTCGATGAGCCACTTCATTACTTATATGGAGGGGAAAATGGGGGTTCTTCTTCCCACCATATGTAGGTACGACCATGATATGTTCGAAAACACCTCGTCGTCAAGCACCCTTACATCTAGATCACTGTGTGGGACATATTCTGGGTATTCCTCTCAGTTGATCTTGTTAGAGTTCTCCCCAATGTGTGAGTGCCATCTTGGACCATGTGCTTGCCTCTGTATCTCCAAAGGCCAGAGTCTATATGAAAACCTTCTTCGTTACTATCTTAATGAAAGGTTCTGGCCTCAGAGTGTATTCCAATTGTTTTGCGGCCCCTGGAGAGGAGCCTTCGCCTATCTCTGGTTCTTTCATCTTCGGTTCCCTCGACGATCATCTGGTGGTTGAATTTCTTGGAGGCATTGTTCCTACAACTAAAATAAAATTTCAGAGAATGTGTAAAACAAAAGCCAGATAAAAACATATGAATTACAACCAACAAATTTACAAACTCGGATACATACCTCTGAATCTTGTTAAAACCTGGTTATTTTGACAATAACGGGATCGATACAGCCTTTGATTCGCTCGTCTTTCTCCTTCGGATGCTCCAGAATTTTCTTATGCGCAGAATGCTTTCATTTATAATGGATCAAGAGAATTTAAACAGGGAAGAACTTATCGTGTCACATCAGCCATTTAATTTGGGTTATGAGTGAAATTTTAACAAATATGTCGTCGAATATATATAAACTAAATTCATCACGGGTTGACGGTGAAGGAGTGGGTGGTGATGTGGTCTATTGGTGATTTTAAATGGTTGTTTTGATTGGCGTGTGAGGTAGAAACTAATGCAGGATTTGGTATTAATTATCTCCTTAAATGCTCAAAATTTGATCGTATCTAATGCTAAAATGTCCCATCATATCTCTCTCTCAGTGGATGGATCGGGGATCGGGGATGCGTTATGAACGTTTTTGTTGATGTATTTCTACAAAAAGCTACAATGCCGATCAATTTCACCGTATAGTGTTGTCGTGGAAAATCTGAATCGAGGTGTGACTTGGACCTAGGGAACCAAGAATGACTCAGGATAAAACTAGACCATTCGATCCTCCTACCGGGTAAAGACACGTGGTGATGAAGACCAATGACTTAATGTATTAACTAGAGTCGAGAATTTCCTTAAGTTATTTGTTCTAAAACAAACCTTATCTTGTCGATGCCGAAAAAGTATCAAGGGTCGGCGATTGGGGATAAACCTATCAAGTTCTTTCTTCGGATTAGCTTCCTCGAAAAAGTCTCAATGTCAAAAATGCATTGGGGATTGACAATCAGGAATAACCTTTAGCATGGTCAGAATGTTTGTTGTGATCCTTTTAGGTTTTCCCCGATTCCGATAAGTGTGTTGGGCATCGGCTATCGGTGATATATTTTCTCTCTTCATTAACATCTATCCCCCTCATCTTTTACTGATGCCGAAGGGGAATCAACTATCAGAGATATCCTTATGTAATACTTGACACAAAAAAAAAACTTCCTTTTTCTGATGTCGATGGAGATCAACGCTTGATGACTGAGGTTTCCTGAGTGGTTCTTTTTCTTCTTTGAATTCCTTTCGATGTTGAATCTAAGCGCGTCGAGTGAAGTGTTTTGGCTGTCGACTCTTTATTCAGGTGTTAAATCCTTTTAAGTCATGGGGTTTCATAAGTTCAAACAAACCTGAATAGGTGATGAGAGTCATGAGAATAAGAAAATACAAAACATTTCTCAAAATGAAGTCGAATAAGATAGTGCAAAAGATCAAGTGGTACCCAAAAAAACAAAAAATTGACAGAATATTTTTAGGGTGTGTTGAGTGCTCAACAGGTCCAACACAAGGGAGGCTTCCTTGGTGACCTCAAGGGATTAAATAAAAACATTAAGGAATCTTGCATCCCCCTATATTTGTCACCTTGATGTTAGGTCTAGGTCTTAGAAAGGAAAGGAATATAACGAGGTAATTGATTCACTTGTACGAGACAATAAACAAATCCAAACCACAAAATAGGCAATTACCAAGTCATTTATTTCATGAATGACCTCTTATACACTAGATAAAAAATAAAGCCAATTTTTATTTCAAATTATGATGCAAACCCCCTTCCCTCTAAGGGGATTCTCTACCTCTTGGTCTTGGATCGTTTGAGATACTAAGTTGGAGTGAATCTTTGAGTCCCCGCGGTTGCCCAAAACAACTATACATACATAGGCCCCTTTCTCCCAAGTGATCACGGCTACGATCGTGAGTCTATCCCTTCGTGATTAGGACTTCAGGGATATCCTAAGCTCTTCTTTCAGTTCTTTATGAATCTCTCTTCTCCGAATCTTCTGACTTCCGCCACGCGCCTCCTCAGATTTGTCGTCCCAACTATAGTTTGGGTTTTGTGACTTCGCGAAACTCTAGGTCTTTCACCCATGAACTTCCGAACTTCCAACTCCCGAATTCCTTAATTCGCTGCCACGTGCTCTCCCAGAAATAAACAACTAAGATCAAATCACGAGTTCGAACTTTGCGATTCTATGCTTACGATCCTTCTAGATTTCCTAAACCATGAAGTGCCAAAGTGCCCTGCGGTCAACTCTTGTGCGGTTCTCCTTGATCTGACGGTTTGAAATCATTCATCTTCCTCCTAGACGAATCTTGTCCACTGAATTTTATGGAGACTTCAGGGACTTATCTCCTTCCATATTTTCTGTCGTTCCCTCTCCTAAGATTTTCTTCCTCGATTTTCTCTTGTTCCTCTAAATAGTTTCTTCGACACTTAGTCTAAATCCTAACCAGTTCACACCTTGCAACAGGTTCTCTTCCACGCTCAACTCCTCATGGGTGATTTCTCACTCCTTGTGACTACTCTCCACAACTTCTCTCTTTTGTGACTAAAATCGCGTTATTCCTCCTTGAGCTTTCGAGTTCAAAAAATATGTCACGCACCCCTTGCAGATGTTTATGCACTCCTTGCACATACAAGTTCTCACTATCTCTTCCGAGATTCGAGTCGAAACAAACTCGGTCACACATTCCTTGCGTACATTATGCACACCTTACACTCACTCAAATAAGAGAAACATATGAAACTTATTCACTCTCCACAGTGACTCATATATTCAACCCTATAAATGCATTCATGGATACAAGAACAAGGAATAATAGAGAATTGAGAACAAACAAAAAGTGTACCATTCAATCATTCAGATAGACAAAATAATAACACACATTTGGGACAATATTCCTCTTCTATATTATTTCAATTGAACCTTACATACACTCATCCACTACTTCTCTATAGCTCCCAACTCTTGAATACAATGGCAATCTATACATTAGATTCAACAACCTCTTCTTGGCAACAATACAAATCTTTATACAAAGGGACTCTTCGAGTCTTTCCCTCCAACTACTCTAAAACTACCCTATCAAAATAAAATCTTTCAACTACTTAACATTTATTACAATAAATATTGAGTGAGATAGATAAGAGAGGACACTCCAAATCTATGCTATGATCCTTCACATTAAATAAAAATACATTCCCCCATCGATCTTACGCGATGGCTCGACCTCCGATCATTAAAATGTTCATAAATCAAAATCTTTGTGAGATACTCCATTAATAAACTAACTTTGGAATTCAAAATATTTCAAAATATGCACTAGTGTGCCCAATTGTCCTCCACGCGCACTTTGTTGGTGATGCTCCTGCATCATAGTCCTCTAGTTGCAAAATTCATGGACTCATGTCCATGAGCTCCTACACCAATTTTCCATGCTTTTGGATGTCTTCTTCACCAACCCAACTGGGATCTTCTACTGGTTGTCCTTTCCACTTTACTAAATACTCAAAATACGTCTTCCTTCGGGTCTTCTTACCAACTCGTTGATCTATGATCTTCTCCATTTGCAGCTTCTCTACTACAGACATCTTCTTTCTCCACTGGATCTCTCCTCAATCTTATGACCCTTTGGTTATATCTTCCCTGTACGGATACAGGTCTGCAATGTTTAATATGGGCGATATACCCACATCTCCTGGTAGCTCTATTTCATAATCATTCTCTCTAAATCTTCTTTGGATTTTACATGGACCTATATTTTTCAATTTCAACTTATTATATGTTCCCCTCGAGAACCTCTCCTTCCTTAGATGTGCTAGAACTTGATCTCCAAATTCAAACTCAAGATTCCTCATGTGATGATCAATTATGTGCTTGTATTCATTGTTTCTCTTCTTCAACTGCTCCTTGATCTGATTATGAAGTTCTTGCATTTCTACAACGAAGTCTTCGGCTCCCGCACTCCTAAATTCACTCTACTTCAGATTTCTTAACTTTGACATTCCTCTCAGATTCATTCCTACACGATTTGAAATGGGCTCTTCCTAGTGCTTCTATTCACTGAGTCATTGTATACAAACTCTATTTGTGCTAGAATTTGATCCCATTGACTATGGTGTTCAATGACCAAACTCCTAAGAAAATATCCTAAGCTTCTATTCACCACTTTGGTCTATCCATCCATTTGCAGGTGATATGCAGAACTAAAAGATAACTCTGTCCCCATATTCTTCCACAATGTCCTCCAGAAATGACCAAAAAATATGGTATCCCTGTCTGAAACTATACTCCTGGGCAATCCATGGAGTCTCACAACCTCCCTGAAAAACAAATTTACAACATGCATTGCATCACTAGTATTCTAGCATGGGTTAAAGTATGCCATCTTCGAAAATTTGTCCACTACCACAAATATGGAATCACTTCCTGTTTGTGTCCTTGACAATCCCAACACGAAATCCATGCTTATCGCATCCCAAGGCCTCTCTGGAATAGGAAATGGTTGATATAACCCAGTGTTCTTCTTCTTCCCCTTGGCATACTAACAAATTTTACATTTGTTCACAAACCTCTTCACCTCTGCTCTCATACCTGGCCAATAATATGAACCGTTTAATTGGGAAAATGTTTTGTCATGGCTGAAATGTCCGGCTAGATGTCTGCTATGTTTTTCCTTCAACAAATTCTCCCTCATCGAACATCTTGGTATGCACAACTGACACCCCTTAAACAACAACCCATCCTGAATTATATATTCACCCACTGGATTATGTCTATGAGTACATGATTCACACATGCTTCATATGCTTCTCCCAAATATGGATCATTGTGGTACATTTCCTTAAGGTGATCAAAACCCAATATTCTGACCTGGAATTCCTACATAATCAAACTCCTCCTGCTCAATGCATCAACAACCTTGTTAGCATTACCAGAAATATGTTTAATGACAAAAGTGAAAATTTTCATAAACTCTATCCACTTAACGTGTCTCTGGTTTAATTTCTCCTATCTCGTTATGAATTGTAGAGCTTGATTATTGCTATACAAAACAAACTCCTTTGGTACAAGATAATGCCTCCATTTCTTCAAGGCTTGAATTATGGAATATAACTCTTTGTCATATGTGGAGTACTTCTTCATGGCTTTGTTCAACTTCTCCTTGAGATATGAAACATGTCTATTTTCTTGACTTAAGACCGCTCCAATTGCAACTCCACTCGCATCACATCTCACTTGAAATGTATTTTTGAAATCTGGTAGTACCAGAATCGGTTGTTCCGTTATTTTCTCCTTCAATATGTTGAAGCTCCTCTCATCCTCTTCTGTCCATTTGAAAGACTTGTGTCTTTTCTTCATTGTATCCATCATTTGAGCACTAATTCCACTAAAATTTCTGATGAACTTCCGATAGAAACTTGCTAATCCATGGAAGCTCCTCACCTTTCTTTGGTGACGACCATTCTCTGATTTCTTTCACCTTTTCGGGATCCATATTCAACTCATTTGAAGAAATCACAAAACCCAAATATATGAGTTATATATTCATGAAAGATGACTTTTTCAGATTAATCAATAGCTTCTCTTGCTGCAACCTCCTCATCACCAATGTTAAATGTCTCAAATGATCCTCCTTAGTCTTTCTAAAGACCAATATATCATCCAGATTTATAATCACAAATTTTCCAATGAAATATTTTAACACTTCATTCATCATCCTCATAAAAGTACTCGGGGTGTTCATTAAACCAAATGGCATAACAAGCCATTCATACAACCCCTCATTTGTCTTAAATTCCATTTTCCACTCATCACCTTCCCTTATTCTTATTTGGTGATATCCACTTTTCAAATCTATCTTTGAAAAATAGTTATCTCTGCTTACGCAATCAATTAATTCATCCATCATTGGCAATGGAAATTTGTATCTGATGGTGATATTGTTTATGACCCTCGAGTCTGTACACATTCTCCATCCTCCATCCTTCTTCGGGCTCAGTACAGTTGGTACTGCACATGGACTCAATATTTCTCTGACCAATCCTTTTTCTAACAGATCCTAAAACTGTCTCTTCACCTCCTCATTCTCTTGAGGTGTCAACCTGTACGCTACATTATTTGGCAGGTTTTCTCCTGGTATCAAGTCAATGTGATGACTGATACCTCTGATAGGTGGTAATGAGTTTGGAAACTCATCCCCTACTATATCGACAAAATTCTCTAATAGTTCCTAAACTTCCTTAGGAAAATCCTCCATCGAAGTACTGGTAAGGATAACCCTCAGTTTTCTCACTACATCAAACTGCATCTCATGTTCCTTATTTAATTCATTCAAGAGTTCCTTCCCACTCATGAGAGGTATACTCCTTCTAGCTTCATCCTTCACCTTCTTTTCTTCAATTTTCAGCAACATGTGTGTCCTACCATTCTTCTCCAAAGTATAGGTGTTTCTTCTCCCATCATGAATGAAATTCTTGTCATACTACCATGGTATTCCCAAAAAAACATGACATACATCCATGGGAATCGAATCACACAGAATTCCATCCATATATCCTCCTATTTTAAATTCAACTAGGCATTGTTTAGTGATTGTTACCTGATGACCTTTCTGCAACCATGAGACGATGTTGGGTGTACAGTCATCTCCAGCTCTAGATTCTCCACCATCTCTATGGATACTAAGTTTTTAGTTCTCACACTGTCAATTATCACCTTGCAAACTTTGTCCTTCGTTTTGCAGGGCATCCTAAACAAATTGTTCCTTTGCGTTGGCTTTTCAGTCTCTGGCTCTTGCTTCAAAAGAACCTTCTTCATCATCAAGGATTTCCCATCCTATAGACCTTCTACCTCAACATCTCTCTTCTGCACCTCCGAAATGTGAGATTCACCTCCTCCTTTCTTCCTCTCAGGACAATCCTAAGACATATGCCATGTTTTTCCATAGGCATAACATATTACTTTGCCTCCTCTGCCTCTTCCTCTTCCTCTAGGAAAATATTTTCTACCACCACTCTACCTTCCTTGGGAACTTCCTCCTCTCTTAGAGTGACTATGTGGATTTTCTGCCTCGTCTTTGGGCTTCTGTGTTTTATCCTGGGCAACTCCTTTGCCTCTGTTCAAGCTTCAACCCCTGTTTTGTTGACTCTGATTCATGGACAACTTTTCTTTTGCTTTCAACGCAATTTGATATGCATCCTCTACTGTCCTGACTGTCGCCATGTTTATTTCATCATGGATATCATATCTCAAGCCATTGATGTATCTGGAAACTTTATCCCCATCTCTCTCTCTCTGTCCAACCCTGATGTTGAATATGTAGAACTCCTTTGTGTATTCTTTCACAGTCATCCCCTTCTGTCTTAGGTTATGCATCCTCCTGAACACATTTATTTGGTAATCCTTGGGAAGGAACTTTGCCTTTAGCTTGGCTACCATTCGATCCCAAATATTAATCTTTTGTTTTCCCTTGATCCTCCTATCGACATGCAGTTCATCCCACCACAGTGTTGCATGTCCTTTTAACCCGGTGACAACATGTCTCACCTTTTTCTCCTCCTCGAAATCCTCATAGTCAAAATACTTGTCCATTGCTCATATCCAATAAATAAATTCTTCCATGTCTAAGTTACCTTCATACATTGGGACGTCGATCTTCTCTCTGGCTCCCAACTTGATAACTTCTCTCAACAAGCGTTCTTCTACAGCATCCTCAGCTACCGCTTCTTCGACTTCTACTTCTTCATTCTCTGCATCAATGATGTCTCCATCATCAGGTGCTCTCCTTTGTGTTGTCTCCATGGAATCCATCCTTGCATGTAATTCTCTCATCTCTCTTTCCATAGCTCTATTGGTTATGGGTGGCTCACCACATATTCTAGGTGGCATTGTGTTGACGTATCTGATACCTCTCGTAGATACCAACCTACTTCTCTTTCTACGGAAATCAATTATGTATTCTACTCTGATACCACTCTCACTCAAACCCCCTTCCCTCTAAGAGGTTGCTTGACCTCTCTGTCTTGGATTGTTTGAGATACTAAGTCAAAGCGACTCTTTGGGTCCTTGTGGTTTCCCAAAACCACTATACATACACAGGCCCCTTTCTCCCAAGTTACCACGACTGCGAACTTGGGTCTATCCCTTCGCGATTTGGACTTCAGGTATATCCCAAGATCTTATTTCGATTATTTCTGAAGCGCTCTTCTCTGAATCTCCAGACTTCCACCACACGTCTCCTCATATTCTCCGACCCCACTATAGTTTGGGTTTCACAACTTCACGAAACTCTAGGTATTTTTCCCACGAACTTCTGGACTTCCAACTCCCAGATTCCTTAATCCGTTGCCACATTCCATCCCTGTGATCAACGGTTAAGATCAAATCACAAGTTCAAACTTCGTGATTCTATAGTTACGATCCTTCCATATTTCCCGAACCATGAAGTGATGAAGCGCCCTGCGGTCAACTTTCATGTGGTTCTCCTGGATCTGACTGTCTAAAATCGTTTGTCTTCCTTCGGGATGAATCTTGTCCATTGAATTTTATGGAGACTTCAGGGACTTCTCTCCTTCCATATTTTTCGTCATTCCCTCTCCTGATATTTTCTTCCTTGATTTTTTGTTGTTCCTCTTAACACTTTCTTCGACACTTAGTCGAAATCCTGACCTGTGCACACCTTGCAACAAGTTCTCTTCCACACTCAACTCCTCTGTGGGTGATTTCACACTCCTTGCGACTACTCTCCACCACTTCTCTCTTCTATGACTAAAATCATGCTATTCCTCCTTGATCTTTAGAGTTTGAAAACTTTGTCATGTACTCCTTGCACATACAAGTTCTCGCTATCTCCTATGAGCTTCAAGTTGAAACATACTCGGTGCCGCACTCCTTGCGGACATTATGCACACCTTGAACTCACTCAAAGAAGAGAAAAAATTGAAATGTATTCACTATCCATAGCAAATCATATATTCAACGTTGTAAATGCATTCATGGATACAAGAACAAGGAATAACAAAGAATTAAGAACAAACAAAAAGTCTACCATTCACTCATTCATATAGACACAATAATAACACACATTTGCGACAATATTCCTATGCTATATTCGTTCAACTGAACCTTACATACATTCATCCACTACTTCTTTGTAGCTCCTAGCTCTTGACTACAATGGAAATCTATACATTAGATTCAACAACCTCTTCTTGGGAACAATTAAAATCTTTATACAAAGGGACTCTTCGAGTCTTTCCCTCCAACTACTCTACAGCTATCCTATCGAAATAAAATATTTCAACTACTTAACATTTATTACAATAAATATTGAGTCAGACAAATAAGAGAGGACACTCCAAATCAGTGTTGTGATCCTTCACATTAAAGAAAAATGTATCCCCCCATTGATGTTACGCGATGGTTGAGCCTCTGATCATTAAAATGTTCATAAATCAAAATCTTTGTCAGATATTCCATTAATACACTAACTTTGTAATTCAAAATACACGCTAGTGTGCCCAAGTGTCCTCCACACGCGCTTTGTTGGCAATGCTCTTGCATCAAATTACAACAGTATTATGATGTATAAAAAAAATCAATCTTTTCCAATGGAAACAAGAAAAAGTACCCAAAAATATAGCAATTGAGCATAGAAATTAATCTTTTAACATGTGCAACAACATCCAATTGGTAGATCTGAGTTTTGAGTATCTTAAGCCACTTTTCCAAGTATGCAACAATTAAAGTAAACCCTAGTGGTTGTAGCAAACCTTTATAACTGTCGGATCATGTTGTCATTGATGCCAAAGGTTTAATTAATTGATGTCAAAGGATTGATGTCAAGTGATTGATGTCAAAGGATGATTGATCGATTGATGTCAATGAATTGGTTGATGCCAAAGGATGATTAAATGATGTCAAAGTTCAAAGGTTTGATGTATGTCTTATCATATTATATTAATGAAGTATGTATTGATTGATGTCAAGTGGAATCATAGTCATATGTTTTCATTGATACATGATGATAGATGAAGATGGATCGATGTGTTTCATTGGTATATGAGGCATTGTTGGATTGATGTAAAGATGAATCATTATTGTCTTATAATGGTTGATAAGGTGTACAAATGGATGAACTCCAAAGTGGTCCCCTTATGGTGAAATCCCTCACGGGAAGACGCTTTATGGTTGAGTTATCCTAGAAGTATGGTTGGAGAACCCATTCTTATATATGGAATAATGAGATAACGATCAGTGAAGTTGTTGGTGAAACTATCCTAGATGGATAGTGCTTGTCATGCCATTTTCGGTGGTATGTGGAATGTCACATAACTCCTCATGGTTTGAGAGTTATGGCCCTACGAATATGAAGGACCCTCATATGTAGGCTTGAAGCCCCAAAAGGTCAAAGAAGTCAAAGAGCTTGCAAAGAAGAAATTATTATTTAAATGGTAAAGAAAAGTGAAAAAGTCAACGAGGAATTTTTAAATGGAGAACTTTCTAATTATGGAAAGTGGTTAACCTTAAAATAGGATAAGTGCCTAGAAATAGGTTAAGTGACCTAGAAGTGGATTAAGTGACCTAGAAGATGATTCTAAGGAAGCTACTTGGAGAGTATAAATAAGAGGCAAGGGTCTCTTGTGAAAAGAATCTCTTATGTATCTCTTATGTGTATATCTTGAGCATGCATTGAAGATCTATTCTAAGAGAGAGGAGATATGGAGGATCTCATGGACGCATCAAAGTTTCGGTAAGTCTAAGATCATGATGGAAAAAGTTTCGGAAGTTCATAAACCCTAGTTTCTAAGGTACACATGGGCTGCAGTGAGCCAAGGTGCATACATACACGGGTTGAATGAGGATAGGACATGTATAGTGGATGAAGTCATGTAGACTTGTGCGTGAGCTGGTACCAGAATTTTGAAGACAGAAGTGGGTTCTAGATCTGCATTCTATGGGCTCGGATATTCCATAGAAACTCTGGTATGGTTACATTGTTGTCTTGATGGATACTCTTGCTTGTTGAGTAGTGAATTCTTAAGGCATTCTTGGTATGGCTATTGAGATATGGTTTGTGTTGGTGAGCAACACTCTTATGAGTTAGTGATGATATGATTGCTATAGTATGTTGATTTCTTATACATGATTGAGTAGCATTCATATTATATTGTTGAGGAGCATGAGTAAGTTTTTGGAGAGTTTGGATGTGTTTTGATTGGTTATGGATCAGATTGGATAGTCAGAGACAAAAGAGAATGTGATTGAAGGTTGTAGAGGATCTGAGTGTGTGATGAAAAGAAAACCCTAGTTGCTCAAATGTGACACACAGGATGTAGTACAGACTGGCCGCGTACATACACAAGTTGTACTATTGGTAGGTCACGTACATATGCGTGTTGCACTACCGACAGGTTGCGTATCTATTGATAGATTGATATTGTTGAGGATTGTTGCCTCATTTCAGTTGGTGTTGAGGGTGTAAGATGAGTCTTGCATTATAGAGATGATTCTCTTGTAGAGTTATACTTTATTCAGTTTTTGCTGATAAACCCAAGGATTGTGGTTCGTAATAAAAAGAAAATTGTACATACATTTTGTGTTCCTTGTGTTCTTTGTGGTGATGATTTGTTGATGATATATTGTTGATATATGTTCACATTTAACTACTTATAAATGACAAAAATAAGTAATGAGTAAATGGTGATTTCTAACTAAAGAGTTTAGTGAAGGGGAAGTTGTTTTTTGAAAAATAGCCCTACATTGTTCA
>SNQJ01S0004455.1:177870-190294 GCA_010110895.2 Picea sitchensis | reverse complement strand
ATTACAATGTAATATGGCATTACCATATTACATTGTAATATGGCATACCATATTACAATGTAATATGGTAATACCATATTTCATGTAATTTTTTTTTTTAAACCTACAGTAATCGTCGCAATATCGACGGACTTTTGTCAGAATTTTTTTTACTTTTTTACCATAACCATTGCTATAGCGACGAATTTTCGTCGCACTGTTCCACGAAGTTTCGTCACATATACAGCAAGTCCGTCGTAAATATGGTTTTGAGATATAGCACTCATCGATATTACCACGTAATTTCGTCGCAAGTTGCGACGAAATTTCATCGCACATTCAACAGCTACGTCACAAGTTATTGGCTTGGCATAACTTTTCGTCCCAATTGCAACGAAGTTTTGTCGTACTTGGCACATTTCTTCGTTGGTATTGCGGCGAAATTGCGTCGTAATTGCGACGATGCAGAAGTTTAACCAATATTAAAGGTGGTGACACATGGCTAGCTAATTTCATCGATGTTTCCACGCACACCTGGATCGTGGATATAGCGACACAATTATTACAATGAAAAAAAATCTCGACGTTCGTGGAAATTGCGAATGATAAGTGTGGCAATATCAACGAACAACCGTCACAAATTTGGTCATATGTACTAGTGATTGATGTCAAAGGGGGAGAGATGGTCACATTGATGTGATTGATGATTATTGATGTAGAGAGATAGTCACATTGATGTGATTGATGACTATTGATGTAGAGCATGCCTTGTCTACATGTTGACATCAATGTTGGTATTGCCATCAATGTCAAAGGGGGATATTGTTGGATCATGTTGTCATTGATGCCAAAGGTTTAATTAATTGATTTCAATGATTGATGTCAAGTGATCGATTAATGTCAAAATATGATTGATTGATTGATGTCAAGGAATTGGTTGATGCCAAAGGATGATTAAATTATGTCAAAGGTCAAAGGTTTGATATATGTCTTATCATAGTATATTAATGAAGTATGTATTGATTGATGTCAAGTGGAATAATAGTCACATGTTGTCATTGATACATGATGATAAATGAATATGGATCGAAGTGTTTCATTGGTATATGATGCATTGTTGGATTGATGTAAAGATTAATCATTATTGTCTTATAATGGTTGATAAGGTGTACAAATGGATGAACTCCAAAGTGGTCCCCTTATGGTGAAATCTCTCATGGGAAGATGCTTTACGGTTGAGTTATCCTAGAAGTATGGTTGAAGAACCCATGCTTATATATGGAATAATGAGATAAAGATCAATGAAGTTGTTGGTGAAACTATCCTACATGGATAGTGCTTTTCATGCCATTTCTGGTGGCATGTGGAATGTCACATAACTCCTCATGGTTTGAGAGTTATGGCCCTACGAAGATGAAGGGCCCTCATTTGTAGGCTTGAAGCCCCAAAAGGTCAAAGAAGTCAAAGAGCTTGAAAAGAAGAAATTATTATTTAAATGGTAAAGAAAAGTGACAAAGTCGAGGAGGAATATTTAAATGGAGAACTTTCTAATTATGGAAAGTGGTTAACCTTAAAATAGGATAAGTGACCTAGAAATAGTTTAAGTTACCTAGAAATAGGTTAAGTGACCTAGAAATGGGTTAAGTGACCTAGAAGTGGGTTAAGTGACCTAGAAGATGCTTCTAAGGAAGCTATTTGGAGAGTATAAATAAGAGGCAAGGGTCTCTTGTGAAAATAATCTCTTATGTATCTCTTGTGTGTATCTCTTAAGCATGCATTGAAGATCTATTCTGAGAGAGAGGAGATTTGGAGGATATCATGTATGCATCAAAGTTTCGGTAAGTCTGAGATCATGATGGAAAAAAGTCTCGGAAGTTCAGAAACCCTAGTTTATGAGGTATACGCGGGCTGCAGTGAGCCAGGGCGCGTACATACGCAGGCTGAATGAGGATAGGGAACGTACAATGGATGCAATCATGTAGACTTGTGTGTGAGATGGTATCATCATTTTGAAGACTGAAGCAGGTTCCAGATATGCATTCTATGGGCTCAGATCTGCCATAGACAATTTGGTATGGTTACATTGTTGTCTTGATGGATACTCTTTCTTGTTGAGTGGTGAATGCTAAAGGAATTCTTAGTATGGTTGTTTTGATATGGTTTGTGTTGGTGAGAAGCACTCTTATGATTCAGTGCTGACATGATTGCCATAGTATGTTGATTGCTTATACATAATTGATTAGTATTCATATTGTATTGTTGAGGAGCATGAGTAAGTTGTTGGAGAACTTGGATGTGTTGTGACTGGTTATGGATCAGATTGGACAGTGAGAGACAGAAGAGAATGTGATTGAAGGTTGTAGAGGATTTGAGTGTGTGAAGAAAATAAAACCCTAATTGCTCAGATGTGACATGCAGACTGTAGTACAGACTGGCCGCGTACATACACGAGTTGTACTACTAGTAGGGCACGTACATACGCATGTTGCAATACCGACAAGTCGCGTACATGTTGACAGATTGGTATCTATTGAGGATTGTTGCCTTATCTCAGTTGGTGTTGAGGGTGTAAGCTGAGTCTTGCATTATAGATCTGATGTTCTTGTAGAGTTGTACTATATTCAGTTGTTGTTGATAAACCCAAGGATTGTAGTCCGTAATAAAAAGAAAATTATACATACATCTTGTGTTCCTTATGTTATTTGTGGTGATGATTTGTTGATGATATATTGTTGATATATGTTGCTATTAAATTTTCACATTTAACTGTTTATAAATGACAACAATAAGTGATGAGTAAATGGTGATTGGTAACTAAAGAGTTTAGTGAAGGGGAAGTTTTTTTTTTAAAAAGATCCCTACACTGTTCACTCCCCCCCTCTCAGTGTAGTCGGTGTGTCCAACAATAACAACATCAATAAATATCATTAGTATGCTAAAGTTGGAGTAAGAGAATTTAGTAAAATAACTTTGAGAGAGAGAGAGAGAAGGATGAGGTTCAAACTCTAAAGTGCAAAGCCTCTTGGGTATTAGGATTAAACCTTCAAGATAACGACCTCTAGGGTGCAAATCCTTTTGGGCCCTAGATTTCATTTCTCCCTTTTCTAGATGAACTAAGTCAAGGATCAAAGACTAAGATCAAAACCCTAAGGTACAAAGACTCTTGGTCCTTAGTTCCTTGAATCCTACCAAGAGAATACTTTCACAAAAATTGGACAAACAAACCATATGAAGGAGAAAAATACTTTTGTCTCCTCCTTAGGTTTTGTTACCCCCCAACCTAGGGGTAAGTAAGGAGATCATGTCTCAAGGCACATAGGTAGTAGACATGGAGTTCTGAGATCCAAATTGACTAGCAAAGCCCCATAGGTCCCCTCCTATCTTGAATTGCACCATTATCCATCACCGACAATAGAACAACATCCATCACATCGACATAGCCCCATGGGAAGAAGGTATTTCTTCATGAGGTAATAAGTCTGGCTTCGTGGTAATTGTCACTTTAATAATTGAAGCATTAGAATATGTTGCAAAGAATATTCTCTTGATTACAAAACATTTTCTTGGATATTATACATTTTACCTTATTTAACCTTGGTGGGTGTCATCACGTCCTTGTAAGTTGGTCACCCTCAGGAATGGGGTGCCACTGGGGGGTTCCTTGAAGAGTCATCATACCATTCCCGATCATACTTATCACTTTCCATACTTCTTCCATTTCATCTCCTCATATTTTGGGTTTTTGGGCTTACTGACCCAAGAAGGGCATGTACCTCATTTCATGGGAAGAAGGGGACATTATGCTTAGAGGTGCCCTAGAAAAACATCATGCATTAAAATATCACCCTGGGATCCTGAGAACAATGAAACACTTCTCAAAAAATGAGGGACCCATAAAATAACTAACTAACTAACTAATCAATCATGCAAACCAAGGTAGAGTGTATGTGGGCTATGCATTTCCTTTTAGTTCCCCTCATTGTCTTCAACTTGGAAAAGCATGGAAACCAAGGTAGAGAGTATGTGGGATATGTATTTCCTTTTAGTTCCCCTTATTGTCTTCAAATTGGAAACACATTCAAAATAAATGGCTAATAAAGGGCTTGGAAAAATATTCTTTAAAAACAAAAAGAGGAAAAGGATGTGGTAGGCCCTCAACAAAAGCACCCATAAATGAGACAATACGAGCCCTTGCAAGTCATGAAAACCCATACCCAGAAGTCTTACCCAACTCCACCTCATACTCACACATGACTTAGATAGGTTTCCCTTGGGAAACACCTTTGACTTGGGGATTGACTGACCCAATAGGATGCCTTGACACCCCTCCCACAACTAAATTTGACAAATTGTATAAAGTCTTTGAGCATTTGTTTAATTTGAAAAGGGGGTTTTTATGCAAATGTTTGGGTGGTTCCATTATTAGATGTGGCTTACTTAGCATGATTATTATGACTTATGGACCCTTGGAGGGCACATTTTTTTTTCATTGTAGGATTTTTCCCAGTGGACATGTATTCATGAGGAGATGACTTTGTTCGGACCTTCGTGAGGGCTTTAGAGCCCAATGATGGATTCTAGGCCCCATGTATGGGGAAACCTTGTGATGACTATTTTCACCTTGAAGAAGGAGGTCATTTCCTTTGGAGGCACTCTAGCATGGCTAGGAGATGAGCTCCCACCTCTTTCAACCTGGACACTAGCCTTTGAGACTTGGACGTCACCCCACTAGCTCATGACGTCACTTAGGGCTTGATGTTTTTATGGAGGAGAGTTTGAAATGATGGTTGACACGTTTCACTTTGGGAGCCTAATGTCACCCTAAGAATGGATGACGTCACCCTTTAAAGGGATATTTTATGTAAAATTTGAATTTTTGTAATTGTGAGGGTGAATTCTTGAGGTCATCCCTCTTATATTTTTGAGTTGACATTTTAGGCCAAAGAGGGTGATATAAATATGCCTCTTGGTATTTCATTTGAATCATAATTTTCCTCTCACAAGAGGAGGACTGAAATTTTCGCTCTCTTGGGCAATATTGGTCTCTTTTAATAATGCGCTAGGCTTGGAGGAGCAATTTTTGAATCTTTCTTGGCTATTTCTTGCTGGAAAATTATGCAACTAGGGTTTGTTCTTGATTATTTTTGGTGAAGTAAAATATACAATTTCATTTCATTACATTGAATGTTTATGGTAAATTTTACTTGTTCATATTGCATATTTTGATATTGTTTTCTTAAAACCCTAGGAGAGGAGCATAAGGTGTTTCCTCCACTCTCTAGATCATTCCACCTATTTAATTGTTAAGAAAATCTTGTCTGGAGTAAACTCCTAAATCCCTAAGGCGATAGAACTTTAGCAGTGTGGTTCTAGAGGCTTGTTGCTATATATTTCAAGAATCTAAGGAGAATAATTCCCTAGAGATCAAAGGTGTTTTCTCTCTATCAAATTCATCGTTTGAGGCTTGAAGTTTAAGGCCCTGTTATCTCCTAAAATAGCACTGTCATTTTGTCAAATTTTATGTGATAGGAAGAGGTCCAAAAATTTGTTTCTAAATTTTTTTAGGTGGGTTAGATGGCCTACTTTCTGAAAATAAACTTGGAACAAGCATTGGATTTGGTCTTCTCAAGCAAAAGCGAGAATCTCAGGTTTCGGTGGTTTAGGCAGGCCTGAAAAGCACTCATTAACCACCGAAAGTAGAGCTTTCGGTAGTTAACAGGCTAAATTCAGGTCTAGTTTAACCACCGAAAGTGCATATTTTCTAGAAATAAACTGCCTTGGAAAAAATCATTTTTCTTAGCCGTGGAAAGTCCATTTCACACACTCAAATAGTCAATTGACAACTAAACATACTAATATTTCCAATGGTGCTTTCATATCTGAATTTGGAGCTTGGGAATGCAGTCAAAAGTCCCCCGAAATATCAGGTAGCATTTTCAGAAATGTGAAATTTCAAAATACTTAGGTTGGCAAATTTTGTAAATGCAGAGGTTCGATAAATGCATGCACAACTGGATTTGTAAGTTTTTGATAGGTTTTAATGGAAGGCATCAGATCATGAGGAAGAGCCCTGAACAAAGGGAATTTGTATTGAGCTGTAAGGTTGAATTTGCCCATTTCCAAGCTGCTAGAATTAAAGTCATCAATCTTTCACTGAGCTGATTTCAGAGCATCAGATCTTGAGATCGCAGATGTCAAATATTTTGCATAATAGATTTCTTGTTGGATATGAATTTGATCTCCACTGCCACGTTTAACTCATTGAATTAGTTGGATGGATATCCTCATCAACATGTCCTCTAGTTGATCGCATACAACCAAGTCGACAAATTGAGTCCACATGTCAAAACCTAATGCATCAAGTCAAACAAATCAACACCTTGCATATACAGAAATTCATTATCAATTTGATTCTGATTAACTCTTTTGTTTCACGTGACTTTCATAAAACCAAGTTCCAAGAGATATCACCATGATGATTTTCCATTTGAAATCCCTTTGATTTAGGAATCAAATCTTAGTTTGTTGTTATTTCTCATCTCTATCTCACAGAATTCGAGTCATTGTGATTCTCATGCAAATTAATTCGCCAAAGATCCATTTTTCGAAAGTTACATCTTTCGGTGTATAACAGGCCTAAATTTTGCCTTCCTTAACCACCGAAAGTAGAGCGTTCGGTGGTTAAAGCACCCAGTTTTTTCCAGTGTTAACCATCGAAAGCCTGTCACTGCCAGATTTGTTGAAAAAATGCCCAGATCAAATTTTTACTGATCCGAATCACTTGAAACCACTTTTAATGGATAGATGTTGAATTATAGAGTCAGATTCAATGTCCATTTTTTATGCATAAAGATAAAAAGAGGTGTTCAAATAAGTTTTGGCATCTATTTTGGTGGCAACAAATTAGGGTTTTGGCACAACTCAACAAATTTGAATTCTATCTTTTGGAAGAGTCGTCAAACAGCCTTGGGAGGCTAGTCTGCACTGCAAGGACTCTACAAGATCTGAAGACCATGAAAGTTGGAATTGACCTCATTTTGAGGATCATTCCTTATATTTTTCAATTTAGTTTTGACTTTCTATCTTTAGCATATCTGATCCATTCTTTTAGGATCTGAAAACTGCATTGTAAAGCTATAAAGCTGAAGACAGAAGATTAACTATGGGTTTGATTTTGAGTTCTATATTCTATTGTTTTGTATGAAAGACATTTTCTTTAATATATCAGTCTGCAAGCTTCTTTCATTTGTTACTGTCAGACCTTCTTTCATCTTTGTCTATGCCTATGAGTGGAATTAGTTCTTTTGTCTCTGTTTAATGATCCTACGGTAACTGTCATCTTACTTTTGATTGTTAAGCAAGAACCATAAGCATTTTTGGCTAGTTTGTTGATCCATCATATATATGGTTTATGTATGTTTTGGCTAACTGATTAGTTTTCTTATCCATTTGTTATAAAAACCTATCTGACAATAGCTATTGAAGGCCTTGTGTTGCATGAATATAGTTAAGATTGTCTTGAGAATACAATCTAGAGGTTAAGATATTCATCTTGATCCAAACCCACACCTATCATTGAGAAAATAGTTTCCAAAAAGATTAAGTTACCGGGTATCTCTAACTTACAGCCTAGGAGAGTTTACTTGAGTGATAACAAATTGGCGTCATTTCTGGGGAGAGGAGATCGAAGCTTAGCTTCCCTGGGAGACAACATAGATCTGATCTTTGATGATAGACAAAGGTTGGACACTACATCGGTTGTAATCATCTATCTAGCGACTCCATGAAGGAAGGATTCAGTGGCGACTCCACGATATTCAAATGTCAAAAGCATTTGCTGCTCTTTTGGCTCAGAGGTTTGCACCTCTTGACTTCCCTTCAGTTCCTGGTTTCCCACATCTAGTACCTAATATGTCGGAATGGGGAGATTTTTTGCCTATCTTCAAAGAGAGCAAAGAAGACAATCCTGCAGAACACCTCCTCAAGTTTCATGAGTGCATGGATCTATTAGATCTACAACATGAAGATGTTCATGTTTTCAATGTATGGTGATGCACGTCAATGGTATTTTTATTTACCTCCTTCCATCATTTCATCATTGAAGGATTTTCACAAAGCATTCACTGAGCACTGCAAAAGGTAATTTTCAGATGAGTTTGCATTTGATAATTGTTGTGATGAATATGAATTACATTGTAAACTTGAAGATGTAAATCTAGAAAGAGCTCCCCCTCATAATATGCCACAACCCGTAAATGATCTTCAATATATTGTGTTTTCCCATCAACATGAACTACAAATGGATAATAAAGAAACTGAACGCTCTCTTACCATCCTTAAGTATGATTGTTATGAATTGGAAGAGTGGTTTCTTTAGCTACACAGAGAGATGATCTTAAATGTATACATGATGTGGTTAATGATAGCTTCGAAGAGTATGTTGCAATAGGGGACATCTATCATTGTAACCAAAATATTGGTGATCTTCGGATGGATAACCATAGCATTGATTCTTTTGACATTGTATCAAATGCATTTACTGACTTACTTTGTCATGAAGACGAGATTGTCCCCTTTGAAAACCCCGAAGGTGATTATCAGATTGATACATTAGCGGGTGACAGTCTCAGATCTGCAACATATTCTAAGGGCAACCCTCCGCTTTCAGATTTGCAGTTCAAGAGAAATGGTAGTGACTATGAAGAACAAGATTTTCAGAAAACATCTAATCTTCAAGAAAGACAACAAGAGGATTATATTTCTCCTTATGTATCTTACATGTCAATGTCAGATGAGAAGGATCAATATGATGAGGTAAAAGATGATATTTTTTCAAATCTATTTCAAGATCCTATTGTTGATGACTCTATGCTTGAATCTTCATCTCTATCATTAGAAATTGTTCTTGATGTTCCCATATTTGATAAATATGGTGATGAGGAAGAAGACTTTAAGTATTGGGAAGGATTGTTGACTACTAAAATTTCATCTAGTTCTACTTTTCAACAAAGAGATGATCAGAGATGTTGTCATAAAGATCAGATTGCCTCCTTTGAAAACTCTGAATATATTGAACAGACTGACATATCAGTAGAAGACAACTTCAAACCTGCAATAGATAGTAAGGACAACTTTCATTTTTTTTATTGCAGCACACACGAAGAAGAAGATGATGAGGGCAGCTTAGAGTTTCCAGATTTGCAAAGACTGTCTAATCTTCAGCTAGAACATCAGGAAATTTGCAGCATATATGAAAAGGAAGTTGACGAGCAGAAAGGTTCAGGTCAGAAATTGAGTTTGTATTTTTCTCCAACAGAGATCAAGCAGTCTACATTCAGCATTGAGTTATGTGAAGGAAAAGAAGAGTAGCATTACAGTCAGTTGGATCAACAACTCAAAGAGGTTTTTCATTGTGACTTTAATGACCCTTTTGCCAAATATTTGGAATCTTTGAACAATATATGTGTTAAATTATTTTTATCACTTGGAAATTGGCTTGATCATCTGTTCAAACCTCTTTGTTTTTGGTTATCCCTTCCATTATTGTTCGGGTCAAGATCAAGGATGTTATCAGTGAATCATTTTCTTAAATAGCTTCATTGGAAGCATGACTTCACTTGATAAGAGGCAGTACAGTTGGTTAGTATAGGAGTAGATAGAAGAATAAGCTCGCCATACGAGCAGCTAGATTTTTTCAATTGTTGAGTTCATGAATAAGCAGACAGGCTACAGATAAGCTACAGGCAGGCTTGCAGAGGAATAGTTGCATAGGCCACATGACTCCATAGCCCAACATATAAGGTGACTGGAACTACTTGTTCTTGGAACCTCACTGGGAGGATTCCATCCTCGAGTAGGAGCCAGATGTTATCTCCTAAAATAGCACTGTCATTTTGTCAAATTTTAGGTGATAGGAAGAGGTCCAAAAATTTGTTTCTGAATTTTTTTAGGTGGGTTAGATGGCCTACTTTCTGAAAATAAACTTGGAACAAGCATTGTATTTGGTCTTCTTAAGCAAAAGCGAGAATCTCAAGTTTCAGTGGTTTAGGCGGGCCTGAAAAGAACTCATTAACCACCGAAAGAAAATCTTTCGGTAGTTAACAGGCTAAATTCGGGTCTAGTTTAACCACCGAAAGTGCAGATTTTCCAAAAATAAACTGCCTTGGGAAAAATCATTTTTCTCAGACATGGAAAGTTTGTTTCACACGCTCAAATAGTCAATTGACAACTACACATCCTAATATTTCCAATGGTTCTTTCAGATATGAATTTGGAGCTTGGGAAGGAAGTCAAAAGTCCCCCGAAAGATCAGGTAGCGTTTTCAGAAATGTGAAATTTCAAAATACTCAGGTTGGCAAATTTTGTAAATGCAAAGGTTCGATAAATGCATGCACAATTGGATTTGTAAGTGTTTGATAGGTTTTAATGGAAGGCATCATATCATGAGGAAGATCCCTGAACAAAGGAAATTTGTATTGAGCTGTAAGGTTGAAGTTGCACATCGCCAAGCTGCCAGAATTAAAGTCATCAATCTATCACTGAGCTGATTTCAGAGCATCAGATCTTGAGATCGCAGATGTCAAAGATTTTGCATAATAGCTTTTCTGTTGGATATGAATTTGATCTCCACTGTCATGTTTAACTCATTGAATTAGTTGGATGGATATCCTCATCAACATGTCCTCTAGTTGATCGCATACAGCCAAGTCGACAAATTGAGTCCACATGTCAAAACCTAATGCATCAAGTCAAACAAATCAACACCTTGCATATACAAAAATTCATTATCAATTTGATTCTGATTAACTCTTTTTTTTCACGTGACTTTCATAAAACCAAGTTCCAAGAGATATCACCATGATGATTTTCCATTTGAAATCCCTTTGATTTAGGAATCAAATCTTAGTTTGTTGTTATTTCTCATCTCTATCTCACAGAATCTGAGTCATTGCGATTCTTAAGAAAATTAATTCGCCACAGATCCGTTTTTCAAAAGTTACATCTTTCGGTGTATAACAGGCCTAAAGTTTTCCTTCCTTAACCACCGAAAGYAGAGCTTTCGGTGGTTAAAGCACCCAGTTTTTTCCAATGTTAACCACCGAAAGCCTGTCACTGCCAGATTTGTTGAAAAAATGCCCAGATCAAAGTTTTACTGATCTGAATCACTTGAAACCACTTTTAATGGATAGATGTTGAATTATAGAGTCAGATTCAATGTCCATTTTTTATGCATAAAGATAAAAAGAGGTGTTCAAATCAGTTTTGGCACCTATTTTGGTGGCAACAAATTAGGGTTTTGGCACAACTCAACAAATTCGAATTCTATCTTTTGGAAGAGTCAACAAACAACCTTGGGAGGCTAGTCTGCACTGCAAGGACTCTACAAGATTTGAAGACCATGAAATGTGGAATTGACCTCATTTTGAGGATCACTCCTTATCTTTTGCAATTTAGTTTTGACTTTCTATCTTTAGCATATCTGATCCATTCTTTTAGGATCTGAAAACTGTATTGTAAAGCTATAAAGATGAAGACAGAAGATGAACTATGGGTTCAATTTTGAGTTCTATATTCTATTGTTTTGTATGAAAGACATTTTCTTTAATATATCAGCCTGCAAGCTTCTTTCATTTGTTACTGTCAGACCTTGTTTCATCTTTGTCTATGCCTATGAGTGGAATTAGTTCTTTTGTCTCTGTTTAATGATCCTATGGTAACTGTCATCTTACTTTTGATTGTTAAGCAATAATCATAAGCATCTTTGGCTAGTTTGTTGACCCATCATATATATGGTTTATGTGTGTTTTGGTTAACTGATTAGTTTTCTTATCCATTTGTTATACAAACCTATCTAACAATAGCGCTTGAAGGCCTTGTGTTGCATGAATATAGTTAAGATTGTCTTGAGAATACAATCTAGAGATTAAGATATTCATCTTGATCCAAACCCACACCTATCATTGAGAAAATAGTTTCCAAAAAGATTAAGTTACCAGGCATCTCTAACTTACAGCCTAGGAGAGTTTCCTGGAGTGATAATAGGCCCTAAGGTGGTAACTCCTTAACTTCATATCATTGTCCTTAGACATTATTATCATCTTCAATTTCTTATAGTCCTATTGTAAAAAGACTCCATATCCCAAAATGCACTAGCCTCATTACTCTTGTGAAGGAATTTGATCAAACAAACTTTCATACTCCATTCTCTAAATATTTTACTAACTTTTTCCAACCCTAGCTGAGCTAAATTCACTAAATTGTTGTTGCTGCAAAACACTGCTACAACCATATAACTTGCTTCATTTTTTTGCATAATTCACTCTAACTACTAGCTAACATACTCATAAATTTCTTGGGATAAGTGTTAAATGATCAACTTTATAAATGCTAAGTTTTCACTGTATTCTCTTGCAATTCTGAGTTGAATTTCGTGTGGTTGTTACAA
>SNQJ01S0004455.1:121698-176319 GCA_010110895.2 Picea sitchensis | reverse complement strand
CCATCATCCAAGGTCTATAATGTTGATGTTT
This sequence comes from Picea sitchensis, assembly GCA_010110895.2. NCBI lineage: Eukaryota > Viridiplantae > Streptophyta > Pinopsida > Pinales > Pinaceae > Picea > Picea sitchensis. The sequence goes on along the minus strand of SNQJ01S0004455.1, from coordinate 176,288 downwards.
CAGCATCGAGAATACATTCTCCTATATTGGTCATGCTGATTTGACCAAGGGAGTATGATACATTCACTCACGGGGCGATGTTGATTTGGATAGTGTTGAATGGCCCAGGATGTTGATGTTTCTCCAGTTAGCAACATTAGGCAGACATTCTCCCATATTGATCATGTTGATTTGACCAAGGGAGAATGATACATTCACTCACGGGGCCATGTTGATTTGGCTAGTGGTGAATGGCCCAGATGTAGTCTTTCTCCTAATAGTCACGTTGATTTGACAAGGAGTGATACAGTCTCGAAATGCTCTCACATTTCCTGCTCAAGGATGGAGTGATCTATTTTTATAGGGCAGGTTTGACTTGTTTACAAGTCTAGTTTAATGTTGAAGATGTAGGCTCTAGAGATCCCTTGTGATGAGGGGATTCTCGGTGAATATACTCAACATTAGATACCTATATTAATTAGACGTGCATGTGAGGAAATGATCATCAACATAAATATAATATATAAATAATATATTTATAATATAATGTATAAATATAATAATCAATAATTAATCATTAATTAATTAATGAAAAGAAAATAATGGAAAATACATGTCCATTAATGAAAGGTAACTCTGCCCAGGTATATATATCGGGGCCCTCAATTGTAATATATCATCTCATATAATATTTACTTACAATAACCTCTCATCAAGTTTTTTAAGTCTTGTTGAGATTTCCAGTGTGTAATTATTCTATGATAACAATATCATTTAAATCATAAGGTAATAATTATCAGATCTGAAACTCTGAAAACTCAACATGGTATCGGAGCCAGTCTTTTTTGGAAGTAGTTAAAATATTTCAGTGCCAGATCTAATAGATCTACTTTAGATATTTTATTTTTTTCAATTGTATGGTTGTGGTCGTGAGTGGCATGTACACACAGAGTGACCACATTCCCTTTGGTCGTGATTTTCCTAATTACAAGGTGCAACCACCTTAAGGATTGCACTACATAGTGCGACCAACTCTTTTGGTCACTCTTTGTTTCTCTGCAAGCTGCAAATGGTCACACTGTGATAACTAACACAAATGTTATAGACTCCAAAATAGTGATTGGTGTTCGAAAGGGAGGTCTATACATATTGTTGGGACAACCATCCCAGACATTGGTATATGACAACATCAGTTTGTGTGAGCTAGGGAATCAAATATTTGCACACTTACATTACAGGGCCTTACCAACATTGAAGAGGATGGTCACAAGAATTCCAGAGCTTCATGTAGAGCATGATGGAATTTTCATAGGATGTGCACTTGGAAAAAATTCCAAGGGATATTTTCCAAGCAGTGGCAACATGTCCAAGGGGATATTGGATCTAGTACCTTTAGGTGTATGTAGACCTATGATAGTTGCATCTTTGGGTGGATTCATGTACTGTGTGATATTCATTGATTATTTCTCCCAAAAGACATGGATATTTTTCATGAAGACCAAGGATGAGGTCTTCAACAGATTCTAGGAGTTGAAGGCTCAGGTAGAGAACCTGACAGGGAAGAATATCAAGGTGTTGAGGTTATATAATGAAGGAGAGGACACTTCCAGGGACTTCGGTGATTTCTGCAAGGAGGCAAGGATCAAGAGGGAGTTGAATGTTCCTTATAACCCACAAAAGAATGGGGTTGTAGAGAGAAAGAACATGTTCATTGTAGAGAGAAAGAACATGTCCATTGTAGAGGTGGCCAAATCCATGATTCATGATCAAGATTTACCCATGTTCTTATGGGGAGAGGAATCTAGTACAATAATGTACATCCAGAATAGGAGTCCTCACCAGATCTTGGGGGAAAGACTCATGAGGAGGCATTCACAGGATTGAAGCCAAAGGTCAGCCAGTTGATGATATTTGGTTGTCCAATATACATCCATGTTCCCAAGGAGAAGAGGATGAAGTTAGAACCTTCTGTAAAGAAGGGTACTTTTGTGGGATACAATGAGACTTCAAAGGCCTACAAAATCTACATTCCAGGACAACGTCAAATTGAGGATAGTCGCGATGTCACCTTTGATGAAAAGGTAGCATTTAGGAGGTATAGAGAGTATCATATGTATATTTATAGTGAGGAGCATAAGGCTTTGAAGGATAAGGGTATAAATCCATCTAGTTCAGTTATTCGTCCTTTAGACTATTAGGAGGAGTCAGTAGAGACAACAGAGCTAGTGGATCTACCTAGAGATGTTGTCATGAACAGGAAGACACCATCTTGGCTTCATGACACTTTGCAGGATGCGGAGGGGCATGCAACTCCCAGTGGTGCTTTCAGGGAGAGAAAATGACCTCATAGGTTCTCAAGTTATATGTTATTGATGAGTCACATCATTGATTCTGAACCTTCCATTTATGAGGAGGAAACATACCAATAGGTTTGGAAGGATTCCATGATGGAAGAGTATTGGTCCATCATGAATAATGATGTGTGGTGAGATAGTTCTGAGACCAGAGGGGAATTCAGTGGTGAATTCCAAGTGGATCTATAAGATCAAGCATGCAGCAGATGGCAAGATTAAGACGTACAAAGAGAGAATTGTGGCAAGAGGATTCTCTCATAAAGAGGGAGTGGAATACAATGAGACTTTTGTTCCAATCGCCAGGTACACTTCCATCAGGACCATTATTTCCATTACAACAATCATGGATTGGAGATTACACTAGATGGATGTAAAGACTACATTCCTCAATGGTGCGATTGAGGAGGAAGTGTACATAAAACAACCTCAGGGATTTGACATACATGGGAGGGAGTCTCATGTTTTCAAGCTGAAGAAGTCCTTGTATAGACTCAAGCAGGCACCCAGGGCATGGTACTCCAGGATTGATGGATACTTGATGAGCTTGGGCTTCACCAAGAGTGAAACAAATCCCAACCTTTACTACAAGGTTGTTGATGTTGATCCTTTAATATTGGTGTTATATGTTGATGACTTGTTCCTTACGGGAGCATACCGAATCATCGATCAATGCAAGAGGGAGTTGACCTCTGAGTTCGAGATGAAGGATCTTGGCTTGATGCATTATTTCTTGGGATTGAAGGTGTGGAAAAAACTAGGTGTGATCTTCCTCAGACATGGGAAGCACACGGTTGAGATCTTGAGCAGATTCAATATGATGGACTGCAAGTCCATGACTACACCTATGATGTCAAATCTGAAGAAGATAAGTGATTCAGCTTCATATTCAGATATGGTGGATCCCACTATGTATAGGTAGTTGATTGGATCCTTGATATACCTGGTTAACACTGGGCCAGATATTTTCTTTGCAGTGAACACCCTCATCCATTTTATGGTTGAGCCGAGGCGTTTCCATTGGGTTGCAACAAAACATGTGTTGAGTTACCTACATGGTACAGTTGGATATGGTCTGAGATATGTCTCAGGTGGTGAAGTGAGGTTGCAAGGATATACTGATTCTGACTGGGCATGGAGTGTAGTGGACAGAAAGAGCACCTTAGGATGTTTCTTTAGCTTAGGATAAACTATAATATCCTGCTTTAGCAGGAAGTAGAATTTTGTAGAACTTAGTACAACATAAGCATAGTTTATCATAGCCAGTCTCACAAGTCGTGAAGCAATATGGCTTCGAAAGATTCTTGCAAGACTATTTGATCAATAGCTAGAGATGGCCTTGATACATTATGATAATAAATCTTGTGTCAATCTTTTCAAAAATCTAGTATTTCATGGCAGGTTGAAGAACATTAAGATCAAATATCACTTCATTCGAGACATGGTACAGAAGGGAGAAACAAAGATCCAATACATATCCACAAATGAGAAGATTGTGGACATTCTCACCAAGGAAGTTTTTATACTTTAAATACAAGCTTGGTGTGATGCAGAATGTATCCCTCGTTGAGAGGGAGTGTTGATGTTTCAACATCGGGCAGACATTCTCCCAGATTGGTCCTGTTGATTTGACCAAGGGAGGATGATACATTCACTCACGGGGCCATTCCGATTTGGCTAATGGTGAATGACCCAGGATGTTGATGTTTCTCCAGTTAGCAGCATTAGGCATACATTCTCCTAGATTGATCATGATGATTTGACCAAGGGAGAATGATACATTCACTCACGGGGCCATGCTGATTTGGCTAGTGGTGAATGGCCCAGGTGTAGTATTTCTCCTAGTAGTCATGCTGATTTGACGAGGAGTGATAATGAATCGAGATTATCTCACGTTGCTTGCTCTAGGATGGAGTGATCTATTTTTATAGGGAAAGTTTGAATTTTTTACAAGTTCAGTCTAATGTTGAAGATGTAGGCTCTAGAGACCCCTTGTGATGAGAGGATTCTTAGTGAACCTACTCAACATTAGAGCCCTATATTAATTAGACGTGCATGTGAGGAAGTCATCATTAACTTAAATATAATATATAAATAATATATTTATAATATAATGTAAATATAAATAATCAATAATTGATAATTAATAATAAATTAATTAATGAAAATACAATAATGGAAAAGACATGTCCATTAATGAAAGAGAACTCCATCCAAGTATATATATCAGGGCCCTCAATTGTAATATATCATATCATATCATATCATATTTACTTACAATAACCTCTCATCAAGTTCGCTAAGTCTTGTTGAGATTTTTAGTGTGTAATTATTCTATGATAACAATAGCATTTAAATCATAAGACAATAATTATCAGATCTGAAAATCGAAAAATTCAGCATAGAATATGTGAGAGCTAATGTCTAAATGTGTCAAACCACTGGGTGAATCAATACTCTGCATCACATGTACCATATCCTGTAATAGAGGCTCAATGTCCTGGGTGAAATCTTGGGGCATCCTTCAAGGAACCATGTCAGGGGAATCCAAATAAAATAAAAAAATATGAAATCAAGTGAAGTCAGTGTTCATAAGATATTCTAGTCCTTGGATCATGCAAAGTAGCTATTACTTAAGATATAATCCATGTGAATAATTCACATCAAGTATACCCTTCAAATTTCACACTAGCTCAAGACTTTATGTAAGTTAGCAAGCTTGAATATGGGAGGGCCTTCATCTGACCCTATTAGGTGTGATAAACAAAACAATGAAAGAAAATACCTAGGTAGAGGGATATGTACCGGGGGAAGTAGTGAAAGAAATGAACCCTTCAAGAGTAAGTGTGATAGTAGGGCTTACTTCATGGATGGTAGTGTTATTGAGTCCATTACTATGAGCACCTTTTTGGAGGGTGCACTTTCTATTGATTTACCACTTTCTAAGTGCTATTTTTTTCCAAACTCCTTAATTTGTCTTTTTATTTTTTCTCTCATCATATTTGCAAGTCCCCTTTATAAGGTTTAAAGCTATAACATCGTTGCTTTGGTACTGGGATGAACGCAAAAAGGGTAAAGTTCAAGTTTTCATTGGATTTTGAGAGTCCTTTTTTATTATTTCTTTCTTTATTTAACATCATTCTTTCTTTATTCTTCTTTTGCTAGCAGTTGGAATCAACCTCTGGGCCTTTAGCCCCTCTTCTCATGAGAGAATGGACCATGACCCATTACTGAAGTTTAGTGCACTATAACAAGCTACATGATAGAAAGTGTTAAGTGTGGCGGGGAAACATAACATTACCCTTGTTAGGTCCCCCTTGTGGAAAACTAGGGAACTATAACAAGTTTAGTGTTAACATGAAACTAGGGCATATATGCTATCCACCATGGTGAAATAAGGAAATAAACATAATTTTTTGAGCTAGTGATCCATTATCCAAATTCAACCAATGATCCTCATCCACATGTCTGGTATATTAAGCACAACACTTTGCATGAAAGAAGGACAAAATACCTCATGGTGGCATTGGATTGCCATCTCCCATACACTGAGTTGACTGAATGTGATGAGCTTGGATAATATGAAGTAGAAGAGGAAATATGAGGGGGGTTGATGGGTTGCTATCTGTGGACGTGTTTACCATCATCATGGTCAACATCACTATATTCATTGTGGTCCATGATACATGATCTCCTCTAGTTACCCCTAGGCATGGGGTGGTAACAACTCTAATATAATTCATTCAAAGGGACATTGGGATCCTCTTCTTGGTGTCTCACAATGAGCTTCCTATGAAGAGTGACAAAGGTTCCATCATTTTCTAGGATGGTTGCATAAGCTAGGTCCATTTGGATAATACCACCCAATGGTGTAGCCCATTTTCTAGACAATAACAGTCCTCGACCATCAAGCACATTTATCACTACAACATCCATTAAGATGAATATATTAGGATACACGGCTAGGTAAACCCTAATATCCTTAATCATGTCATATACCTTGATTTATTTTGAATAAATCCCGCATACTTTCCTATATGGCCTTGCTTTTTTCAACCATAATTCATTCATGACCTTTAAAAACACCACATTGGTGGAATCCCCAAAATCTAACATACAATTATGAAGAAGGAGGTTATTCACTAGCAAGGTGATAAAGAAAGGTGCATGCCCTTCATTATTTCTATCATAATCCATAGTTTAAAACACAACAAGAGGGTCTTCAGGTTCTGTAGTAAGGAATTTTCTCACTTTATCAATTTTTTATGGAATCTTGATTAGTTCAGAGGTATATGAACATTGATTTTTTCTAAAACATTCGTCACATCAACATTTAATTATAAATTATCATTCTTATGTGATGTTGATGGAGGGGTAGGCTTGGTATCTAGAGGTAAAGGGTATCAAGTCCACTTTCTAGGAGGAGGTTAAATGTCATCAAGTTGAGAAGCTTCGAGTGCTTTGTTTCTTCTAGAGTATTGCAATTATTTCTCTTTCCTAATCTTTTCCTTGGATTCTTCATCCATGGCATTCAACATTTCTAACCTGGATATTCTAGAAGCATCCCTATTCCTTTGCTTGATTTGTTCCAATTTCTCACTTGCAACAATGTAGGTTTCTCCAAGGATAGCATAGATAGGATCCATATATTCAACTAAATTCATACATTCATAAATATTCGGATGTTCACCTCCCTCGTGGACTTGATTTCTAGGGCATTCTCATTCTCTATGACACTCATTTCAAGGAAGGCACCAATGCATCCCTTCCTGGTTAATAATAACATAAGGGGAAAGGGTATTAGGAACTTGTTTCTTGGGAGGAGGTATATTCCTATTCCATACTTGATTTCCTCTGGATTGTCTATTGTTATTTCCATGATATTGTCTTGGGAGTGAAAAATACTAGTTGTCATTTGATCAAAAACAATTGCAAGGGCCAACATTGCATCAAGAATATGATCGACATTATTCATAGCCCTAGGTTTTGTATCAGCCTTAGGTATTGGTGAAGTAAAAGGTTATGTTACCTCTCCAAGAGGTAGCATATATGTGTACTTGGCTACACCATTGTAAGCCCAAGGGTGAAAGTTAAATCCATGTAAACCATAGTGGATGATTTTGTAGTAGACTCCCAGAATTAGTCCGATCATGATCAATCCCATTATGTCCTCATCTCAATGTCTCTCATCTTGGATAGGATTGGAGGCCTTGGCATGAATCTATGGGGACACATGATTGTGTGGAGCCACAGGTCTTATGTAAGGGTGATTGTAGTTTGTAGGGCCCAGTCTAGTCCATGTCATGCACACCTATGTCTTCCCACATGGTTATTTTATATTGAGTATGTTGACATCTATTGGCCATGGTGCATTATCATTTTTGTTATGAACATGGCAGTCTCATAAAGTTTTCATCATTGCATGTTTTTCTAGGAAATTCATGTCTTTCAAGTCAATGGCTCTCCGAGGAAAAAATACAACATGGGTTCAACATGTTCAGAAAAAATTCATGAGAAAAAACCATATTGCCAAATTTTGATTGACGAAGTATTGAATGAGATGTTGCCTCCTAAAGAGAAATCGTCCCACTCCTAAAACATTCATTGGGCATGTTATCCCCAACTCCTAGGAATAACTAATGATATGATGTCTCAAGGCCCTCAGGTTGCAGACATGGAGTATCGAGAGACAGTTTGACCAACAATGTCCACTTTCATAGACAGAGACCCACCTCTCCACCACAACAATGGGTTCATCACGAAGGTATCCACCACATCAACTGGATTCTGTAATAAATTGGGTCTTTCTCCATGAGGTACAAGTTAGGTATTATGGTGAGTGTCATTTCAATCTTTGAGGCATTTGAGTTTGTTTCATTTTAACATGATTTTGATTATGTAACATCTACCTAGACATTATTCTCTTTGCTTTGTTTCACTTTGATGGTTGACATTGCACCCTAGTAAGTGGGTCACACTTGGGGACAGGTTTTCTACCAGGAGGTTCTCTTGACGCATGATTGTGTCATTCTGAACCATAATTGTCACTTTCCAAAGTTCATCCCCTCATATCCTTACCTTTTGGGATTTTTAGGTGTACTGACACAAGAAGGGGTTGTCCCTCATTTCATGGGAAGAAGGGGCTAAAGGCTTAGAGGCTTATATTTGGAAAAATATAAAATCCAATCATGAACCTTCTAGATGATCACCCAGGGATCCCAAGTACAATGAAATGTCTCTCGTAAGAAACTAATAGGACACATAAAAAATAACTAATACAAATACCAACTAAAGTGGAGCATGTGTGAGCATTGTTTTTCATGCTTAGGTAGAAGCCCTACACATGTATTCAACTTGGGGAAGCATGATGTGACCAGGATAGATTCAAGGTGGGCACTTCTTTTCATGCTTACATAGAATCCCCACCTTGGCTTCAACCTGGAAACATCTTAAAAGAATAAAATGCAATAAAATGGATTGGAAAAAGGTTGCATTGAAAATGAAGGTGCAACACACCCTCTACAAAGGAACGCATAAATGAGACACTACAATCCCTTGTATATCATGAAATCCATACCCAAGAGTCTTTCCCCCATCCATGTCACTTCATCCACATGACTTACAGAAATTTCCACTTGGGAAACACTCCTAAAATTGAGGTATGATTCACCTAATAGGTTACTTTATCAACCCTCCCATACCTAAACTTGGCAAATTGCATAGGGTCTTTGAGCACTTGTTTATTTTGAAAAGGTAGTTTGGATATACATGCTTGGATGGCTCTTTTATTGATTTTATTTAATCATCATGATGCATTTTACTTGAGATATTTGGAGGGTGTATTCGTTGTCTTTACATGACCTAGTTGGTGGATAGATTTGGAAGAACAAATCTAGCTTGGGCTTCCTTGGGGCTTGAAGCCAATAGGTTGGATACCAGGGCCAAAATGTCAGATGATGATGATTTCCCTTGGCGGCTTGAGATGACACCATGGAAGACGTAACCCAACCTCTTACTAGCCCAATGACTTACTCTTGGGGCCAAAACGCCATACAAAGAGGCCTTGACATCACCTAGGGTTGAGGTTGTGGTGGTAAAGTTGCTACTCATTGACACTTGGCACGATTTGGTGGGAGATGACTTGAGGAGGCTATAGAACATGAGAGGGAGGCTCTAGAATCCCCAACGACCTCAACCTTCTACTCCAATGACTTTCTCAAGGGATTAGGACATCACCCTTAGAGGGATGACATCACCTTAGGGTTTCTATTGTGCAATTTTTAAATTTAAATTTAAATTTTATACTGTAAAGGGGAAAAGTAAGGGTTGTTGTCCCATTACTTTGTGGTTACCCTTAGTTTTGTGGAAAAACTCTTATTAGAGGTTTTTGTATAAATAGAGATCATTTCTATTTTATTTGATCATAACTCTCCCATTGTGATAATACTACATTGGCTAAAATTTGCACCCTACTTCAGAAATTATCTCCATATATCTTGGTTACATTATATTGTGATGGTTTATATTATGTGATTGGATGGATGGATGATGTGCTAGCTCTCTTGAAGAATTGTTCTTGCTTTATGGTGAATTTTTCTTGGTGAATTAGGGTTTCATCTTGTTAATGCTTCAACTAGGTAAGGATTTCATGTTCATTGCTCACTTTTCTTGGTTGTAAGGTTAATGTGATGATATATTGGGGAGTATAATGTCATACAACCCCCTCCAAGTCCATTATAATTGTTTGGAATAATCTATTGTGCAAAGGACACTAGGAGGAGTAAAAGGGATTACACCCTCCTAGGTTTTCCTTGTTGGCTAGGTTTGCCTTGGGGAGTAAAAGGGATTACAACCCCAAGGAATTAACTCATCCAACTTGCTTAATAAAGATAATCCATTTTTCCAATAAAGCACTAGTCTTCATGCATTGGACAAATAAATAACTGCAATGATAATTGTGAAAAGTTGAGATATGGAAATTGTCTTAAGTGGAAATTAAACTACATGCTATACATGTCTCTAAGCCACTAGGGCATCTCATTTGGCCAAGAAAGTATTATTGTTGTTCAAAATTTAATATACATCCATTAGGGATGCAGAAAACACATCACAACGTTTGATTTTACTCTCTTATCAACGGTCAAAATTCGTTAAGAATTTGCCAGCATAATCTACTAATCCTAACACATCTTTTGGGTAGATTCTTTGCAAGTTTTGGTGGATGATTTTTATGCTGTAAAAACTTGTTTGCTACATCCATAAGGCTACAATTTAATCTCTACAATACTTGTCTATAACAACCTTAATTTGTTTCTAAAGTATAATGCTTTTATAATTGAGTTATACTAGTACTTGCTAGTTTTTCTCTTACATCATTTACTTGAATTTAACATATTGTTTAGTAGCTCTAATAAAAATTTATTTTATGATATATATCTTTGTTGATTGCTAAAAATGGGGACATCAAGATTAACTTGTTTTTCCACTTAACATATAGCTTGTATACTTAGTGTTTCTTTTGTCTCAGACAAGTACCATCATCATTCGCAAGTACTCAAACTTTTGGAAACCATTGACCACAACCGAGACTCATTTCCAAGCTAGTTTCCATTTAGAAACTTGACCTATAGGGGCATCCATTAAAAAGTATCACTTTCCATCTCATTTCCCCGTAGGGTCACCCGATATTCCCCCCTTGAGGTGATCACTTCACCTCTAAAGTGACAGGGATATCTATCTAAGGTGACAATGGGTAGGTATTCTCCTAGTTATCGCCATCTTGTGGTTTGGGTTGGGCTTTGGCCAACCTGCAATTTGTGCGATAACATTTTGGCATTGTTGTCGGGGAGGATTTTGAATCCTCTTTCATGCCCTAATGAAACTTTGGAAATATTCCTTCCCAAATCCTTTACCCCTATATTTCTTGGCAACTCCACTTGAAGGACATTCCCTTTCCATCTTTTTATGAGTCTTGATCTCATCTGGTGACACCATTGAGGTATTACCCTAAGTAATGGAATGATGGCCTCACAAGACTTACCATGGGAATTCCATATGGTGTATATTTCTCTTGAATTTTAGAATATCCCCGAATATCCAAATCATTTCTCTACAAAGTGGAGGGAAAGTTTCCCTAAATTTAATGGCGGTCCAACTCTAGCAGTCACCCATGTCATCAATTATATGAAGTATGCTTCAAGCTTAAATGTGCTACATGAAGATGTGTTGATGATTTTTTTTGTATCTTCACTGGAATCAAGTCAAATTATTTGGCTTGCACACTCATGTAATCCTAAGAGAATGCCATATTATACAAAGCTCATTGAATAATTTCTCAGGCATTATTGACCAGCTACCCAAAATTTGCAAGATACTTTCCAAGAGCTAAAAGATGTTCTTTGCAGAGAAGGTTTTCCTATAGATGGGGATGAAGAAAAGTGTGAAGAAGATCCCGATGAAATTTCTCATGTTGAATATCCAGAGGAGAAATTTGATGAAGATGAAGTGCTTATATCTACCCTTCCACTTGATGAAGACATCCAAGCCTCTACTCCTCCTTCACATCAATAAAAGAACATGATGAGTTGTGACCCTTTTCACGATCTTAATGATACTTTATTCCATTAATTTGGAAGTGAAGAAGTATTAGACGATCCCTTGGATGCGGTAGATCATTTTGAAAGGAGGCAAACAAAACACTATGTATTAAGGATCAAGACCCTTGTGGTGAAGAGGTGATGGAGGGGCATGTACATAAAAAGAAAGAAGAATTATGACGAATCAAAACATGTTTAGACATCATTATCTTTGCTCCCGCTTGATGAAGGTGTGGTTGTCCATCATTTCTTTCCTCTTGAGCATGAAGTTGAATAAGTAATTAGTCTCAATGATGATCCAGTTGAAGCCTCCCTAGCCTCTATCCTTCTTGCACACAAATACAAAGAGATGATCATGTTTAGTCACGTTGATGGACTTATGAAAGAAATCGTGGATATGGTTGATGAACATATATATACTTTCATACAGACTAGGAGACACACATGGAATTTCGGTCATTTCATTTTTTATAGAGACCCCATTTACGAAATTGATGGTAGTTATCAACCAAAACGGGTTGAGTTGTCATCTTCAGAAGATTGGTCTTCATGTGTATATGATTCAGATGTTTTCCAGCCTGATGATGATATGGTTACATATTTGTTCTGTCCATTCGATGATGATCTGTCGCAACATTTTTAGGGTGATTCTCAGTCATCCCTTGGGAGTTATGATGCAGATCCTTTTGGGGACACAGACTTGTTCTATGAGGAATTCCAACCACCTTCATCCTCAATTTTAGACAAAAACTAGGACATGCCATCCCAAAAGAATCAAAATCTCACTCTACAAAGAGAAAGTATTTTCATCTTTGAGATTTTTACAAGGATTCGCAAATGAAGAGGCAAAATTTTTCTAGACCTGAGCCTGTCCCTTACCTCATTTCTTCTTCTCAGGGAAATCATTGGGTCTTCTTGAAATATCTCATGTCCTCTCGGTCTTAAAGAAGCAAGGATCATACTAATGGGAATTAAGATGAGCCATCATCTACATATGGTATCCCTCTTCGGAGATGGATTGATTAGGGTTGTGGCTACACTTTCAGGAAGGATGATCAGAGTGATGGTTTCTGTTTTCAGTAGGATTTCCTCCCTCCCCCCAATCTCCATGAGTTTCATTTCATGAATAATTATATGTGTATTTGTACTCATGATTATCATATGCTTAAATTATCTTTGTTGTATCACATGATTAAGCACAAGGGGAGATACCCTGATGAAATGATGAACAAGTGGCTGCAATGGTTGTACAACTTCACCTGACATTTCAGGATCTGTTGTGGCAAACAACCACTGCCCAAATTTTATTTTGAACGATATAAAATTTGGGTCCCTTTTTATTTTAATAACAAGTTTTCTCTTATCTTGTTTATTTTTCAATGAGTTTGATTGGTTTCCTTACGATGCTGTGAATATTTTTATCATAGTTATTGTTGATTTTATTTTCTGCTGGACATTATTATGGATTCATTAGTCATTGGAACTAAATTTAACAATAGTTCTTGATATTCATATCAATTATTTATTTCGAATTTCATGACTGTAAGCATGAAATTCGAAATGTGATTGTGAGGAATTTATCTATTTTGCTCAATGATTAATATGTGAAATCAAGTCGTGCTTGTGTTTAAATGAAAACCATTACTATCATAACTCATATTTCACTATTTTATGGAATTCAAGAGTTTATTATTTCTTGTTATTATGAAAGTTCTTGTTTTCCTAACTTATATGACATTGATAGGAAATAACTTTACTCAACTTTATCATGATGATCTTTTCTATGTTATGACTTCAAGTTTTTTCTAATGATAGAATGATTTATTTGGATCAGTGGTTTAATTGATTTGTTAAATTTATTATTTACTTGGATCCTATTATTTCAAATATTGGACTTATATTATATTATTCCAAGGCTTGCAATGTTATTTGAGTTATTTCAAATATTGGACTTATATTATATTATTCCAAGGCTTGCAATGTTATTTGAGTTTTGGTATGAAAGGTTTGTTTCTATTTCGACTTCTTATGCTTGGTCGAATTGATGTATGTGGCATTATAAAGTTTACTACCATGATCTTATTACTGTAGTCCAATCACTATGAAATATCAACATTTAAATGTTGTTCCATGAACATTTAATATCAACATAATATTGTTGTTTCTAAGCTTCTCCACAGAGTTATAATGGAAAGTTTTTATCAGATAGAGTTTGATAACCCTGATAGGAGTCTCTTCCATCACGGGCTTATCAAAATTTTAATTGAATATCATTTAGTTCAGAATGGGGATTTATGGGAAAGTCTTACCCCAAGAAACAATTTCTCTAATACTTCTATCCGAACGAATGATTCACGAAAATTTGAGCTGGGATTTATATTGATTAATTCAATTGGGGTTTCTAATGTCGCTTATTCTCACGTTTTGTTACATGATGAGGTATCATCGCAGGTAACCCATAACATGAGTCAAAAATCAGTTTCGATTTTGACTATGTTGTGGCAAGTGGTAATAATAAGTCTCAACCCGATATGTTGGATCAGACTCATATAACTCAGCCTTCATCTCCAACTCCTGCAACCACAAAATTTCCTATTAAAAGTCTGCCAGAAAAGATAGAGAAGAATAATAATCTAAAGAGCAAACGCTAGACAAGGAAAAGTTCTAGAATGATGAAGAATAATCCCATGAAGACATCTGATTTAAACTTTCCAATCTATATTATTGATGATAAACCAAATACCAAGGTTAGAGTTTCTTCTTCAACTGAGTACGAACAGTCACCAGGTCTAAATGAACCATCCCCTACTAAAGAAAAATGTCTAGGTTCTGTAAATAATATTTTGGTTTGAGGTATTAATTTTATTTTATTTTCTTTTATTTGTTTATTTAAGAGCAACTACAGAATCAAAGATTGTATAGCTTCTCTATTCAAAGTAAATTTGTTTTATAATCGTTTTATTTTTGTTGATTACAAGTGTTCAACAAAAGGATTTCAATGAAAGAATGGCAATTGGCTTATGAAATGATCGTCAAAGTTGATTCAATTCTATCATGATTGTTAGTTAGTTCATGTTGGCAATTATGAGATCATTTGAAACAATGAATTTTATTTTTGAAAGTTTGTTAAAAAACTTCGTTGTGATATTTCTAGAACATATAGTCGATACATTAGATATGGTTTCTCTCCTAATTTTGAGGAGACACGTTTTATATTTAATTTTGGTATTTCATTACTCTTATTAAAAGAAGTGTATGAAAAGAAGGGGGATCTAAAAAAGAGGCCTATTGAACTACTGCAAAATACTTATTTTGTAGAAAATTAACTAATGTTTGGATCAGCAAAGGAAAACTCTTTATTTTTGCAACCATTTCTGAGCACTATTGTTCATTTTGGCGATTTAATAAAGATATCATTTAGTTCTTGTTTATTCTCTGTTTTTATGAGTACGATTATCTTTATTGTTCATTTTGGCGATTTAATAAAGATATCATTTAGTTCTTGTTTATTCTCTGTTTTTATGAGTACGATTATATTTTCCAGCACTATTGTTGAATTAGAATAACTCATGCTTATTTCAAATATCTGTTAAGCTAGCTTGCAGGATTGGATAAAGGTAGAGTTAGAACTGAAATATTTCATTTGAGCAGGCTTTTATGTATTAGGCTGCTAGCTATCTATCATCTTAATGCCATATTTGTTTTGGTGTTATTCTTGTCATTTTATTTGGAATATTCATGTATTTTGACATGATCTATTGACTTGAATGCTTTTCCATTTGAATTTAGATATATGTAATGTTATCGCACAATCTGTACTTGCTCAAATCCCAAGGCAAGTAAGGGAGATTGGCGTAAAAAACAAGATATCCTATCATTGTCACCTTAATAGGAAATCCCCACTTTTTAGGGATAGGAAAGGTCTACCCTAGGAGAGGCATCCCCAGTAACCCAAAGGGATGGAAAATTAGGGTTATGGTAAAGATATATTATCCCCTTTCATTGGTTACCAAAGCCACTAAGTCTATGTCTGAAAATTGAGGTTAATGAAGTGCTTCATGTACCTTCCCGGAACAATACAATATAGCATGCATATACAATAATCCCGAGTACAAATATGATTATAATACCTTAGTAGAAAATATACAACGAGAATAAGTACTAAATGATATGAAATTGCAACAGTAAATAAGTTTACACCAACAATTGATAAAATGTAATAGCTGCAACAAATACTCCTTAGAAAAGTTTGAAAAGACAATAAAAAGATAACATTTACTATTGAGAATGATAATAACTTGTCACAAGCAATTTCTAAAGTGTTTAGCTAGCATTTACGACCAATTATGTAGAAAATTTGTTGTTATTAGATGGTTGTAGCAAACATTTATAAAAACAACAATAAAGTTAGTGATATAGGCTAAATTAGTGTGAAAATTAGTTAGTAAAAGCTTCAAAGAAGAGAATGTAAAAGTGTTTGATCAATCTTCCAAAAAAAGAGAGATGAGACTAGTTACTTCAAGGGTTTATGGAGTCAATAGATTTAACACACTTACTTGGAGAAATAACAATGATTATGCTTGTCTAAGAAAAGATAAAGTGGATCTTGAGGAGTAGCACCTTAAGTCCTCTAAGAACCAATATTTAGAAGGTAAATTTAGCTAGAGAGTAGGCACTTCTAGGCCCTAGCAATTTCCTCTTTCTTAGACTATTGAAATATATTTAATGCAACAATGACTAGACAAGGCTTCTAAAGTGCTAACACTTTAGGGCTCTAGAAGTTTGTCTAGACAAGATCTCTTTAACAAAGTTTAACAAATAAAGAGCAAGGAACAAACACCTTATGTTCCTTACTCCTAGGGTTTGGAAGCAAGCAATTTCATAATCTTCAACATGAATAAGAAAATATACCATAAACATTTAGCATAAAATGAGAATTGCATATTTACTTACTTCACCGAGAATAATCAAGAAACAAAACCCTAGATTTCCAAGAAAACTTCACCAAAAATGATCCAAGATGCAAGTAGCAAGCCTCCAAGACAAGTGTGCCTCACTATTTCAACCAATTAACCCTAAAAAGGGCGCCAATTTCAGTCCCCTCTCCAAGTTAGGAGAGTTATGATGAAAAAATGAATTTAGCCAACCATATTTATATGGAAAATCTTGGCTTAATTACCCAACAATTGTGTCTTTTCACGGTTTTGAGCCTACATGTCAATTTGCTCATTAAATTTATAAATTAAATCAATTCTTTACAAAATAACCCTAACAAGGGTGGCATCATCCCTCTTATGGTGACATCAGCCTCCACAAAGGTAATGTTAGGCTGGAGAAGCATGTCGCTAGGCCTCCAAAGGTCCTGATCCCCGTCCACATGTGCCAACATCATCGTCAAGACCTCCTCCACTAAAACCAACCCTAGGTGATGTCATGAGCTAGGATGGTGTCCACTGGGCCTCCAAAGGCCAACGTCCAAGTGGGAGGAGGTGGAAAGCCATCCTAAGGTCATGTCAGAGTGCCTCCAAAGGGAACATCCTCTTCCTTCATTGTACAATTGGTCATCACGATATTTCCCCAAGAATGGGGTATCTGCATCTATCCTTGGGCTTCAAGCCATTATGAAGGTCCAAACTAATCATCTCCTCATGAATAACTTCCCATTGAACAAGGTCCTTGTTGGTCACTATAATTGCTTAATTAATTTTAAACAACCAAGTGAAACATAAATTATCAACCCAGGGAAGTCTTTTGTTTCAAAGGTAGCCACGCACTATATATGCTCAATTCCAAAAGCACTTGGTGTTGTAGTAAGAAATCTATACTAATAATACTTGCTCAATGAACTGAAGCTCTGAATTAAATCACAAAAAAGTAACCTCCCTATTGCATTCTTTAAAGTTCAATCTAAGAATCCTGGATTACATTAATACTTTCAACAGGGAAGACAATTATTCTGTAGTCAGAGAACAGGACCCTTACTCTCAAACAGAGACTCCAGCATTAACACTCTTTTCATGAAATCAATCAAACAGTATTCCAAAGATTAACACTCTTTTCATAAAATCAATAATGCAGAAAAACAATTAACTCCCATCTAACATGAGACAAAGCACTTAGTTCCTTTCTCTCTGCTTAAAGGCATTTCCTGAGCCTTACTGCTAGGCCACCGTGGAGTTATAAGGCTCAGCGAGAACAGTACCGATTCTTCGAAAGTGTGGATCTCTTAACCCAGCTCAAGCACCATGAAAGTACACCTAACGGTATGTTTTGGTTCTTTCCTTTCTCGGTAGGAACCCTTAATCCAATCTCGCTAACACACTTGCAGAGGTAAATGAAACCTACGTAAGATGATGTTGTAGCCCTCCTTTCTCGCCCTGAAAGAACGTGGAACACTTTTTTAACCAAATCTCTGGCTAGCCTCTTTGCAGGAGTAAAGGAAGTCTACACGTAATATTGCAGGTATTGTCGCCCCTTCTCACCGGTTGTGGACACTTTAACCAAATCTCCTCGGGCTAGCCTATTTGCAGGGGTAAAAGAAGTCTACAGAAGACAAGGCAATGCAGTCCCTTTCTATCTGAGCAAGAACAATTTAACCAAATCTCTGCTAGTATACTTGCAGCAATAAACAAACTCTACATAGGGTATGATGTCCCAATCCATTTCTGTCTGCTAAGTAGGGACCTTTGACCGATTCTCTGCTATTCTCACAAAATCATAACACAAGTCTGCTGATAAAAGGATTACAAATTCCATTCAAAGTCAGTAGTGTTTCAAAGAAGTTAAATCCATTAAAACAAGAGCCCAGAAATTAACAGTTAAACAAAACAAAAGTAAACAAACACACTTTGCATCCATCGGGTGAATCTTGTGGAGAAGGTGGGCCCTCCTTTCTCAAAAGATTCCCCGAACGAAAGTCTACAGGAGGATACTCAAAGCCATCTTATATTCATCCGGCCGTAATATCACATTACAAATTGGAAATACCGAATGCGTACCGCTTCTTAAGTTCTTCAATACATCAAAACTTGCCTATGTCGAATGGTGATTTCCTCCCAATTTAAAGGGGAAATCCCTTCCATACAATCATTACAAAGCATATCTAAGTCCTACACTCAATCGGGTCTTCTTTCTAAATCAACATAGAATGTCCTATTCTCTCGCTAGAACCAATGCTAATATAGGAGTCGAATGAGGTAATTGTCGCTACTACCGGTGTGTAATGCCTCTTTTCATCAGCCGTCAGCCGTTAGCCTGAAGATCGCACTACGTGCCGCTTCAGCCACGTGAATTGGCGCCTTTGATCGTGGTCGGGCCTTGATCGCTTAACGGTTCGTGGTTTCATCATCGGGCGGTCTCCCTCTCGTGGTTTCATCCTCTTTAACCGAAAGTGACAACTCCTTGTTTCAAAGATTCCATCCTCGAAGCCATGGGGAAGAAATCTGTTTCGGGCATATGCTTAATCTTAGACTCAGAGTGTACCTTTCGTGAGCCCAAAGACTCAACAAATGACTCGACAGCTTTGTGTTTCAAAGACAGCCCCGTGATGCTAATCAAGTAGCTATAAGTAACTTATGCACTTCTAATCAATGGTTAAGTACAAAAGTAATGTAAAATATTATGTGCAAAACAGACTAAAGCTAAGGTAAATGAGAAAGGACGTTTGTATACCTTGGAATGATCAAATGGAATGATATTATGAGTCTAAATTCAGTGATCAAGGGTATAATAATGGCAAAAAGAGTGGGCAAAAGGTACAATATGTAATATCCCAATATCCCCCCTACCAAGTGTTGCATGTCCTCAGTAACTCACTAATCGTAGTCTTGATAATCGGGCTCGACCGCAGTAAATTACTCAAGCAAGAGTCTCTGCACTGCCATTACGCTTTGAACCCTCGTACTTACCGCAACTGTGCCATGTCACTGCCCTCTACTTTCCGGTGACAATTTATACCGACTTGATATATTTCATTAGCAGCCAGAGGAGGGGGGAATAAAATTTGTACCCTATCCAATTTTCAGCAATGGTCTCACACATCGGGATGTAGCCGGGTACCCTTTGAAATTGCCGGCTTCTGGGTTGGCCTGACCAGTAAAGGGTTGTACTGCTAGTTTCTTTTCAGATTGTCGCCAAACAGTTGTTGGCCCTCGAGGGCGTGAATCTCTATGGAACCGATACTTTGGCCGACATTCTTGAGCACTACCGGATCGTAGTCAAGCAGTGGCTCGGCCACCTCGGTTTCAAGAACTCATAATTTTCTGCAATGAATCTGGACGCCTTTTCTGGTTCTGGCCTAATCCACAGGAGTTTATTGTCCTCATTGTGCTTGGCAGTCGAAAAATCACTCTGCCACAAAATTTGATTATAAAGAAAAGAAGTAAAAGCTCTGAGTTGAACATCTCCAACAAGAGGATTGATATTGAGCACCTATTTTCTCGAATGGCCTCATTATGGAAGTATGCTTCACATAAGAGGTGTTGTCCCTGGTGGAAGCTGCTAAAAAAAAAGTCTTGACAAAATCTATTGGCTGTATAACTTCATGGGATTTGCCTTACATAATTGGATTTAACTGAACCATGTAAGTCTTCTATGAGAAATAAAGAATAATTACAAGAAGGTTTCCTTGTGGCCATTAGTGTGTGCATCAAATCAAAGATTCTGACCATTCCAGCTTTTAAATCCCTATTTTTCCTCTTGACTTCTCGAACCTCCTGACGTGTCAGGTCCAATGATTCCCAAATCGAGAAAGTGTGATTCCTCCATGTTTGCCTATGTACCTGCAGATGTTGGGCCCGTGTCTCAGCATACTCCTCCTTCCACTTTTGTATCTCTCGCATGTTCGTCTCCACGTGAGTAAAGTCTGGAGTTGCGCTGCAATGAGCAGTGGGATTAGTATGGCTTGGAGTGGATTGCTCCCTCGAAGTGGAGAGATTGATTTGAATAGGAGGTGTAACTTCTTTATGGGCACCGCTGTGCAGTCTTGCTGACGCAGGGACTCTTCTTGATCTTGGAAGGGCCCGCTATTCTCAGGTTACGTTGGTGCCTGACTCAAAGGAGAGGGGGTGGGGGCTGTTCCTGGTACTCGAACTTGAACTATCTTATACCCCTCACCGATAATAAATATTCCGCATTGACAAAGACATGTATTCCTTTGCATATGCTTCGTAGTTTGTTCTCGCTGCGGTTGTTGTTCGCTCCATGCGTCGAAGTTACATTTTTTTCATATGCTTCCCTTGCCCTCACTAATTCTTGTTGATATGCTTCCGATTGAGACTTCAAAAACTCGTTTCTTCAAGACATCTGGCCATTGTTGGTTTGGATTTAGAGATGATTGGTTCTTGTGTTACAAGCATCGCCTCCTTTAGCCGGTTCTTGTGGAGTGTTTCACGGAATGGCCAATCGATGCCTATGTTTCGTTCTCCGCGTAGGGGAGAGTAGTGTTTCTACACTTCAACCTCCGACTCGAATCTCAATGTCCATATCGGGTGGTTCTTGTGTTTCAGCCAATCGAATGGGTGGTCGGTTTTCAGCCATGTTGCTTGGATGAAGGTGGTGTTGCAAAGATCCGGTGATTCCCGAAATTCAATTTGAACATTAGTGACTGGTTCTTGTATTACAGCCACCGGGCTCTCGGTCAGTTGGTTTGATGTGGGTGGTGTTACAGCATCCTGGTCTCGACTTCCTCAATTTCAAAATCGGTGACTGGTTCTTGTGTTTCCAGCTAATCGGATGGATAGCTGATTGTGTTTCACTTACTTCAAAAGCAAATGATGTCTCGACCTCTAATTCCTGCAACTCCGGCCACGTCAACGGGCCGGTTCTTGTGTTTCAAATGCATATCGGTTTCTCGGTTTCAGCCACCGAGTGGGTAACCGGTTCTTGTGTTTCAGCCACCTTGTATTCAGTTGTTGGGCTGCCCGGTTCTTGTGTTGCAATACCATGGTTGAATAGGCAAAGATCCCGGGTTTTGGGAGGTTGGAGGTGTACGGCGTATCAGTCGAATATGTGGGGTGTCTTGAGTAGTGGTCATAAAAGGTGGCCTTATTGAGGCTCTTGTTCGCTTTTTTTCGTAAGAAGGGTGGGAAGAAGGGATTTATTTGTTTTCTTTTACGTGGGGGTTTTTTTTCTTCAATGATGGGGCAGGAGAATTTATTTGGTTCAGAGTCATCACCGAGAATATGAAGGGCGGGAGCGTATGACTCTGGTAAGGTATGTGGTGAATTAGGTGTAAAGGTGGTCGACCGGACTGCTTGGTCTCTGGTAAAAGGGATATGGGGCGCCTCTGGGCGTCTGGAGGTTTCACGCCGCTTCCCCGGGAATTTCAAAGAAATCGGGTTATGCCTCATAGGGTGGGTTGAAAGCATCGGGGTTTTGCCGAAAGCAAAACCCTTTGGATGAGTAATTGATAAGATGATGGTGGGTAAGTGACATGGTTGGGTTCTTTTGCCTTTTGACAAGATGGTACCATATTTTCAAACAACCTAATAAATAATAATGAATATTGACCCGTCTATTGATGCCTTAGATGAGAAAGCAGAGGCGTTCGCGCCGAGCACACTACCCGATATCGCCCTTCGCTGGTGTCGTAACTTTGATGAATCCCGACTCCCCGCCATGGAGGTGGTAGTGAACTAAGCTGAACGCCTCTACCCTTGAATATAATTCTTCCTCAAAGTGTGAAAAGTTCACTGGCTTCGATAATGTGCTTTCTGGATCAATATTCGAAAGGCTGCCGATTGAGGCTCCGAAGTCCTTCGCTATATCCTCCTCATATCGATATTCAACCCCGTTAATCCATATAATGGTCCTCCTGAAGATTTCTGGCAAATTGTAGGACTTGTTGTTCGTTATACCACTGGATTCTGTGGAAGTAGTTGAGCCACCCCGCCTGCTCGAAGATTACGGACGCTACCGGGATATGCCTCAGCAAATAAGTTGTGGTGGCTGGCCATTCCTTATGGTGGATCCTCCCATGGCTATTAGCTTAATAAAATACAATGTCGAGAGTTTGTGTATCAACTCGTAAAGAGTGAGTTTCTTCCGGTGCCACATTATGCGTGGGTAGAGGGGCATCGTGCGTAGCGGTAGAACCGAATGGCGGGTCAGAAGATCGTGTGAAATGATGGTATCGCATATTTGACATGTACTTCCCCACAAGTGTGTAGTTAGTAATGAATGTACTTAAATGTCATAATGACGCCGAATCTTTCCCATTAATTATAGCCTAATCAATTACATAAACTTACATACCTTTGCCTTACCATTTGATTCGAGCTGCGAACAAGATATCGTTCATGTCAGTGAGAGTCCTGTGGCGGCGACTTTGGATTATGTCGAAAGCCTGTTGTTCAAACATTTGAGATCATAAAGCTTGCTGACGGAGGATGATGAAAGGCGGGTGTTTCAGCAAATGTGAGAAGATCGCTAAATTGTCAGAGATGAAGAACTCATTGCATGACCGTGTCTCAAGATCTAAGAAAATCAACAAAAGTGTTGGAACGGTGGTGTTTCAGCAGCTGCGAATGAATGATGAAGGTCATCGGCAAATGTGCTTCAGTTAACGAGAAAGAGGCTAAACAATTGGGTCGGACGGAATTGTTTCGCAATGAAAACAGTGAGAAAATGGCGGGGTGGAAAGAAATGAAAGGGCCAACAATTGGTGTTTCAAAGCATCGTGAAAAAGTATGATGAAGGGTTGCTGACACGGGTGTTTCAGCAATGGGAAGAAATGAAAGGTTGCAGCGTCGTTGAACGGAAAGAGTTGCTGCTATTGTTGTTTCAGCAATGGAGGGGAAAACGAAACAAGTGCTGGACAAAGTTGTTTCGGGAATAAGAATGATGGGGAAATGGCGGACTAGAATGTTTTGGGAATGGGAAAAAATGAAAAATATGTTGGACAATGGTGTTTCAAAGAAGCAGGAGAACTGAGGCCGCATGGTGGTGTTTCAAAGATCATGAAATGTTGTTGTACAACCCAAGTTTCAAAGATCGGAAATCATCGTTGTACGTGTTTCAAAGATCGCGGAAAATCTTGTCTCTGCTTTGATCCTCGCAAAACATCTGTAGCGTGGTATTTATTTGATAGGGATTATTAGAAAACGAAATTTAATCTATCCTAATACTAAAAAATCAACTTGAAAGAATTAATTGTTATTAGTAGAAACCCCTCAATGAAGAGAAATGAGCGCCTTCCATGCATGTAGCCTTGAAATCTTCTTTAGAAATAGCTTTCTGGTACAGACGGAGCCGAAGACCATTTACAAGCAATCTGAAGTTCGAGTCATCGACAGAGGAGCCTTACTGCTCCATTAGGAAAGATCGGTCTACTTCAGAAGGTCCTAACCATCTTGTGCGTGAGTTTCTTTGAAATTCTTTTGAACCGGGAATCGCTGCGAGAGCCCAATTACCTTTCTCGAACTGCTTGTTCTTGATATTTCCTTTTGTCATGCCATTGTGATCTTTGTTGTTGAATTATGCTTGTTTGGCCGAATGGCATCTAGTCTTTTCTCCTCTAGTTCATTAAGCCGCTGCAACCCTCGGGTCAAGCTTGTGCATTGGTTAGATCAAGGTTGGCGGCTAAAGAAAATTCTTGTTTTATTTCAAATTCTACATGAAAGACAACACTCTTTCCAGACCGCCTATAGGAGAAAACCCCGTAGTATTTAGGTAGTCTGTAGGCCCATAATGCTTCAAGAAGTCCTTGGACCAACTTCACCTTCCTTCTTCAATCGCTTTAGTGAGATGGCTTCATAACTTTGTTTGTGCTTTCCACCTCATTCATTGGCTTGGGGTGGTATGGTGTAGTCATTCATCAATACGATATTTCTGAAGGGTGGCTTGAACCCATAAGAAGAGAAAGGAGGTCCCTCCATCCGTAACTAATTCTCTTGGCACTCAAAATCTGATGAAGATGTCCCAGAACAAGAATTTTATAACTTCTTCTTCTCGCCTGTTCTATGGAGTGCCTTGGCTCCCACCCATTTGGTCATGTAGTCTGCGC
Organism: Picea sitchensis; assembly: GCA_010110895.2. Lineage (NCBI taxonomy): Eukaryota > Viridiplantae > Streptophyta > Pinopsida > Pinales > Pinaceae > Picea > Picea sitchensis. The sequence continues at coordinate 151,359 of SNQJ01S0004455.1, read as the reverse complement.
GCATCAGTATGTAAACTTTTGATTGATGGAGGGTTGATGGGCCCTATGTAGTCTAAGGCCCATCTTTCAAATGGTTCAAGCACTACCTGGGGTTTAATGGCATTTCATCCTAAGGATTAGGTTGGCCTAATTCATGTGCCTATCACAGCTCCTTGGCTATTTCCTTGCATCTTTGAAGATTGAAGGCCAATAGCACCCCATCCTTAGAATTTTGTGTACTGTTCTTTATCCCCAAAATGCCCTCCACAAGGGCCCATATGACAAGTTCAATATATCATACACCTCATCTTCTCAACACACCCCACGGATTTCTTGATCGTGTCCCGTGATGGAAAAGGTATCCACTCATCCAACTATACCGAAAGCACTTTGATGAACAATACTTCTCTTCCTCGGTAGGATAGGTAATGGTAACTTCCCGGCAACTAAATAATTAGCAACATTCGCATACCAAGGTGAGTGAGCGTAAGTTCCAAATAAGTATCTAATGAAAGGAATCATCCACCTGGTTATCGCCATTAACGTCAATCGAGAAAGGAATCAGCAACTACATTCTCTTTTCCCTCGGGTCTATCTACTATTGTTATATCAAATTCTTGTAATAATAATGTACCTATCCGGTGACTCTTAGCATTTGTAATAGGTTTATTCATTAAGTACTTGATAGTTGAGTGATCAAGATGGACAAAAGTAGAATAGCCAAGAATGTAATGCTCAAATTTATTAATTGCATAAATAATCATAAGAATTCCTTCTCTGTGGATCAGATAATTGGAGTTCACCAGGGACATATTCTGCTCGATGAAGTATATAGCATAATGAGGTGATCTTCTTCCTGCCCCAAGACAACTCCTATAGAAGTGTCTCAAGCATCGGAGGATATGTGAGCGGAAGTGTCCAATTAGGTCCTCTATGATAGGGTTGTAGTAATGACACCTGATGTTTAAGTGTCCCAAATGCTTCTTCACATAAATTATTCCAATTAAATTCAAAGATTTTCAAAGAAACAAATGTGGGAGAAGCTATTTTGGAAAAGTTCTCAATAAATCTTCACCAAGCATGTCCCAAAAAGCTTCTTACCTTTGTTTGGGTCTTGGGAGCAGGTAGGTCCCACGACTTGTATTTTGATGGGTCTACCCGATTCCTTTGAGATGAGATGAAATGTCCAAGCACTATCCCTCTTCGCCATCATCATCATATGGCATTTTTCAGGCTTAAGGAAAGCTGGGCTTGTATACATCTTTGGGCACTTCAAGGTTTTTCAAGCTCTCGAAAAAGAAACACCATAAGGTGAAGTCATCCATAAATATTTCCATAGAGTCATTACATATCAGAGAAAATTCCTAAACCTGCCCTTGGACAAGTTGGTTGTGCATTACATAGTCCAAATGGAAGAACTCAGAAGCAAAGGTTCCCAAGGGCTGGTGAAGGTGGCTTTGTCTTGATTCCTGAGGTGTAATTTTAATTTGGTTGTACCCAATCGTGAAACCATCTAAGAATGAAAATAATTTCTTACATGACAAACTATCTAAAACTTGATCAATGAATGGCGCGGAAAGTGGTCTTTCCGAGTGGCTTTATTTAAAGCTCAGAATGTACACACACTCTCCATTTTCCTCGGCTCTTTAGAACAATTACCAATGGAGTATACCTATTCTCCACCTGCCTGATATAGGATAAATAAACCCTCAAGATTAAGTAATTCTTGAAGTTCTTCCTTCAGATTTCTCTTAAGTTTGGGTTCATTCACGGGTTGATGATTGGCCTACGTAACACCTAATGTATATTCGATGAGTGTACACTACAGATTCCTTTCATGTCTCAGGTAATCCCATGTAATGCCTCTTATTTTTCCCCGGGTAACTTCGCTTAATCGTTTTGTTTCAAAGATCCGTCGATGAGGGTTTATATTTTAATGTTTCCTTGCTGTTCGATTTCAATTGGTACACTTTTAGAGGATGGTTTTAGCGCTTGAGGTGGGCTTCCTAACTCAAGATTTTTGGGATTATCATACTCCATTAATACAGTTAATTGATATGAATTTCCAGAAAGAGGATGGCTCGCAGATAAAATTATTTATAATTACATCCTCAGTGGAGTCTTTCAGAATTAGAGCTTGTCCGATAGTCAAAAAGAGGTTGAGTAGGTTGATCCTCAAAGTCGTCCCACAGAGGGTTATCATTGTTTGGCAGGGGTGTGGCATGAGGGGTAGAGGGTCACCGCTTTGTTTCATAACCATTCGAAATTGTCATTGACCTCAATCAACACCGATAAAAGCATCGGGCCAGGCTAACCATGGCCTGCACTAGGAGGGTGGCCCCCAGCTCATGCCTTTGTTTAACACTGTGAAATCGACTGGGTGTTCCAAGATTCCATAGAGGTGTTGAGGTCTTCAATGACACCTTCGGGTTTTATTGTGGATCGATCGGTCAACTCTAGGATAGTAGGGGTTTCTCCGACTTTGTGTTGCAATTGTAGCACTTGTAAAGTTTCTAAAGTCATGATATTGATGGTTGCAACAATCCAAGGTCAACCAGGACACCAGGGATTATTGTTTTGCCAACTTGTACCGTGAACGGGTAGGGTGTGGCTGTGGATCGCCATATTTGACTGGAGGAGTCTTTCCCGTCATTAATGCAGACAGATCCCATAACATGGACTGTAAGGATCTCATTGTGGTTTTCCTACCAGGGCTTTTGACACAGATATCTCTCATTGTCCCAGCATAAATAGGGTATGTCGTGGAGTGATTGTAAGAGGGGAATTTTAACATATAAATTCTCCAGTTCCCCTAAGAGATTAAAGGCTGGTAGTTCAGGTGTTTTTGGTCAAGGTTAAACGCCAGGAAATGGTGCTGTTTCAGTAGCATTGTTGAGGATGATTGTACCTTTTCAAATGCATCATGCTCCTGTGTTTCCCTCCTTTGTCGAGTATGTATACCATCAGCTATGGTAGGTTCCACTACTCTCCCGACTGAAGATGTATATCATTGTATCAGCAGGAGTGAGGAAAGTGTATCGGGTTATAAACATCAATGCATCGACAAATTCTTTTGTATTACATTTGGGTTGGGGTTAGGCTGTACAGAAATGGGTCCACGTTTGGTTAATTGAGGAGCACCACCATGTGGGTGGTTGTGGGAGCTGAGGTAATTGATTTTGAAGGGGGCTTGTTGTCCTAATTCCTTGATTCCAATCGATTTTGATATATCGCTGTTGTTGTGGTGGCCAAGGGGTCCACATTGAGGATCAACAAAGGGTGGGTTATTTGTTGTACATGGGTGGGTAAGTTTGTTGCATGGATGGGTAGTTCATTTGGTTAGCCTATTGCATCCGGGATTGAAGGGTAACTCATTTTGATTATAAGAAGAATAATTATTCCAACGATTAAATGGCATGTTAGAGTTCATACTCTGTCCCTGGTTGCCATTGTCTCCTTTGAGTCATCATATAGACAAAATTTCAGCTTCTTCAACAATCAGTTGGTTGTAATGTTGCCTTAATACTTGGTAAAGATGGACAATTTCCTGTATCATGATCTTTGTCACAAATATGTGATAGGTTTCCGGCCCAGCAATATTCTCTTTTTTGGGTGCTTATCTCCGCATTGAGGACAAAAGATGACAAGGTCAAGCTTTACTGATTGCTTTTCTGATCCGTTGTGGTATCCATTTTGTGAGGCAAAGGAGCTCAGCATTTCAGCCTTGAAGCCTTCAAGCAAATTACCTATCTCAACTCTTGTTTCTCCTCCGTTGGCTGATTTTTTGACCCTAGAAAATGTAGAGTCCTTGCTATTTGATCTGTTTCTTTGTACCCTTGAACTTCTTTGCATAAATTGACAATTTCATCATATGATTCCTTGATATGTCCCCTTTTCCAAGCATGTTCAGCATATCCAGAGTCATCCCTTTACCCCTTATAATAAAATGGTTTTGAGAATATCCTTACTTACATCGGATGCCGACCGGATCTTTGTAGATTGTATTGAAGCCTCTACAAAGTCTTCTAGATTCTCGCCTTCTTTCTACAGATCATTTAAATAGCTCCTCCCTTTTTCTCTAGTTCTCATAGTAGTCCTGTAGTAATTCTAATCTCAGAAATTTCTTCATTTGGTCCCATGATGTGATTATTTAGCTTCTCTAAGGCTCATAAACCATCTGAGTGCATTCCCTTTAGTGTTGCTGGGAATAAATTCAGTTTCTGAGCATTAGAGGTGTAACTACAGCTTCTACAATAACATATCAACTCAAAACGTGAAATTCATCAGGATTCTCGATGATAATCCATGAAAATTTGGCTATGCTGAGAGTGGAATATTTTCTCATGGGGCTGTTCCTCTAGGGAAATCACCAATGTGGAAATCCTATTGGTGAAAAAGAATTTTCATCTTTTTACCTCTCCTTCAGGATCAACCCGCTCTTGATGCAACCACTCATTAAACTCATCCATATTTCTTTTCTCAGTTCATTCCCCCTCACAGACTGCTTCTATCCCCCTCACATATTCCCACCGGGCTTTTGTCTCTGGACTCCAAACTTCCTCCCCTGTTCCAAAAAAATGGTCGAAAATGAAGGCTGGGAATTCTTTTTAAGATTTTGTCGTTGGGCAGCATATTCAGATTTGGATGTAATGTCATCAATGAAAGTCTTTCTCTTCCCTTTCTCCTTTTCCCTTTACACCAGAGGGTTATTAGTATCTTTGGGGTTTTGGGTCTTTCATGCATTCTTTATCTAAAGAAAAAAAAACTAAAAATGCTTCTTAAATTTATAGCTATCTTCCCCGCAACGACGCCCAAAATGTTGGTCACTATAATTCGCTTTAATTAATTTCAAACAAACCAAGTGAAACATAAATATCAACCCGTAAGTCCTTTGTTTCAAAGGTAGCCACGCATCATATATATGCTCAATTCCAAAAGCACTTGGTGTTGTAGTAAGAAATCTATACTAATAATACTTGCTCAATGAACTAAGCTCAATTAAATCACGTAGCAACTCTCCCTATTGCATTCTTTAAAGTTCAATCTAAGAATCATGTATTACATTAAAATAACAACAAGAAACTGCAACAGGAAAGACCAACTATCCTGCAACCAGAGAACAGGACCCTTTACTCTCAAACAGAGACTCCAAAGATACACTCTTTTCATGAAATCAATAATGCGTAAAACAATTAACTCTATCTAACAGCATTGTGCTAATTCTAGTCTCTTCGCTTAAGCATGAGCCTTGAGACTTACTTATGTTGTGGCACACTCGTGAGGTTGAGGTCTACAGAGAACAAGATGTTTTTGGTTCCTTCCTTTCTGAGCAGGTATCCTTAACCCAGTTTCTGGCTCACACCAAGGAAAGTACACAGTGATCAGGATGTTTTGGTTCTCTCCGCTCAGTAGGAACCCCTTAATCCAACTCCTGCCTAACACACTTGCAGCAGGTAAATGAAACCTACAGAAGACAGATGTTGTAGCCCCTCCGTCCCTGAAAGGTGGACACTTTGGGCCAAATCTCTCGCTAGCCTATTGCAGGAGTAAAGGAAATCTACAAAAGAAAGGATGTTATAATTCCTTCCTGTCTGAGCAAGAAACCTTAACCAACTCTCTGGCTATCACACTTGCAAAAGTAATTGAAATCTACAGAAGACAAGGTATTGTCGCCCCTTCTTTCCTCGAAAGGTGAAACACTTTAACCAAATCTCTTCTAGTATACTTGCAGTAATAAACAACCTACAGAGGGTATGATGTCCCGGTCCCCTTCTGTCTCTAGGGACCTTTAACCAATTCTCCGCTATTCTCACAAAATCATCACACAAGAAAGAAAATTATGAATTTCATTAATTAACTAAGGCAGAGTCAGTAGTGTTTCAGCAAAGCTAAATCCATTATTAAAACAAGAGCCCAGCAAATAATAGTTTAAACAAAACAAAAAAGTAAACAAACACACTTAACCAATGGGTGAATCTTGTGAATGGCCCTTTCCTTCTCAAAAGATTCCCCGAATCAAAAGCTACAGGAGGATACTCAAAGCATTTTATATTCATCCACGTAATATCACATTACAAATTGAAATACCCTAATGCGCCCCGCTTTAAGTTCTTCAATACATCAAAATCCTGCTCATGTCTAATGGTGATTTCCTCTCAATTTAAAGGGGAAATCCCTTCGATACAATCATTACAAAGCATATCTAAGTCCTACACTAAATCGGTCTTCTTTCTAAATCAGCATAGGTTGTCCTATTCTCACGCAACCGAACGCTAATATAGGAGCTGAACGAGGTAATTATTGTTACGGCTGGTGTAACAGCCTTTTCACGCTGTCATTTATTCAAGATTTCCGCGAATTCTACTCTGGCCAAGCTAGTTCAGCATCGCAATTCACGGGCTGTTTCAGCCACGTGAATTGCACTCTTGACTGTGTCGGCCTTGACTGCTAACGGTTCGTGTTTCAGCATCGTGGCGGTATCCTCTGTGTTTCAGCCTCTGTACTTCTGAACTGAGTGACAGCTCCGTGTTTCAGCATCTGCATCCTCGAGCTATGTAGATGTTCCGTGTTTCGGCATATGCAACCTTAGACTGTGTAGCAACTCTGTGTTTCAGCATCAGTTCAACAACGAATATGGACAGTTTTGTGTTTCAGCACAGGCCTCAGATGCTAATCTGCAGTTATGGGCACTTATGCACTTCTAATCAATGGTTAAGTACAAAAGTAATGTAAAATATTATGCAAAACAGATTAAGCATATAGTAAATGAGAAAGGACGTTGTATACCTTGGAATGATCAAATGGAATGATATTATGAGTCTAAATACAGGTGATCAAGGGTATAATAATGGCAAAAAGAGTGGGCAAAAAGGTACAATATGTGGTCCTAACAGTCCTGCAAAGGAAAACATATATGCCCTCCAGGGGTCCATGAGTCACAATCATCATGACAAGTAAGCCGCATCTAATAATCAAAACACTCGAATATGTGCATCAAACCCCCTTTTTCAAACTAAATAAATGCTCAAAGATGTTATACAATTTGTCAAATTTAGGTGTGGGAGTGGTGCCAAGGCATCTTATTGGGTCAATCATTCCCCAAGTACAAGGTGTTTCCTGAGAGAAACCTATCTAACCAATGTGTGCATGTGAAGTGGAGTGGGGTGAAATTCTAGGCATGGGATCCATGACATACAAGGGTTTTTAATGTCTCATTTATGGGCGCCTTGGTAAAGTGTGAGCCACCCTTCGTCTGCGATGTAACATTTTTCCAAGCCCATTTATTGCCATTAATTAATTAATTAAGGTCCAAATGCTTGGTACTCTCAATAGTTAGTCGATTAGCTTGGGGGAAGTACCACATAGTCACTTGAAGGGAGATGTACACATAGTGCCATGGGGGTATAATCTAGCTTGTAACGCACTTATGTAGATCCCTCAATAAGCGGGACATCTATAAATGTGAAATTATGCTTTTACAGGTCTTATACTTTTAAGCGATAATGATTCATTGTTTCTCAAGACCTCTTGGGAGAGCATATGGAAGGTTTTATGTTTGTATTTTATCTTTTTCCAACTACTTTCCCCTCTGGGCCTTTAGCCCCTTCTTCCCATGAAATGAGGTACAATCCCTTCTTGGGTCAGTACACCCAAAAATCCCAAAAGATAAGGAGACAGAAGGAAAGAAGTATGAAAGGTGATAAGTATGATCAGGAATGGAGAATGACTCTTCAAGGAACCCCCCAATAGAACCCTATTCCCAAAGTTGACCAACTTACTAGGATAAAATGACACCCACCAGGGTTAAATAAAGAAAATAGTATAAATTCCAAGAAAATGTTCTGTAATCAAGAAATATCCTTTGCAACATGTTCAAATGATTCAAATATTTGAGTGGAAATTACCATGCTACCCGGACTCATTACCTCATGGAGAAAGACCCATTGCTCTCTAGGACCATGCCGATGTGGTGGATGTTGTTGTTGATGATGATGTGTAGAATGCATGAATGAGAAAGAAGGACCCTCTAGGGTTATGCTTTGTTCATCTGGATCTCAACACTCCATATCTACAACATGTGGGCCTCGATACATAATCTCCTTAATTACCCCTAGGTTGGGGGTAAAAATTGGCTCCTACTTGGGGACATGTTCTCACCGTAGAGTGCATGAGAACCTCAACCTCTCTGGTATAACCTGTGTCCTACACACTCAATAAAATGCATTAGAGTATCTAGGGTGGTACTATCACCCGTTGTCCATATATGATAAGAATCAAACTGAAAAAGAAAAAGTTTGAAAGAAAATTTGCAATATCTCTATTCCAACATGTAATCATGATCATACAATATATACAAATGTAATAAAGCAATACGAAAGTGAAAATGTAACTATACTAACATGATATGCATGGTATATATAATGGAATGCAAATGATTACTCTACCTACCTACTTACCTGTACATTGGATGCTAGGTATAATCATATAACCAGTGAAGTCATCCTAGCAATATGCCATAACACCTTCCTTTGTGCTTCATCATAAACCAAAACAATGACAAGTTAAGCAGAAAAATAACATGAGTTAGAACATGCATCGTATCATAGGAAATTGTAAACTCTAACCCATGGAAGTGGGAGGGAGGGACAAAATCATGCAAAGTCACATTTCTAGAAAAAGTGCTCAATCCATCTCTGAAAAGGATCGTTAAAGGTCAAAGAATCGAGAGGTTAACTTAAAGAGTCTGAAGGTTGACTACCTTGGACTTCATTGCTCCCTAAGGTATGAGAAGGGATGAAAAATAATTTAGAGGACGACTGGCAACTTCTCAGGGAAAGGTTGAAGGCTTGAGGTATAATAATTCCTCTTAAAGCATTCAAACTACCCTTAAATTCCAAGAAAAATATTTTCTCTAAAGGAAACTTGAGACAAGGAACATGTTTCCCAGCGACATCCTTAGTGACATGGAGAGACAAAGGAAAAGGAGGAGGATGGAAAACCTCATCACGAGTATTCTTCTTTAGGAAAACCATGTCCTCACCCTATAAAAAACCAAGAACAGTGGTAGTTGCAAATCTTCTTCATAGAATATATCCAAGTGCTCAAGAAAATATTCATCAAACTCCTCAAGGTATGACCATAAATCATTACGAGAATAATGAATTAAGTCATCCTTGGGTGTTTGGAATTCATTTGTAATCATATCATTTCCTCATTTCCAAATGTAGGAATTAGTAACAACCTCATATGGTAGTTGTAAAGGAAACAACTGAAAATGACATTCCATATCGTAAATTGGATCTTCAATGTCGTAAATGGGATCTCCATCATAGCAAATAACATCCCACTTACGTCCCCCAACTGTTGAATTATTGTAACTTGGAAGAATATTCTACTTCTAATTGATTCATTATTGTTTATATCAAATCCCCTTTTGTGGATTGATCAAGTCATATCTTGTATAAGATCAAATTCCCTTTTGTGGATTGGTCAACATGTATTTGTATGGTGGTATTTGTAAATTCGGCCCCTAGTAATTGTAAAGTGGTTTTAGCCACTTCTAGGAGAAGTCAGTCCACCAAGTGAATATTCACAACCCTAGCGCCACCTCACAACTTGTATTTATATGTGAGTATGGTGTCTCATTTGAACACTCACCAACTAGATCTGCAATGCACAAGCCTTGGAGGAGAAACTGTTGTAACTAGGGGTGACGTCAAGGAGGGATTTGGATTATCTCTTGGTATTTCTTGGTTAAGTGGTGCGCTACTCTTCCTAGTGAAGGAGTAGAGGAGGATCTTTTGTTTGGTCTTTGGTATATCTATATTGAGGAAGTTTTTGCTGGGTTTTCTCCCCCATGAGGGTTTCTCAAGACAATTTGTGTGTCTTTATTGTTTCTATGTTTGCCTCTCTTTCAGTGATATTATTTATGCAGCTAATGTGCTAAATGATTATAATAATAAATAAGAATCGTAACTGATTGTTGTTTAAGTAAAAATTCAACATGGTATCAGAGCAGGCCTGAAAGAGACCAACTCACAATTTATAAGAAGTGACTAGCCTCAACGCACCCTCTCCAAAATCCAGTTTTCAGTATTGCAGTTGCTGCAGAATTAGGATTTCTGCATAAACCCTAAGTGCGACGTTTTTCTTGTTTGAGGAGGATGTTGGAGAAAGTAACCACACCTAGGAACTTGCCTTAGGAGTCTAGTCCCTAGATCCAAACTCTAAAATTTGGGTTTCCTCATAAAACCCTAAGTTGTAGTTGCAGTTGCAGTACCAATTGCAGTTGCAGTTGCAATGCTAGTTCCTTTGTGCCAGTTGCAACACCGATTGCAGCGAAAGTTTTTGTGAAGTGTTGGGACTGATTTTTATTGTCCTAGTGTGCCTTACCCTAGCAAATCTCTAGCTAAATTTAAGTTACAAGTTGAATCACCTTTGAATTTTTAAAGGTTCGTTATTTCTTTCCACTGAAGTCGGATGGTGCCACTACTTACCAATGTTGTCAAAGGTATGTCAGAGGTATTTACTTACTTAAACTGTATCATTATTTTAGAGGGGTATTTGAAGGAAAAATGATCTTTTGTCTAAACAACAATCGTATATCCAAAAGGATCTCAGATCCAGAAGGATCTCATATCTAGAAGTATCTCAGATCCATAAGGATCTCAGATCCATAAGGATCTCAGATCCAACACATTCAAAGGAACAATGCACTCCAGGTTTGATTAATTTGATATGCCTCTATTTGTTATGACATTATTGTTGTATTTTGATTGGTTGAAGTTATAACTATCATACTAATCATTGGTCAAAATTAAATTCAAAGTATTAGATTGATTAAGGTTGAGATTATAGAGTTTATTCTCTAACTCAATTTTCTGTCAAGAAAGCATATTATCTTAGTACAGAGGACGGGTTGAAGAAAATGCGTGTCATCTTAAGTGAAGGAGACTCGGAATAAAAGCAACACACTCATTCTTGAGGACATGAATCCAGGTTCCAGGTTTGATTGATTAAATTGATAAGATTCAAATTTATACATATCAAGTTTGATAAGTGCTAAACACTATAGTTGTGATAGCAATCTTTGAAAAGTTTTATACTTGGTAGCATGTGAGCATTATTTAGATAAATGCTTATTGTAATCATTTACCAAATATATATAACATCTCCTCTAGGAGAAACTTCTTGTTTTGTTTCCAAGTTACCATGGAGGAATGATTGATCACAACACTAGAAGAGTGTTTCTCTCATTATTGTATTTTGTTACGTTTAACCCTTGTTTCAGGAAGGTCACAAATGATAGCTCTAAAGGAGCTATTGTGATGATTGTTCTCATTTTTGCTTTATTATTATTACAAAGAGTATTATTCTTGTCTATTGTTTCTCCCTTGTTGTTCTTGTTCCGGGCATGTCACAAGTGATAACCCTGACGAAGCTATAGTGACAGTTGCAGGAGGCAACATATTAGATGAACCATGTGTTAATTTTTGAGCTATTATTAGGTTTCTTTTCAATTTACTAGATAACAATAGCATAGGTAGGATCACTGAGAGAAACAAAATCACAAGATACACAAAATTTATCCTAGGAAACCCTCATGGGGGAGAAAACCCCAAAAAAACTTCCTTAATATAGATAGCCAATACAATGCCAAGACAATAAACCAAAACACTAGAGAATATCCAACACTGAGCAATGTGCCTCTCTCTTCCTTCTTCTCCCAACTGCAGCTACCAAACTTGCGCACTTGTTTAGCGAATGAGTGAGTGAGATAATGAGGTGTTGGATTCCTTTATTTATACAAGCTGGCAGGCGCTGGAAAGGTGTCTCTTCACTAGGTAGGGCCGACTTGTCTTCTTAGTGGTTAAAACTACTTTAATTAGGCCTGGGGGCCGACTTCTTAATTTGCATAATACAAATAGGGTTTGACCAATCTGCAAAAGGGGATTTGGTCAATTACAATACCCGACATGATCAAACCACAAAAGGGGATTGATATAATCAATAATGACTCAATAATAAATAGAATACTCTTTGCAGTTACAATATTTCAACACTCCCCCTTAACAAGAAGGGTATTCTACAACATCATCATCGAGAGAGAGAAGGAAGCAACATCAACAACATATGGAACACTGACTGACATATCTATAAATCATCGGAAGTTTTTCTCATCATCAATATCATTATCCACAACAAGGATCTGGAATGGAATCATCATCATCTGCCTCAACATGGATTAGTATAACACTAATACATCATCATCATCAATAACAACACAAGGTTGATACAACATCAACAACAACAACAACATCACAACACAAAGGCTGGAGCATCATCAAAATCAACACTAGGTTGGAAATATTCAGCACGAAGCTGGCATCTCAACAACATCAACATGAAGCTGGAAATCTTCAGCACGAAGCTGGCATCTCAACAACATCAGCACGAAGCTAGAAATATTCATCACTAGGTTGGCATCACAACAACATTAGCACGTATTTGGAAATCTTCAGCATGAGGTTGTCATATCAACAACATCAGTACAAAGCTGGAAATCTTCAGCACTAGGCTGGCATCACAACAACATCAGCACGAAGTTGGCATCTCAACAAAATAAACACGAAGCTAGAAATCTTCAGCACTAGGCTGGCATCACAACAACATCAACACGAATTTGGAAATCTTCATCATAAAGCTAGCATCTCAACAACATCAGCACGAAGCTGGAAATCTTCAGCACTACGTTGGAATCAAAACTACTCCCCCTTTCGAGGTGTTAGCACTCTGTAAATCTGTCTGGTTGATGAAAAGACGATGAAGGTAACTTTTTCAACCAACTTTGAGACCTGAAACTAGCCTTTCATATCTGGAGAGGGCTCTCTCGGGAGGCGCGGTCTCCACGCAGGATATGGCTTTGAAAGTAGTGGCTAGATTTACCACCTTTGATATAATGGGTTCTGGTTATATTGGTGCAAGAAAGTAAAACTTGGGCTATGGAGTCAATTTGAGGAAATGACAGAGACAAATGACTCAGTAACTAAACTTGAGAGGATAAGGCTAGGCGAGAAACAGTATTCAGTGTAAAACCGTAATGTGTGGCGAGAGAAAACACAGGAAGTAACTTGGAGCGTCGTTGTGGGGAATTCAAAGTTAGATTTAGAGGAAAACGTTTTGTTTAAGTGGCGCGAACAAGGGGCATTGCACAATGAATCCACAAGTTCGAAAATTCGTTCTGAAATAGACAGAAAAAAGATATGAATAAAGATGACATGAAGAACATACGCAAAGAGAGAGGCACAATACATCCAACTGCTACAACTAGAATCTTTTCATCAAGCTACAAGACCTTTGCATTAAATTTCGGTCAAAAACTCAAATTACATACAATAGTTGTCGTCTACCAAATTTGCCAACCAACCTAGCTTACATCAAAACAATGAAATATATAAACGAGGGCGTCGCTTGGGCTAGCCTTCTTTATAATTGCTAACCCTAAAACTAGGAAAACTAAGTATCATGCGTTGGAGACTTTTCGCATGGCACTTTCCAAAAATAGACAATAATCATGTTTGTTTACTCATGACTGTTTTCAAATATTCCACGAGGACCTGATCATCGATCAGGTCTCGATATGAAGAAAAGATGTGTCAGTGTATCCCTTTGATTAGGTGTCCGAGCGAACATGTGTCTGCCAGAAACTTTCTATCTGCTATAACGGCTTTGATTTTTGTTGCGTGCTCATTTGCTGGAAAAATGTGCGCAGTAAGTGGTTGTTTGATTGTCACAACCGTTATCAAAATGGTAGAGTGATTTGGGGAAACGTGTCCTTCAAAACTGCCAAGATTTATCTTATGTTTGCATATGCAAAGACGAGCGCCAACTAAACTTGTTTTTTTCTGTGCGCTAGCAAGAGCCACGTGGACGTCCTTCTCTGTCACTTCACATTCTCTGGAAAAATCTGTATGACTTTCTACCGTCAGTCTCTTTGCTTCTCACAGTTGTACAATGGTGTCTTGCGCCTCTCTGAGATGTCAATTTAGCCATGCCACATTCCCTTTGCGACCCTGCGTTGTTGACGCTTCCATAGTCTTTGTCACTAGCTGCCGCCTCAACTCCATGTTTCATGATAGAGTTCAGCGATATCCATCTTTGCCTGCTTTAATTGTTGAGATGGCTCTTGATCATTCACTTCTGTGATATCCACTTTCTTTGTTCTCCTCCTGCCTTCGCGGCTCGATCCTCCAGCAGGCTATAACCGAATGGTGTGCATGAGAAGTTCTTCAGCCACCAATCTAGCACGCGGATCTTCTGAAAAACGAACTTCCACAGCTTCCTTGTTCTTCCTTGGCCTGCCCCTCCTCCGAGGCATTTTCTTTTGAGGAGACGAGGCTTCTGTTGTCTTTCCTTCCTGTGCAAATCCATCTGTTTCAGGTTCCGCGTGGTTTGATTTGGTCTTCTCTGCGGGTAAAGGAATAACTCCTTTCACATATCTGGGAATGCCTGCTATAGGTGAGAATGAATCCCAGTTGTTTTGGGCCTTGGATATTGCAATTATGTTGATCCACGTGCCTTTCCTTATGCTCTGAAAGGTCACCATGGCATGACCAGTGTGTATTCTACGCCTAGTATATCCAGCAGATGCATAGGGGGGGGGATTTTGAACAAACTGGACTGGCAAAGGAAATTGAAAACAGAGTGCGAACCTGGTTCTACGACTGAAAAGAGTGTCGAGCATCCTAGATTTATAACGAGTCAGACAGAAGAAGGAATCATGCTGGAGGACAGTGAATTCATGGCGACGAGATTTTTTGAGTCGACTTGCAGGTTTTCCATGGAAAATCCCCGCGTGTAGGATACAGGCGATAAGGCTTGTTGGGCATGCATGATACGAACGTTGTGATTTTTCATTCCCTCAGCCTTCATGATGAACTGATAATAGTTTTTGTACTTTTTGATGCGACTTCCATTAACTACTTGACTCGACCTAGGGCACGTAGAAACTGGTTCCTTAACAGGACTCGACTCTTTGGAAAATACATACCCGTACCACTTATGTAAGTTTCGACTCTGACATCCCTTCCCATTTCCAAGGGCCAACCGACCACTTGCTAACTTCTACCTCATGGTGCTACGTACCTGACTTCACATGTTTGGATGCATGGGTCACAATGTGAATTAAAACCGACTCTAACGGGAAAGAAAAATGGTGGTGCTAACAACTGGATACAACGGGGATGTTATCCTCCCCGCGAGGTAGTAAAGAACAATAGACCAGGTGCTTGACCATTGGGCTTTATTCGACCTTCAGACATTGAGAGAAATAAATGACGGACAAAAACAAACTAAACATATCGACGTAGCTTCTAGAACTTCAGCATAAACTTAGGGCCTTCACTTTGGGCTTCAATTTTCTGTTGACCTACTGACTCGACGCAAAAAACAAAACGACTATTTACAATGACAAATGACTTAAACGGCTTAGGTAATGCTTAAGGAACCTACCGTTTACAGGCCCCCAACCAAGTCATTCTCCATCTAATCCTTCCAGGAAATAAGCATTGTCTTCGCAGTACGCACTGATTTTGAAAGGACATGTCCCAAGGTGGTCGAACTTTCCGTGCTTCCCTTTATCTTCATTTCTCGCGTACCATCTCAGCACCAAATCTCCTACCTTAAAATCTTCCTACTTGGAACATTTTTCGAAAGATTTCTTTATCCTCTCTTGATGGAGCTACGACCGATTATACACCTGTTCCCTCGCCTGTTGTGTGTGAATTAGCTGATTTATTCTCCTTTGCGCATCATTTGTCTTGACCTCATGTTCTTGCAATAGCTTCCTGGCGGGCGGTCCCAGTGAAGTAGGGAAAATTGTGTCCGCGCCGTAAACGATCTGGAAAGGCTACGTTGATATAGACTTCTTAGTGGTAACCCGATCTTCCCACATCGCGTAGATAAGTTTTTTATGCCATGATTTATTATTGTCTTGCAGGAATATTTTGATGATCTTGGTCAGGCTCTTATTCGAGGATTCTGCTAACCCGTTTCCTTGTGGATAGTACACCGTAGAATAATCCAGGGTTATGTTATAATCTTGAAAAAATTTCTCCATCCTCTTAGACTTGAATGTGGCTGCATTGTCTATTATGATCTTAATGGGACACCCGAACCTCAACAAGATGTTTGTCTCCAGGAATTGGATGATGACTGCGTCAATAGCTTGCTTTGTGGGGATCGCCTATATCCATTTCATGAAATATTCAGTCGCCATGAGTATCCATTTGTGTTGCATGGAGGATGGAATATTTATCTTTCCTATGAAATCTAGAACCCACTGCATGAAAGGTGCTTCGACTGAGATCGACTTTAGTGGCAGGGGCTGCAACATTCTTCTTCCGTTGAAAATATGGCATTCTTGGCAGCTGGAGACCTATTTATACACGTTAGCAAAAATTGTAGGCCAGTAATAACCTTCCCTCAGGATTTTGTGGATGGTGGTATTCCAATAGTGGTGTCCTCCGCAGTCGCCTTTTTGAAATTCTTGTATGGCCCGCTTTGCGACATCTTCCAGCAAACAACTCAACAATATTCCCCCGGGGTCTTTCCAGTAGAGTGAATTATCCAGGATGCAGAACCTAACCGCTTTAAGCTTGAGAAATATGGTCTTAGTCTTACTCACGCCCAGAGGGGCCTGGAGATTCTCCAACACATAGATGGTGTTTGCATACCATGGCGAATCAATGAACTACTGAGGCACCTATGTGGTTTTTTCTTCTTGAGGTCATTCTGATAGATCAACGATGAAATTCATTCCTACAGTGTCACAGTCTGACTATGCCATTAACTTTGCAAGACCCTGACCCTTGATCAGTTTTGTAGGCTTGATATCAAGATCGTATTCTAGCATGGCCACTATCCACTTGCCTCTCCTTCCTTCTGGGTCAAGTTGAGTCAGGAAATCCTTTACTGAACTGCTAGGTACACAAGAAATGACATGGGAGTGAAATATATATGTCCTAAACATTTAAGGATTTCACTAAGGCATACGCTTGTTTTTCCATAATGTCATACCTTAGTGGAGCATCACGCAACATCCGGCTGAAATAGGCTATAGGTTTTCGAAGTCTTGCTTGTCTTTCTGTAGCAGCACGCCAACAATAGTGTGTTCTGAGGCGAATGAAAACAAGAGGAAATATTTCGTAAAATCTGGGCTCGCTAGCACATGAGCTTTAGTCAGCGCCACTTTGATATCTTCAAAAGACTTCTTGGCCTCCAGGTTTCACTTGATCTCGTTTCCCTTTTTGAGCATGCAATTTATGTGCTTTATGATTTTCGCTAGGTTTGGGATGAATCTCCTCAAGAAGTTTACCTTTCCCAGGAAGGATTGCACCTCCTTTTCACTACGCAGGGTGTCGTTCTTCAAGATTCCTTCAACCCTGTTGGGGTCTATCTTAATGCCTTCCTTGGAGATGATGTGCCCTAACAACTTTCCTTCTTCCACCCCGAAATGCAATTTATTTGGATTAAGTGATATGATGAACTTCCTGCCCTTCTGGAAAACCTTCTTCAGGTGTTCGAAATGTTGTTTTTCGGAGGCAGAGTACATTGTGATGTCGTCGAGATAAATCACGATGAACTTGTTCTTTTCATCAACAAACACGATGTCAGTTGCCCTCTGGAAAGTGGCTCCAATGTTCATCAGGTTGAATGACATCTTGGCGTACATGAACGTTTCCCACAGATTTGTGAAAGTCATTTTCTGTCTGTCATCCGAGTGGACCATGATCTGATTATATCCTGAAAACCCATCCAGCATAGACATCTTTTGGGACCCCACCACCTTTTGCAGGATGTAGTCCATTTTAGGAAGGGGGTAGTGATCCTTGAGATACACTTTGTTTAAATTTTGGAAGTCTACACGTAGTCTTATCTCGTCGCTTTTCTTTCTTACAAGTACCAAATTAGCTACCCATTTCGAGAATATCAAAGAAACAATAATTTTGGCATAGAAAAGTTTCTTTACCTCTTTCTCAATCAGTGGCAACAACAGGGGATTTATCCATCTCAGCTTCTGTTTGAAAGGTTTCTAATCTTCCTTGAGAGGGATAACATGTTGGATCACTTTCGTGTCATATACTTTTAGGTCATCATAGCTCCATGCAAAGACATCTAGGAAGTCCTTCATGAGATTTAAGTAGTCCTACTTGACCTCTGGACTGAGTGTCTTTGATAATTTTACCATCTTCAGGTTCTCCTCAGTCTCGATGTTGCAATCTTCCACGTCTTCTTTGCTCGCAGTGATCTTGGGGCTTTTAGCCACATCGTTCTCGTTAAACAGCTTTTCCAGTGGCACCAACCCCTTTGGAATGATATTATTTTTTAGTTGTATTATGTCCCTTCCCTCGATATGGTTTTGGAAAGGCTCATCATTACTGCACGCATCCACGCTCTCATTTTCGTCATCGCAGCATTCCTCGTCGATGTTTGTATTAGCGAACTCGTCGCTCATAAGGAGGAATATTTCCACCTTTTGTTTCATCATCAAACACTTGCCAATGTTTGATATTATCAAGCACTGTCGGCCTATGCTTGACCTCGATTTCATATCTTTTGTTTGGGAAGATGGGGATCTTAGAAACCGAGGTCGAGGTGGCCAACACATTGGCGATCTGATTTTTCTCTCTGGGGATAACAGATAGTTCATACTTTGAAAATCCTTCGAGGAGGTCCAAAGCCAAATTTTTGTACGCTCTCAGCCTGGGGTGTTTGGTCTGATATACACCCTTTCCCTGATTTATAATCAGCTCAGAATCTCTGTGCACTGCTATCTTCTACGCGCCTAATTCTTTCAAAACTTGTAAGCCCAAGATTCGTGCTTCATACTCGGCCATGTTGTTAGTGCATTCAAACGCGAGTTTGTATGAGCACAACTTTGTTCTTGCTTCAAGGGGGCTTACCCATACACCGGCCCCAGCTCCTTCTCTGTGGACTGCGCCTCCAAAACTCATGTTCCACACCCAGTTTTCCGCACGGTCTTTCGGTTCGGCGCACTCGATTATTTCCCGCGCAGTTTTCTCGTCAGTTGTTATGATGGCTCTCGGTCCTTCCTCTTTGAAACTCAGGTCATTATAGAATATACAAGAACCCACCTCAGTGTCGATGGAATATATAGGGTGATTGTTTGGTTGTGTCTTGCTGCTTACCATGTATTTCAGCAGCACTTCTCTGTACAACCTTCTGTCATGGCCAAAAACAAGGATGGTGGCGTATGCCATATCCATCTGCAAAGTTCCCTTCAACTTTGCATCCCACGACCTTGATAGTAGCATGCCAAACTTTGGGGTATGTCTGCAATGACTACGTCCATGACCATGTTCTTAGCGTGGATTTGAGCCAAGGACACAACTAGGTCTTTGATAAGGCCCAAACACTTGACTTTCCTTGAATCAAAAGAGAAAAGCTCTTTGTATGGCCTGGTGATATCCAAACCTAGTTCATCCATGATCACCTTTGGCATGAGGTTGTGAAACTCACCGGAATTGGACATGGCGTTATGTAGGGTCATGTCATTGACTTTCAGACTGGCATAGAATGAAGGGGCGTCTTCGATATCATTTGTCTCTTCAATGCGCGGACCAAAAAGGATAGTGGGTTGATCATCTTGGATATTCAAAGTATCGAGGGTACCTCCCATTTTCAAAATTTTAATGATATTCTCCCGATACTCGCCCTTCCTAACGAGTTCGGTGAATGGGACAGAGATCTTGATTTTGGCCATCTCATGTTCAAAATTGAAAGGGGAACAAACTTTCTCTACCTCTTTTCCGCTCGCCTCCCGGCCTATCTCCGGAGCTTTCTTGGGGATCTCCTCTTTTGAATTAGCCTTCTCCGTCGCGTCCTTGGTCATGTTGTCCGACCTTGGTCAGCGTGTGGAAGGGGTGTCCACCGGAGGCTTCCTTATGGGGTTCATTTGTTGTGACTCGGCAAGTATGTCTTTGCTCCAGAGGTTGTACTTCTTCTGGAACTGCATGATGGCGTTTTGATAGACTTTCCTGAAATCTTTTGTCTCCCAAGACAGTGCATCATCTATTTTGAGTATTATATCATTGTCTGTCTCCAACACGAAGTCATCATTTTTGCTCATATACCGATCATGCTCGCTCTTTGTCAAGAACACGCACGGGTTTTTGTCACTGCAACAATGCATCTGGTCATCGAACATCTGGTCGAAATCCTCGTCCGTGTAGTTGTTCTGGAATGGAGGTATTGTCTACTATTCACCTTGATCCCTTTGCTCTTTATGTTCCCTCTGTATGATCTGATGGATTTGACCCCTTCTGAGGTTTCGATTCCTGGGTTGTGGGTCGTTCTGTTCTCGGGTAGCAGGTTTGTTTCCCATGGACATTCTCTTCATCAACTTCTCCATGGTCTTCATCATCATGTCAAATTTGTCATCTGAGGACCGCCACGTCAATGGTTGTGCATCTCCCTGGGGTCTCTTATTGCCTCAGTTGAACCTTAGCTTTATTTTTCCCGATGCCATCATGTTTACTTCGACTTCGATAGTGTTACTCATTATAGCGTCTAGACTCGATGATCTTCTTTCTCTCAACAACAGGGTGAAATCATTGTTGAAGGAATCAGTGTACCACAACTGTGCAACACCGGGGGATGGCTTGACTTCTACAGGGATTGAGTTGTACACCTTCAGGAAACGGGCTAAGAATTACTACACTGTCTCTTCTGGTGCTTTCCTCATATTATTGTATTGTGTTAGCAGCTACAAAGGGTTTTTCTTGTCCCCCCATTTATTTAGGAACGACGTCTCGAATGCGGTGAAGTCCTGAATGCTCGTGGGAGGGAGGGCTTTGAACCATTTTCTTACATCTCCCGAAAGGCTCTGCGCAAACAAACTCATTTTTGTGTCTGCATAGTCCACCTCTTCTAGGTCGACGAAATCATTAAACCAGTCTAGGTGCCTCTGGGCGGAAAAATTTCCTTCATCGTCGTAGAGCTTGATTCTCTGGCTATAATTTTGAGGCAAGTCATGTAATTGGGTTGGCAAGATGAGGGGGGAGAATCTGGCAGCCATAGCCCTGGGAGGATTCAGATTCTAAGGGATATTATTTGATATTAGGGCTTGGAATTTCTTCAGGTCGAAAACAGTCTCGTCCAAACTGGTTTCTAACTTAGACCTGAACAAAGTTTGCTTGAAGAATTTGTCAAACTCAAGGTCATCAATGCTTTGCGCGTCGTATTTGGGTAAGGATAGGATTTTGTCTAAGTAGTATAATAGGTCTGACGCTTGCTCTCTAGTCCTACGCAGAATCTTCTTGGGATCGTACACGGGCTCTGTGGGGTTTGGGTCAGTATTTTCTCTGGTATAAATCGTCTTTGGAGCCAGGGTTCCTGAACTGTGCTACTTGGAGCTACTAGTCTATTTGGACTGGAGTCGCCAGGGTAAGGGTTTCAGTCGGTACAGATGTTTGTCCCTTTGTTACCCTTAGGGGTCAAACTGCAACATTAGTCGTTCTCCCAGGGAAAATCTATTCAATTTCATCCCCGATAACGGTGCCAGAATATTGGCACTCCGTAAAAAAAATTGATCGATAAACAAATGACGAAGGTAACTTTTTCAACCAACTTTGAGACTCGAAACTAGCCTTGGGATATTGAGTCAATTTGAGGAAATGACAGAGACAAATGACTCAGTGACTGAACTTGAGAGGATAAGGCTAGGCGAGCAATTGTCTTCTGTGTAAAACCGTAATGTGTAGCGAGAGAAAACAAAGGAAGTAACTCGGAGTGTCGCTGCGGGCGAATTCAGAATTAGATTTAGAGGAAAACATTTTATCTAAGTGGCGTGAACAAGGGGCATTGCACAACGAATCCAAAGGTTCAAAAATTCGTTCTGAAATAGACAGAAAAAAGGATATGAATAAAGATGATAGGAAGCACATACGCAAAGAGAGAGGCACAATACATCCAACTGCTACAACTAGAATCTTTTCATCAAGCTACAAGACCTTTGCATTAAATTTCGGTCAAAAACTCAAATTACATACAATAGTTGTCATCTACCAAATTTGCCAACCAACTTGGCTTACATCGAAACGATGAAAAATATAAACGAGGGCACCGCTTGGGCTACCCTTCTTTATAACTGCTAACCCTAAAACTAGGAAAATTGAGTATCATGCATTGGAGACTTTTCGCATGGCACTTTCCAAAAATAGACAATAATCACGGTTGTTTACTCATGATTGTTCGCAAATTTTCCACGAGGATCTTATCATCGGTCAGGTCTCGATATGAAGAAAATATGTGTCAGTGTATCCCTTTGATCAAGTGTCCGAGCGAACAGGTGTCTGTCAGGAACTTGCTCTTTGCTCTAATGGCTTTGATTCCTGTTGCACGCTCATTTGCTGGAAAAATGTGCAGAGCAAGTGGTTGTTTGATTGTCACAATCGTTATCAAAATGGTAGAGTGATTTGGGGAAACGTGTCCTTCAAAACTTCCAAGATTTGTCAGCTAAACTTGTCTTTATTGCGCACTGGCGAGAGCCACGCGGGCTTCCTTCTCGGTCGCTTCGCATTCTCTGGAATACTATGTATGCCTTTCTTTCGTCATTCTCTTTGCTTCTCGCATTTGTACAATGGTGTCTTGCGCCTCTCTGAGATGTCTTTTTAGCCATGCCATGTTCCCTTCGCGACCCTGCATTGTTGACGCTTCCATAGTCTTTGTCGCCTCAACTCCATGTTTTCCTGATAGAGTTCAGCGATAGCCAGCTTTGCCTGCTTTAAATGATAAGATGGCTCTTGATCATTCGCTCTTGTGATATCCACTTTCCTTTTTTTTCTCTTGCCTTCACGGCTTGATCCTTGAGAAGGCTCTAGCCGGATGACACACATGAGTAGTTCTTCAACCACCGATATGGCATGCGGCTCTTTTGAAAAACAAACTTCCACAACTTCCTTGTTCTTCCTTGGCCTGCCCCTCCTCCGAGGCATTTGTTGTTGAGGAGATGGGGCTTCTACTATCTTTCCTTCCTATGCAAATCCCTCCGCTTCAGGTTCCACGCGGTTTGATCTAGTCTTCTCTACGGGTAAAGGAATAACTCATTTCACATCTCTGGGAATGCCTTCTTCAGGTGAGAACGACTCCCAGTCATTTTGGGGCTTGGATCTTGCAATTTTTTTTCTCGTACGCCTTTCCTTACGCTTTGATAGGTCACCATGGTGCGACTAGTGTTTATTATGCGCACAGTATATCCAGCAGACGCACAGGGGGGGAATTTTGAACAAACTGGACTGGCAAGGGAAATTGAAAACAAAGTGCGGGTCTGGTTCTACGACTGAAAAGAGTGTCAAGAATCCAAGATTTATAATGCGTCGGACAGAAGAAGGAATCATGCTGGAGGATAGTGAATTCATGGCGACGAGATGTTTTGAGTCGAGTTGGAGGTTTTCCATGGCAAATCCCCACGTGTAGGATATAGATGATAAGGCTTGTCGGGCATGCATGATACGATCGCCATGATTTTTCATTCCCTCGGCCTTCATGATGAACTGATAATAGTTGTTGTACTTGCCGATGCGACTTCCATTAACTACTTGACTCAACCTAGGGCACGTAGAAATTGGTTTCTTAACAGGACTTGAATCTTTGGAAAAGACATACCTGTACCACTTATGTAAGTTTTGACTCTAACATACCTTCCTATTTCCAAGGTCCAACCGGCCACTTGCTGACTTCGACCTCGCGGTTCTACGTACCTGACTTCACATGTTTAGACGCATGGGTCATAATGTGACTTAAAACCGACTCTAACTAGAAATAAAAATGGCGGTGCTAACATGAGGGAGGTCCTTTCAGACTACACCAATCTTGTCTCGAAAGTGCTTAAACTTTACATGAGAGAGAGGCTTGGTCAACACATCAGCAACCTGTTCATCTGTGCCAAAATAATAGAGTTTTATGGCTCCTCTCTACACCATATCACGACTGAAGTGATATCGAATCTCTATGTGCTTCGACTCATCATGGAACACATCATCTTTATACAACTATGGTTATCACATAGGATCATGGTGGATTCCATCTCCAGATCAAATAGATTTGTCAACAACATCCAAAACCATATGGCTTCACCACTGGCGGAACATGCTGCAATATTTTCGGCTTTTGTCATGCTGAGAGAGATATTGTATTGCTTCCTACTCTGCCATGAAGTCATGACTAACCCCATATTGAATCAACATCCTGAAGTTCTCTTTCTATCATAAACACTTCCATCTCAATCTGAATCAGTATATCCATACAATCTGAATTCATGATCTCTAGTATAACAGAGACCAAAATCCAACGTACCTTCATCATATGTTTTGCATCGTTATGGTGAATATGTATGGGTTCTTCCAGATACTGACTAAAGGAAAAACACATATTTGTCCTGGTATTTGTCAAATACATCACCAAAGCAATAATCTGTCTGTACAGAGTAACATCAACCAATTCTGGTGAGGTATCTACCAGGAGCTTCAACTTCGTTTCCATGGGTGTGTACATGGATTTACATTGCAACATGTCAAACCTCTTCATTATTTCAACTGCATACTTTCCTTGGTTAAGGAATATCTTCTCTAGGCTCTGCCAAACTTCAAGACTTAAGTAATAATGCATTAGGTCTTTCATCAAACTCTATAGCAAGCTTCTTCTGCAATCTGTGATGAGATTTTCTTCATCTTGTCAACAATACATCATCATCTAGATCATCTACATCATTGTCTCATCATTTATAACCTTGAGGTAAATATTAGAATCATCTTTACTCTTGGTAAATCCCAAGCTCGTCAGGAAACTGTCAATTCTGTCATATCAAGCTCTAGGAGCTTTCTTCAACCTGTACATAGCCTTCTTCAACCTGCAGATCTGAGTCTTTCTATCTTCAACTTCAAACCAATTTTTCACATTACATTGTACCATTCTGGTATACTTGCTCAACTGCAACACAATCTGCACAACCATGTGATAGCTCTATGAGCTCTCTGCAAAGCACTATTTGTCTCATTGTCTGAGAGTATGTCCTCTCCTCTTTCTGCAACTGTTCCTTCTAGAACTAGGACTCTACACTTGCAACTGCTTTGAAGTTGAGAATGGTTGCTCCATTCTCACTGTGACTGCTGAAATCTGAGAGTAACTCTTCTATCATGGCAACAACTTTATCTGAACATAAGATTGGATCAATAACTGATACTGAAGGTATCTCTTCTTCTTTCATGGAAATAACTGTATATTTTATTGTAGTCATGTCTCCATGACCCAACTAATGTACTGCACCAACTTCCACTCAATTTTAAATATGGGGATTCCTCCCCCTGCATCTCATACTATATATGAATCATGGTTATTCGGGTTGTCTTCATGAATACTAGAACTATTTATTCAATTATTGGAGTAAGTGTCTTGTCATAGTATTCTCCCTCTTGTTGAGAGAATCCTCTGGACAAACATCAATCTTTGTACATCTGCAACATGCTTGATCTGTTAAATCAATTTCGGAATTCAATATTGACTTCTCTTCTAGTATCACGGAAAAATCCATATCCTAGTCTTTCTGACTGGATTCCTTCTCTGTCACTGAAACAGGGGAATATTCCAGGATATTTCATATCTCCTAGGAGTATCTGAAGCTACGATCTAGTCTTCTCATGGCATATGTCTCCTAGTCCTGGAAGTTGTCTCTTCATCTGATCCTTTCTGAGATCAGGCTTACTCTTTATTTATTTTGAGTCTACAAGGACTTCATTATCTCTTACAAGGTATACTTGATGTTGAATACCAAGTCTAAATATGAAAAGATGAGTCAGAATTCAAACGAATTATGCTATCATTCTTCTGAGTATGTTGGATCTGATATCCTTCTAGATCTATGATGGGGGATCAGTTCTCCCACAAGTACCCCTTAGAATAATATAGTTGAAACATATGTAAGTACATACCTCTGATAGTATGAACGGGTGGTGGTACCATCTGGTAGCAACGACGATAGGTAACAAACCTTCAAAACTTCAGAGGTGTTTCAACTTTAAGGTTGGCCAACACTTTACAAAATATTTTACTGCAACGTGGAATGCAGCTGATACTTCAACTAATACTGCAACTGATTCTGAAATTGCAACTGCAACTGAAACTTAGGGTTTTATGAGGAAACCCTAATTTTTCAAACTTCAAATTTTGAAATTATGATCTAGGGACTAGATGCGTTGGGCTGAGGCGAGTTTGCTGGAGCTGTTAGATTTCAAAATTTTCAAATTTTTCCCCTTGAAACTTGACCCGCAAAAATATGGACTGGTACTTCTGGTATTGGTTCTAGTTTCCTAGTTTTTCTGTTTTTTTGGTTTTCTAGTACTTCTAGTTTTCTAGTTTTCTTACCAATCAAAACTAGGGTTTGATTTTACAGAGGCTCTGTCTACTGAAAAGGTATGCTCAAGCTGCCAAAAGATTCACTAGGGTAGGGAACACTTTTCTAGATGGGTTTGTTTTAGGAAAAAACTCCTCTCCAACAAAAAGCCCTAATTTTATTGTACGGTAATAATGACATTTTTTCTTATCCAGTGAAAGGTGTTCTCTTCAGGTTAGCTCTGACACCATGTTAAGTTTTGAGCTATTATTAGGTTTCTTTTCAATTTACTAGATAACAATAGCATAGATAGTATCACTAAGAGAAACACAATCACAAGATACACAACATTTATCCTGGGAAACCCTCATGGGGGAGAAAACCCAACAAAAAATTCTTTAATATAGATAGCCAATACAATGCCAAGACAATAAACCAAAACACTAGAGAATATCCAACACTGAGCAATGCACCTCTCTCTTCCTTCTTCTCCCAACTATAGCTACCAAACTTGCGCATTTGTTTAGTGAATGAGTGAGTGAGATAATGAGGCATTGGCTTCCTTTATTTATACAAGTTGGAAAGCGCTAGAAAGGTGTCTCTTCACTCAGTAGGGTCGACTTGTCTTCTTAGTGGTTAAAACCACTTTAATTAGGCATGGGGGGCGACTTCTTGATTTGCATAATACAATTAGGATTTGACCAATCTGCAAAAGGGGATTTGATCAATTACAATGCCCAACATGATCAAACCACAAAAGGGGATTGATATAATGAATAATGACTCAATAATAAATATAATACTCTTTGCGGTTACAATATTTCAACAACATGAAACTGACTATCCAAGTTGTATACATGACCATATACATCCATGTACCAAAGAAGAGGAAGAAGAAGCTACTTTTGAGATACAAAGTATCTCATATGGAGATTGATTGTAAGGAGAAGAAGGATCTGAAGATGATCGAACATTAGAATGGAACTGACATTAGACTTGGTCAATGTATAATGAAGCCACCTTGAGAGGAAGAAAAATTCGTTTGAATTTTGACTCAATGTTTCATGTTAAGACTTGGTGTTCAAACACCAAGTATATCCTGCAAAGAATATGAATTTTTTGTAGACTCAAAAGAAATCAAGACTTAGAGTAAGCCTAATCTTAGAAAGGAACATATGGGAAAAAGAAACATCTTCTAGAACTGGAAGATAGATGCCATGAGTTGAGAATACTAGATCGTAGCTTGAGAGACCTCTAGGAGACATGAAATATCCTAAGAAGATTCCCTTGTTTCAATGACAAAGGAGGAAACTAGTCAGAAGGACTTGGTTATGGATTTTTCCTTAAGACCGGAAGGGAAGTTAGTGGTGACTTCCAAGATTGATCTAACAAATCAAGCATGTTGCAAATAACAATATAGAGATGTATAAATCATGATTTGTGTCCAGAGGATTCTCCCAGCAAGAGGGAGAAGACTATGATGAGGCACTTGCTCCAGTAATCAAAGAAATAGTTCCAGTGTTCGTGAAGATAGCCAGAACAACCATGATTCTGATACAGTGTGAGATTCAAAGGGAACAATCCCTGTATTTGAGATTGAGTTACCTCCATGAAAGAATAAAATCTACCTTTAGTATCAACCACTCTCAATTTTAGACAAAGTTGTTGCCATGTTAGAATAGAGGAGGTACTCTCAGAGTTCAAAAACTACAGTAAGAATAGAGTAATTATTCTCAGCTTCAGAGATAACAACAACAGGTGCAGAGTCGTGGTTCCAGAAGGAACAATTGTAGGAAAAGTAGAGGGCATACTCTCAGGCAGTGAGACAAATAGTGCTTTGCAAAAAGCACATAGAGCTAGCACATGATTGTGCAAATTAAGTTGCAGCTGAACAAGTGTACCAGGTTGGTACAATGTGATGTGAAAATTTGGTTTCGAAGTACATAACATGAAGACTCATGTCTACAAGTTGAAGCAAGCTCTGAGAGCTTGGTATGGCAGGATTGATAGTTTTCTGATGAGCTTCGTCTTTACCAAGAGTAAATTTGATCCCAACCTTTACTTCAAGATTGAGAATGATGGACCAATTATATTGTTTCTATATGTGGATGACTTATTCTTGACAAATGAAGAAAATCTCATCACATATTGTAAGGAGAAGGTTTCTATTGAATTTGAAATGAAGGACCTAGGCTCGATGCACTATTTCTTAGGTCTTGAATTATGGTAGAGCCTAAAAGAGATTTTCCTTTATCAAGGAAAGTATGTTGTGGAAATTTTGAAGAGATTCGACATGATGGACTGTAAAGCCATGTCCACTCCTATGGAGACGAATCTGAAGTTATTGGTTGATACTTTGTCAGAAATAGTTGATGTTACTTTATACAGACAAATGATTGGTTTGTTGATGTATCTGAAAAATACTAGACCATATATATGCTTTGTTGTGAACACCTTGAGTCAGTATCTAGTGGAGCCCAGATGTGTTCACCTTGTAGTTGCAAATCATGTGAGGAGATACCTTAAGGGTACACTAGACTATGGCCTCTGTTATATTGGAGATCGTGACTTCAGATTGTATGGCTATACTAATTCAGATTGGGTTGGAAGTGCTTTAGACAGAAAAAGGCACTTCCGGATGTTGTTTCAGTTTAGGGTCAGTCATGACTTTGTGGCAAAGCAAGAAGTAATCTAGTATTGATCTTAGTACGACATAAACAGAGTACATTGCAGCATGCCCCGCTAGTTGTGAATCCATATGGCTTCAGAAATTGTTGACAGGTCTATTTGACCTAGAGATGGATGCTACAGTGATATTTTGTGATAACTAGAGTTTCATAAAGATGACAAAGAACCCAATGTTCCACGATAAGACGAAGCACATTGAGATATGGTGTCACTACATTTGTGACATGGTGCAGAAGGGAGCTGTAAAGATCCAATATGTTGGCATAAATGAGCAGGTTGCAGATGTGTTGACTAAGCCTCTGTCTCGTTTGAAGTTTGAGCACTTCCAAGACAAGCTTGGTGTAGTCCAAAAGGACCTCCCTCGAAAGGGGGAGTGATGTTAATGATATTATGGTATCCTGACCAACAATAGGTATCCTAGTTAGGATTTTATATCCTATGTTGGTTGTGGAGCCTGATTATCCTCCTGATTCAGAGGTCCTTGCTTTCAGCCGTGTTTATACCCCATGAAGTATTTACACCCCAGAAGTATGTACACTCTTCCACGCGGGGGAGTGAAGAGGGGGGGTACCCCCTCTGCGGGGTCC
>SNQJ01S0004455.1:79029-117417 GCA_010110895.2 Picea sitchensis | reverse complement strand
CTCTTTTATGAGGGAAATGTATTTGCGGCTATGTACGAGGGTGAATATTGTATTCTGAGAGAGGAGACTGTGAGAGAAAGAAGAGGAAGTTACAGCGGGTTTTGCTGTAGGTTGTATCCCTTCATTTGCTGGATAATAATAAAAGGACCTGGCAATTTCTCTGGTGGACGTAGCCCACACTGGGTGAACCACGTAAATCTGTGTCTCTCTTGTATTGTGTGTCTTCTGTTTTTTTGTTTCTGCATTTGTTTTATTT
This sequence comes from Picea sitchensis, assembly GCA_010110895.2. NCBI lineage: Eukaryota > Viridiplantae > Streptophyta > Pinopsida > Pinales > Pinaceae > Picea > Picea sitchensis. The sequence goes on along the minus strand of SNQJ01S0004455.1, from coordinate 117,161 downwards.
TATTGCTCCGCGGTCCTATTTTTCTAACATCCTAGGGGATTGATCATCCCTAGGTAGATCCCAAAGGTCCAGTAAGGATGGTCTATCATAGTACCTATGCATGTATATGCCAACTGCGGTCAATAGTGGTAGCTCAATTAGGATTTTATATCCTAGGGAATCTTATGATTCCTGGGAAGATTTTGAATGTCCGGTAAGGACGGTCTGTCAGAGTATCACGTGGTAGCTTGTTAGGATTTTATATCCTAGGGAATATTATGATTCCCAGGAAGATCCTGAAGGTTCGGTAAGGATGGTTTGTCAGAGTACCACAGATGTTGTTATTGATGCACCTGCCTCATTCTGTTGCCACATATTAATGTTTATGTTCCAGGTTCATGTTGTTGATGATGATGTCACTCCAGCTCCATGTTGCAGATGATGATGTGTTCAGTTTCTACTGATGTTGATGATGAGAAAAAATTTCGATGACCTGTAGATATGACCAACAATGTTAACGATGTTGATGATGATGTCCCCTCCTCTTGATGATGTATTGAGTCTAGTCAGTTGTTGTTTATGTTGTCAGTAGAATACCCTTCTTGTTAAGGGGGAGTGTTGAATGATTTGAACTGCGAAGAATATTCTACTTATATTTGAGTCATTATTTTTTAGATCAAATCCGCTTTCGTGGATCGATCAAGTGGATCTTGTATAAGATCAAATTCCCTTTTGTGGATTGGTCAACATGTATTTATATGGTGGTATTTGTAAAGTCAACCCATAGTAATTGTAAAGTGGTTTTAGCCACTTCTAGGAGAAGTCGGCTCCACCAAGTGAAGAGTCACAATCCTAGTGCCACCTCACAACTTGTATTTATATGTGAGGATGGTGTCTCATTTGAACGCTCACCAACCATCTCTACAGTGCGTAAGTATTGGAGGAGAAACTACTGCAACTGGGGGTGACGTCAAGGAGGGTTTTGGATTATCTCTTGGTATTTGTTAGTTAAGTGGTGAACTACTCTTCCTAGTGAAGGAGTAGAGGAGGATCTTTTGTTCGGTCTTTGGTCTATCTATATTGAGGAATTGTTTGATGGGTTTTCTCCCCCGTGAGGGTTTCCTAGGATAATTTGTGTGCCTCTATTGTTTATGTGATTGCCTCTCTTTCAATGATCTTATTTATGCAAATAATGTGCTAAATGATTTTAATAATAAAGAAGAACCGTAATTTCTTGTTGTATAAGTAAAACTTCAACACCAACATGTATAAACTCATCAATATTCTCAATCAATTCATTATTTTCAATATAACATGAAGGGTTTAGTACATCCAAGGATTTCTCTATTTATTCACCTTCTGAATCATAGAACATAACATCATCAAAAACCTGAAAAGGAAAATCACTAACCACATTCTCTTCTTGTTGTGTAGGAGGAGTGGAAGCTTGGATAACTTCATCAAACCAAGGAGCAAACACCAACACTTCATCCTCATGACTCACCTTTCCAGGCTCTCGTTCTTCAATCAAGTTTTCGTTGTCTTTTGTAGAATCATGGGATAATTCTTTCTCCTCTTCAAGGGGTTGGTAACCTTCTTCATAAATATCTTCTATGTCAGAGGGTTCTTGGTATTGAGCATGGTGCACTCCCTTGAGATATTCTACAATCTTAGTGGTGAATCCTTCATCATCTAGGACTACTACGATATTTTGAAGGACATCTTCATATGTCTGGCACTATGGTTTCGTGAACTCAAGAAACCTACTGATGAGATCTATGAAAGATGATATACCCTTTGGTACACAACAACTCTTGATCCATTCTCGTACAAATGATGGTAATGAAAGTATAAATAATTTTATCAGAACATCCTCCCCTCCAAATTCTATCTCTCCTACATAGTTCATGAAATCTACAACGTGAGTAAGGGGGAGGCCTTTGAATCTTGGAGAGTTCTTCGACTATCTCATGTCAAAATAATGTGGGTATCCCTGAAAACTTTCAAAATCAATAGAAGGATACAGTTGCTCATAGGCTGACATGATTCCATTTCTTGGAAATACCACAAATTTGATATTAGGATGACACCTTGGAAAAGGTCAGTGGAGTCGCCAGATGATCCCTTCAATATAACCAAAGGAAGAAGAGGGAATCACCCTCAGTGGAGTCACGAGGTAATATTTGCAAGATAAAGGATTTGGGAAACAACTTACCAAAGATGCGTCACTGAGAGAAAAACTGACTCAAATCCTCCTCGACAACGATGCCAAAAATGTTATCGCACAATCTGTACTTGCTCAAATCCCAATGCAAGTAAGGGAGATTGGCATAACAAACATGATATCCTATCACTGTCACTTTAACAGGAAATCCCCACTTTTTAGGGATAGGAAAGGTCTACCCCAGGGGAGGCGTCCTCGATAACTTAAAGGGTTGGAAAATTAGGTTTATGGTTTAGATATATTCCCCCCTCTCATTGGTTACCAAAGTCACTAAGTCTATGTCTAAAAATTGAGGTTAATGAAGTGTTTGATGTACTTTCCTAGAACAAGACAATATAGCATGCATATACAATATTCCCAAGTACAAATATGATAATAATACCTCAGTAGACAATAGACAATGACAACAAGTACTAGCTAATATGAAATTGCAGCAGTCAATAAGTTTACAACAACAATTGATAAAATGTAACAACTGCAACAAATACTCCATAGAAAATCTTGAAAAGACAATGAAAATATAGCATTTACTATTGAGAATGATAATAACTTGTCACAAGCAATTTTTGAAGTGTTTATCTAGCATTTAAGATCAATTATGAAGAAAAATTCCTACGATTAGATGGTTGTAGCAAACATTTCAAACAACAACAATAAATTTAGTGATCTAGGCTAAATTAGTGTTAGAATTAGTTAGTAAAAGATTCAAAGAAGATAGTGTAAAAGTGTTTGATCAATCTTCCAACAAAAGAGAGATGAGACTAGTGCCTTCAAGGGTTTATGGAGTCAATAGATTTAACACACTTACTTGGAGAAATAACAATGATTATGCTTGTTTAAGAAAATATAAAGTAGATCTTGAGGAGTAGCATCTTAAGTCCTCTAAGAACCAATATTTAGAAGGTAAATTTAGCTAGAGAGTAGGCACTTCTAGGCCCTAGCGATTTCCTCTTTCTTAGACTATTGAAATATATTTAATGCAACAATGACTAGACAAGGCTTCTAAAGTGCTAGCACTTTAGGGCTCTAGAAGTTTGTCTAGACAAGATCTCTTTGACAAAGTTGATCAAATAAAGAGAAAGGAAGAAACACTTTATGTTCCTTACTCCTAGGGTTTGGAAGCAAGAAATTTCATAATATTCAACATGAATAAGCAAATAATCCATAAACATTTAGCATAAAATGAGAATTTCAGATTTACTTACTTCACCAAGAATAATCAAGAAACAAAACCCTAGATTGCCAAAAAAACTTCACCAAAATTGATCCAAGATGCAAGTAGCAAGCCTCCAAGACAAGTGCACCTCACTATTTCAACCAAGTAACCCCAAAAAGGGTGCCAATTTCATTCCCCTCTCCAAGTGAGGAGAGTTATGATGAAAAAATGAATTTAGCCATCCATATTTATATGGAAAATGTTGGCTTAATTACCCAACAGTTGTGTCTTTTCACAGTTTTGAGCCTACAAGTCAATTTGCTCATTAAAATTAAAAATAAAATCAATTCTTTACAAAATAACCCTAACAAGGGTGACATCATCCCTCTTAGGATGACCTTAGCCTCCACAAAGGTAACTTTAGGCTAGAGAAGCATGGCGCTAGGCCTCCAAAGGCCATGATCTGCGTCCACATGTGCCAACATCATTTCCAATACCTCCTCCACCAAAACCATCCCTAGGTGATGTCATGGGCTAGCAAGGTGTCCTCTGGGCCTCCAAAGGAAAACTCCCAAGTGGGAGGAGGTGGAAAGCCATCCTAAGTTCATGCCAGAGTTCCTCCAAAGGAAATGTCCTCTTCCTTCATTGCACAACCGATCATCATGATCTTGCCCCATACATGGGATCTCTAAATCCATCCTTGGGCTTCAATCCCTCATGAAGATTTGAAATAATCATCTCCTCGTGAATACCTATCCACCGAACAAAGTCCTACAAAGGCCAATAGATACGCCCTCCAGGGGTCCATGAGTCACAAGCATCATGAAAAGAAAGACACATATAATAATCAAATAACCCAAACATGTGCATCAAACCCCCCTTTTCAAACTAAAGAAATGCTCAAAGACGTTACACAATTTGTCAAATTTAGGTGTGGGAGGGGTGTCAAGCCATCCTATTAGGTCGATCATTCCCCGGGTCCAAGGTGTTTCCAGAGAGAAACCTATATAAGCCATGTGTGCAAGTGAAGTGGAGTGGGGTGAATTTATAGGAATGGGGTTCATGACATACAAGGGTTTGTATTGTCTCATTTATGGGTGCCTTTGTAGAGGGTGAGTTGCCCTTCATCTGCGATGTAACATTTTTCCAAGCCCACTTATTTCCATTAATTAATTAATTAAGGTCCAAACACTAGGTACTCCCAATAGTTAATCAATTAGCTTGGGGGGAAGTACCACAAAGTCACTTGAAAGGAGAGGTACACAGAGTTTCATGGGGGTATAATCTAGCTTGTAACACACTTGTGTAGATCCCTCAACAAGTGGGACATCTATAAATGTGGAATTATGCTTTTGCAAGTCTTATAATTTTGTGAAATAACGGTTCATTGTTTCTCAAGACCTCTTGGGCGATCATCTAGAAGGTTTTTTGTTTGGCTTTTATCTTTTGGCGGCTACTTTCCCCTCTGGGCCTTTATCCCCTTCTTCCCATGAAATGAGGTACAATCCCTTATTGGGTCAGTACACCCAAAAATCCCAAAAGATAAGGAAACGAAAGGAAATAAGTATGAAAGGTTAAAGTATGATCATGGATGGATGACGACTCTTCAAGGAACCCCCCAGTAGCACCCTGTTATCCCCATTCTATGGGATAACTAAGGAAATGATGTCTCGAGGCCCTCAGGTTGCATACATGGAGTATCAAAAGAGAACTTGACCAGTAGTGTCCACTTGCACATATGGAGACCCACCTCACTACCATAGCTCCAGGTTGATCATGGCGGTATCCACCACATCAGCTGGCCTCAGGAAGACATTGGGTCTTTCTCCATGAAGTACAAGTCAGGTATTATGGTGAGTGTCATTTCAATATTTGAGGCATTTGAGTTTTTTACATCTATTACTGCTTTTGATTATGTTACATTTGCTTGGACATTATGCTCTTTTCCCTGTTTCACCTCGGTAGTTGACATTGTGCCCTAGTAAGTGGGTCACCCTTAGGGATAGGTATGCTACTGGGAGGTCCTTTTGATGATTCATCCTACCATTCCCGACCATACTTGCCACTTTCCACACTTCATCCCCTCATATCCTCACCTTTTGGGTTTTTTAGGTGTAGTGACCCAAGAAGGGGTTGTCCCTCACTTCATAGGAAAAAGGGGCTAAAGGCCCAGAGGCTTGTGGTTGGAAAAAGATAAAATACTGATAAAAATTCCAGATGCTCGCCCAAAGAGGTCTTGAGAGAAATGAAAATCTTCTCCTAAAAAATCAAAGCCCTGCGAAAGCTAAATAACATTATATAAATGTCCCCACTTATTGAGGTGTGTACACTCATGTAGTGTCCCTTTATTTCCTTGCATATGGCACTATGTGTACCTCTAGCTTCAAGTGGCCTTGCCATACTGCCCCCCAAGCTAAACGATTCACCAATAGGGAGTACCCAAGGTTTTGGACTATTAATTAATTAATGGAAATGAATGGGCTTGGAAAAAAGATGCATTGAAAACGAAGGTGCAACACACCCTCTACAAAGGCACCCATAAGTGAGACACTACAACTCCTTGTATGTCATGAGCCCCATGCCAAAAAAAATCCCCTCATCCATAACACGTCATCCACATGACTTAGAAGGACATCCCCTCAGGAAACACCCCTAAACTTGAGGGATGATTCACCCAATAGGTCATTTTGTCAACCCTCCCATATTCAAACTTGGTAAATTGCATAGGCTCTTTGAGCATTAGTTTATTTTGATGAAGTGGTTTGGACGTGCTTGCTTGAATGGCTCTTTTATTGATTTGATTTACTCATCATGATTCTTTGACTTGAGATCCTTGGAGGGCGTATCCATTTTTCTTTGCGGGACCCAACAGATGGACAATTTTGGAGGAACAAGCATATCTTAGGCTTCCATGGGGCTTGAATCCCTCAGGTTGGATGCCAAGGGCCCGCATGTAGGATGAAGAAGACTTGATTTTGGAGGTCTAGAAGGCACCTTGGATGACCTCATCATACCCTCACAAGTCAAAGGACTTGCTTTGGAGGCCAAAAATCTCACCTTAAGGGGCTTGACGTCATGCTTGAGGAGGTTTTGAGTGGTGATGAGGACACATGGAACGTTTTGGAGGAAGTAGGCATTGGACCATGAGGAAAAGGCAAGGGTTGAGGAAATATGGCCTTTGGTGGCCTAACACACCTGTCTCCAAGCCCAACGACTTATCCTAAGTGCCAAAACGTGGCTTGAAAAGAGGTTGACATCATGATTTAGGGTTTTCTTTCATGTGAAAAAGTAAATTAAATAAAATTATTTGTGTAAACGGGAAAAATAAGGGTTGTTTACCCCTTATTTTTTGTTTACCCTAAATTATGTGGACAAACAATGTTTAAGACAATTTGTATAAATAGAGATCATTTGAATCTCATTTCATAAGATAACTCTCCCATTGTGAGAAGTACTTGACTAGAATTTTCGCTATTCTTGGACATTTTCTCTCTCCTTTGCACTTGTTATGGTTTTATTTGCTATTGGTGGAAGGAAGTGGTGCACTACCTCTTGTGGAGTATTTCTCTTGCATTTTGTTGGATAACTCTTGGTAAAGTAGAAGTTTCTTTTGTTAATTCTTTCTCTAGGTGAAGGGTTTTATCTTGTTATGGTCTCTTTTTCTTGGTTGCAAGGTTAACTAGTTGGATTTTTGGGGGAGTATAAGGGCACACAACCCCACTAATCCCATCAATTTTGTCTCGAAAATAATTTGTTGCTTAAGGTGGTGCTAGGAGAAGTAAAAGAGCTTACACCCTCCTAACACTTCCTAGTTAAATTTACTTTCCTTGGGGAGTAAGAGGGTTTACACCCCCAAGGAAGTAGTATAGTTAATTAATTATTTGACTCCATAACCCAATAGTTAAAGAACTAATCATTTTTAATTTTCATTGGAGAAATAAAATTGTTGCATTGGGATACATGAAACCACGAGATAATCAACTTGTTCAAATTGCAATCTCTTCTTGGTGTTCCAAGCTTGTCATTACCACTAGGGAATCTCAAGGTGATAAGTATTTATTTCTGTTTTTATAACTATTTATCTACAACCATTAGGGCTAAAAAAAACCTAATACATTTTCATTCATAACTCACTACTCAATCGTTGAAAGTTGCTAAAAGTTTTCCACATTAATCTATTGAGGCTAGCACACTTTTTGGGTGGATTGTTGGCAAGTTTTGATAGTTGGTTTCTTTGTTGTAATAACTTGTTTGTTACATCCATAACACTGATGATAATACTTCTATAGAAATTGTTTACAACAACCTTACATTGTTGTTAAAGTTTTATGCTATCTTCTTGAGCTAAACTAGTCATTTGCTAGCTTGTCTCTTGTACTTTTCATTAAGCTTTGAACAAGTTTATTTTGCAGTTGTCGTTATCTTTTTGTTGCTGATATACATCATTGTTTACTGCTACAATTAGGAACAACAAAATTAACTTTCTCATCCACCTAACATTATACGCATATACTTGGCTTGTTCTTGTGTCCCAGGTAGTTACATCACTCTTTGCAAGTACTTTTATCTCTTTACAACTTTTGGCTACCACCGAGACTCTTTATCAATATTTTTCACACTCTATATCTTGACCTTTAGGGGGAGCTTCCTTCATCTCTTCACTTTCCATCTCTTCTCCCCTAGGGTCATTGAGATTCCCCCCTTGATGTGTTTCTATCATCTCTAAAGTGACGAGAATACCTGCCTAAGTTGACAATGGGTAGGTGTTCTCAAATTTGTCGTCATTTGGTGGTTGGGTCGGGCTTTGCCCAACCTACAACTTGTGCGATAACACACCCTATTTGTTAGATTTTTAGCTTGGGAGGTACTCCGCATGTTTTGTCTTGTATGCGGATGTTACCTTATGTTGACACTACTAGGCACTTAACTTTGTAATGGGTTTTTATAAAGTTGTAAAGTGGTTCTTTTATTAAAGTGACTTTTTAATAAAGTGTACCTTCTAATTTTAAAGTGACTTTATTTCATAAAGCACACTTAAGTAATAAAATGAAATGTACTTTAATATTTTAAGTGATTCATTTTGGAGGGAATGAATCATGACCCTTGATCTTGCAAAGGCAAGATTAGATCTTAGCCTTTGAATTTAGAGTTGGGGAAGGTGAAAAGACACTTTGGAGGGAAAATATCATTTTCAGATTTATAAAAGAATGCATTGGGTAGTATGCAAGACACATTGAGAGAAGAAGCAAGAGAGATTTTTGAGATCTTGGAGAGAAAAGTGAGCAACAAGTTGGCACATTTCCCAAGAGATTTTCTGTTTTGGAGTGTTGTTGTTTTTTATTTGCTGGGACAAGCTGTACAGGTCGTATAGCAGCAAATTTGGGCATAGAAATCGAGGCAGATATTGGCATGGCTTTCGAGAAATTTTTGGGTGAATTTGTTGAAGGAGGACGACCGTATAGAAGAAGGTACAACAACATTTTGTGGGCACATTTCTCGAGGTGTTGTTTTCAACAAATCCATACAGTTGTACAGACTGTGGCATAGATTTCAAGGCAGATTTGTGGGGGACTATTTTTGTGTTGTAAGTGGTTTTTCTCTTGACTAGAAAATGTATTGTGGTTGCTGATAAATATTTCCTAAAGATAATAAAATCTCTCTCTCTCTCTTTGGGTTTCCCCACATTAGGGTTTTCCCTAACATTTGCTTAAATTTTTGAGTTATTCATGTGTGATTGAATGTTGTTCATTGTGTTTATTTCCGCTGCATAATTACTTAGCAATGTGTATTTCTGCTTATGGAAATTTCTTAATGTGGGTTTTAGACATATCAGAGTTCATGCAAGAGAGTTATCTCTAGGTTGCTAAGTGTATGACAGAATATTAGTTTGTTGATTTTTTTCATTAAAATTTACACTATTCTCGAGGGTGACAACTTACTAGGATAACATGACACCCACCAGGGTTAAATAAAGCAAAGAGTATAAATTCCAAGCAAACGTTCTGTAATCAAGAAAGATCCTTTGCAACATGTTCAAATGCTTCAAATATTTGAGTGACAATTACCATGATATCCAAACTCATTACCTCATGGACCAAGACACATTTACCTTTGGGACTAGGCTGGTGTGGTGGATGTTGCTGCTAATGATGATGTGTAGAATGCATCAATGAGAAAGAAGAGCACTCTGGGTTATTCTTTGTCCATCTGGCTCTCGACACTCCATGTCTGCAACTTGTGGGCCTCAAGACATTATCTACTTAGTTACCCCTAGGTTGGGGGTAACATGTACATCATAGATCTGATAACTATTTATCCGATAATTGTATGTGCATATTTGTTTACATTAGTAATAGGTCTTGGAACTATTTCCTTTTCCTGCTAGCTTCATTTTATTCTAAGTTCAAGTTGGTCCATATTTCATTATCTTTCTCTTGATTAGAAAGAGATCTATATCTTTTCTTGATTAAGATAGATTAGGATTTATTTTTTTGTCTCCATCCTAGATTAGATTGCATTTAGCAAACATTTGTAGAAGCCTCCTTTCGTAGGAGAAACTCCATTGGTGACTTGGTTGAGCCCTTATGTCAGCTCAAGGAATTATTTCTTGCAAGCATGTTGCAAGAGGGTAAGTCTGATGCCTCTTCTTGTTGACACTAATTAGGAATATCATAAATCAACAAGGAGAATGAGGGGTAATTGGACCCATAAAACTAGTTGGAATCACCATCCCAAATGGATAAGGATCTAATTGGGGCCTTGACCGAGTGATTTTCTAGATGTTGAATTTGGTCATTTCTGGCCATGAACACGGCCTCAGGTAACTGGGTAGGTCATCTTGTTTTATTTCATTTTCATCTTGATTGCTCATAGTAGCTTAGTTGCATTTCATTTTTCTCTACTTGCATTATTGATTTACATGTTTAAGTCATATTATATGAAAAATGAAAAATTTTCTTTTCTAGATTAGTTGTCATTTTTTGTTTTGATATATATATGGACGAAAGGTGATAGAACCACCCTAGATTTTACGGTTTTATGTTTCATTGTAGGCACATGTCAACCAAGATATGACTGTGGTTCTCATGCACTCTACGACAAGTACATGTCCCCAAGTAGGAGCCAGATGTTATCCCCAACTCCTAGGGATAACTAAGGAGATGATGTCTCGAGGCCCTCAAGTTGTAGACATGGAGTACCGAGAGACAGTTTGACCAACATTGTCCACTTGCACATACATAGACCCACCTCACCACCACAACACAAGGTTCATCACAACAATATCCACCACATAAACTGGCTTCTGGAAGACATTGGGTCTTGCTCCATGAGGTACAAGTCATGTATTATGGTGAGTGTCATTTCAATATTTGAGGTATTTGAGTTTGTTTCATTTTAAATTTGTTTTGATTATGTAACATCTCCTTGGACATTATGTTATTTTCCCTGTTTCACTATGATGGTTGACATTGTTCCCTAGTAAGTGGGTCACTCTTGGGGATAGGTTTTCTACTGGGAGGTCCTCTTAACGAGTCATCGTGCCATTCCTGACCATACTTGTCACTTTCCACACTTCATCCCCTCATCTTCTTACCTTTTGATATTTTCAGGTGTATTGACCCAAGAAGGGGTTGTCCCTCATTTCATGGGAAGTAGGGGCTGAAGGCCCAAAGGCTTGTAGCTGGAAAAAGATAAAAGTGAATCATGAACCTTCTAGATGCTCTCCCAGGGATATCGAGGACAATGAAATGTCTCTCGTAAGAAACTAATAGAAGCCGTGAAAAATAATTAATACAAATGCCAATTAAGGTGGAGCATGTGTGGACACTGTTTTTCATGCTTAGGTAGAAGCTCCACAGATATTTTCAACTTGGGGAAGCATGATGTGACCAGGGTAGAGTCAAAGTGGGCACTATTTTTCATGCTTAGGTAGAAGCCCCACCTTGGCTTCAACTTGGAAACATCTTAAAATAATAAAAGGCAATACATGGGATTGGAAAAAGGTTGCATTGAAAACGAAGGTGCAACACACCCTCTACAAAGGCACCCATAAATAAAACACTACAATCCCTCGTATGTCATGAACCCCATGCCCAAGAGTCTTTCCCCCATCAATGCCATTTCATCCACATCACTAAGAGAAAGGTCTGCTTGGGAAACACTCTTAAACTTGAGGTACGATTCACCCAATAGGTCGCTTTGTCAACCCTCCCATACCTAAACTTTGAAAATTGCATAGGTTCTTTGAGCACTTGTTTATTTTCATGAGGTAGTTTGGATGTGCATGCTTGGATGGCTCTTTTATCTGTTTGATTTACTCATCATGATGCATTTGACTTGAGATCCTTGGAGGGCGTATTTGTTGTCTTTGCAGGACCTAGTTGGTAGACAAATTTGGAAGAACAAGCCTATCTTGGGTTTCCTAGGGGCTTGAAGCCCACATGTAGGATACCAAGGCCTACATGCCAGATGATGATGATTGTCTTTGGAGGCCTGAGATGACACCATGGAAGACCTAACCAAACCTATTACTAGCCCAACGACTTAGTCTTGGAGCCAAAATTCCATACAAAGAGGTCTTGACATCACCTAGGGTTGAGGTTGTGGTGGTAGAGTTTCTACTCATTGACACTTGGCACGATTTGGTGGGAGAGTTTCTACTCATTGACACTTGGCACGATTTGGTGGGAGATGACTTGAGGAGGCTATAATGCATGGGAGGGAGGCTCTAGAAGCCCCAACGACCTCGATCTTATACTCCAACGACTTGCTCAAGGGGTCAAGACGTCACTCTTAGAGGGATGATGTCACCTTACAGTTTCTATTGTGCAATTTTTAAATTTAAATTTAAATTTTATATTGTAAAGGGGAAAAGTAAGGGTTGTTGTCCCCTTACTTTGTGGTTACCCTAAGTTTTGTGGAAAAACTCTTATGAGACGTTTTTGTATAAATAGAGATCATTTCTATCTCATTTGATTATAGCTCTCCCATTGTGAGAAGACTAGATTGGCTGAAATTTGTGCCCTACTTGGGAAATTCTCTCTATATATCTTGGTTACATTATCTTGTGATGGTTTATCTTATGCTATTGTATGAATGGATGATGCGCTAGCTCTCTTGAAGGTGTGTTCTTGCTTTATGGTGGATTTTTCTTGGTGAAATAGAGTTTCATCTTTGTAATGCTTCAACTAGGTAAGGATTTCATGATCATTGCTCACTTTTCTTGGTTGTAAGGTTAATATGATGATATATTGGGGAGTATAAGGGAATACAACCCCCTCCAATTCCATTATAATTGTTTGGAATAATCTATCGTGCAAAGGATACTAGGAGGAGTAAAAGGGCTTACACCCTCCTAGGTTTTCCTTGTTTGTTAGGGTTTGCCTTAGGGAGTAAAAGGGATTACAACCCCAAGGAAGTAACTCATCCAACTTGTTTAATCAAGAGACTCCATTTTTTCAATAAGAAATTAGTCTTCATGCACTGGAGAAATAAATTATTGCATTGATAATCGTGAAAAGTTGAGATATTGAAATTGTCTTAAGTGGAAATTAAACTACGTGATATACATGTCTCTAAGCCACTAGGGCATCGTGTTGGCTAAGAAAGTCTTATTGTTGTTGCAAATTTAATATACAACCATTACGGCTACAAAAAATCATCATAACTTTTGATTTTACTCTCTTATCAACCGTCAAAATTTGCGAAGAGTTTGCCAACATAATCTACTAATCCTAGCGCATCTTTTGAGTAGATTCTTTGCAAGTTTTGGTGGCTAATTTTTCTATTGTAACAACTTGTTTGCTACAGCCATAAGGATACAATTATATCTCTGCAATACTTGTCTATAAAACCTTGATTTGTTGCTAAAGTCTAATGCTTTTATACTTGAGTTATACTAGTACTTGTTAGCTTTTCTCTTACATCATTTACTTGACTTTAGCATCTTGTTTAACATCTCTAATAATCATTTTACTGATATATATCTTTGTTGACTGCTGCAAATAGGGACAACATGATTAACTTGCTTGTCCACTTAACATATAGATTGTATACTTGGTGTTTCTTATGTCTCGGGCAGGTATCATCATCATCTGCAGGTACTCAAAGTTCTTGGTAACCATTGACCACAATTGAGACTCATTTCCAAGCTACTTTCCATTTAACAACTTGACCTATATGGGAATCCATTCAAAAGTATCACTTTCCATCTCATTTCCCCCTAGGGCCACCCGAGATTCCCCCCTTGAGGTGATCACTTCACCTTTAAAGTGACGAGAATACCTATAAGAGGTGACAGTGGGTAGGTATTCTCCTAGTTGTCGCCATCTTGTGGTTTGGCTCGGGCTTTACCCAACCTACAATTTGTGCGATAACACAGAACATATTCCAAAGTCAAATGATCAAGGGGATGAGACGTTGGGGTCTTCTAGCCTTGGAATAAATTTTGGGAAGTCAAAGATGTTCTTCCTCCAAGTAAAGAAATTAATTTCTCCACCAAATGACCAAATCGTTCTCTTTTGGGACAAATTGTAACTCCTTATTAATGGATTTGACAATTCAAACTAGCCAATGGAGGAATAGTCAATTTGGACAAACGATGACCATTCTAGCTCATTTTTCAAAGGGAATTTATCCCTAAATTGGAATGTTGCACCTACTCCACCAAATCGAACCTTCTCTAGTACCATATGATTTCTCTTTGTGGTTGAGGGCATCTCTCATGTGGACATCTTCATGGTCAAATTATTTTAAAGAGTATTTTATCCCAATTTTATTATGGAGCTATATAATTAAAAAAATCATTCATGTGTTCATCCTCCAACCAATTGTGGACGAGCAAACCAAGAAAAATATTATTTTATGAGGGAGGTAGAAACTAGTTGTTACAATAACAACTATATAAGGCTATCCTGTCCTTTCATTTCATGGTTGTTGAAACTTTGTGAGATCATAATGCCATATTTTGGAACTCAATTCTCTTGTGTCATTGTGGATTGTCTACTATAATGTTTGTTTTTCTTGGTCTTGGATTATTGTAATTGTGTTTTGACAAGGGTTTCTTAGTAGACTTGTAAAAGGTGACCAATCAATCCATTGAGGGGCTACATAGTCACATGGAAGAAAGAAGATAGACCTGCATCTCCTTACTTTTTTTATCGGATCTTAGTATAATACACCCAAGTTGTTAGACCAACTCCTTAGGGAGTAACTTCAACCAAGTGGTCTATTACCAATTTCCTTGTTGGTTTCTGCATTTTATTTTGTTTTGCAGGTCTGATGTAACAAGACAACGAGAGAATCTCTCATTTCCATCCACTTTGATCAAAGTATTCACAGTACAAATCATCCAGAAAGTGGTAAAAACATTTACCCTTCTCTCTTGTACTTTGCTTGGTCATTATTTTAAGGATTGGGGGTAAGTTAGCTTGTTGTTTGGTCACTTCATTTTCTGCATTAACTTTTATTTCAATAAACATTTAAAAAAATTAACTCCTACCTTCACCTAGTGTACTCTATTTAGGCATTAGTCTTGATACTCTGTGGTGAAGTGATAATTTGCGGGAAGCCTCCCAAATCCTCTTAGTGTAGGAGTTTGGCTCAAACATGGAAGGATAGGTGTTGTGGAGACATTGGGAACCTATCCCCTATGTTGTTTCCATAGAAGACTATGAACCTTGGTGGTCTGCTAGTTTGGACGGTAACAGGTTCTACATTGGAAGCTAACATATTCTCCACAATCTTCCTAGCCCATTCTTTTTATTTTTTAATTTTTTGTTGGAATTGATCTCTTAGCATGAAACCAAATTGTCCATCAAATGCATTGGTATATTGTAATATGATGGCACCTTCTCTTGGTTTGACATTATCAAGAATTTGTTCGGCAAGTTTGTCAAACCTTTGGTTAAATTTATTCAAAAATTCATTGTCTTTTCTTTTGATTTCATGGAATTGGGATAGCAACAATTTGTCATATTTTCTTATGGTCCATCTTTTCATAAAAGCATCATGGAAGGCTTGCCAAGAATTGATACTCTTTTCGAAAAGACTATTGAACCATGACCTTGTATTTTCTTCTAAAGATATTGAAAAGAGTTTCATAACTACACCCTCGCTTTCATTAGGAATGAGATGAATACCAAGAGCATTGTAGGAGGACAAGTGATCTTGAGAAATAACGACATTGTTGCTAGAAAAATTTGGTAACCACTTCTCAATTTTATCAGGCATGTTATGGGGGTAACCTTGAATTATGGATGTGACTAGTGCCTTGTAGGCATTGGTAACCCATGGTTGCAAAGCCATTGGACTTACTATTAGAATATTGATAAAGAGAGTTCTTATCATAGGAGAACCTTTGAAACTCTTATTTTATAGACCTTCCAAGGATCAACATACCTACAAAAGGTTCTTTGGTTGGAACTTCCAACTCTTGGGTTATCTTCATGTAGAGTTGCCAAATGACCACATTAGGTTAGGCTTTGATGTATACTCATCAATGAATGTTTAAGAATAGACTTTGGATTTCCAATAAGAGTGACTCAATTCTCCATGAAAATGGCACCAAAATGTTACCGCATAATCTAGCACCTTAGGGAAAAGCCTTCATAAGGCGCCAAGACTAGTGGAACATCAGAAGATGTCACCACCATCACCAAGGTAACAACTTCCCCTATTTTAGTGAAGGAATAAATCCAACACAAAGGAGACTTCCCTAGTAGCCTCCAAGAATCCCTACGCAAGACACAATCAAGTATAAGAACTCACGTGTAGCTATTCAATCTACCACCAATGAAATACGATAGACAAGATAATGATAAGGTGGTAAGCTAATGTGATTTCCATATTTGAATGGACAACGATCTAGGTCAATTTAGAAGGTTTACCAAGTCAATTTTATTCTCAAGAGGATCCCCAAACACTACAAAGGAAGAAAAAACTATTGGTTGTTGCAAAACTTGAAATAAAGGAAGTTAATCACAACATAAATACAAGTTATAACAACAACAATAAAATTATCCCTTGAACAAGTAATAAACCAATGAAGAAAGAGGGATAAGCAATGAATTAAACCATTGTTTGATTAACGAACAAAATATGAAAATAAGGATGCATGTAACAATCCTAAAACCCTATATGTCCATCCATAGAAGGTTGAAATAACAAATCAATCATGCAATTTAGGGCTTAAAGAAGATTATTAAGTCAAGAATATGCATGCAAGTGAAAACGTCCTAGTCTTTTATGGTTGGAAATGAATATATTGTTGTAATAAAACCCTAATCTAACCCTAAAACAATAAAAATAATTGAAATTTGGAATTTTGTGATTGTCTATTAGGGGAATGACCAGTGCTTACTATATTTTTGGGCATATGGGATCAATTAAGGACTCCTTTGAAGAGATGTGAGTGGATTTAAGGTGATATATAGGGTTGTTCACTACTAACCCTAGAAGATCCTCTCAGGTCTTCGAAGGCAATTCAAGGGAAGGTTCTTCACTGGTAACCTTCCAAGAGTCTTAACAAGAAGGTTTTGTTCAAGAAAGATCCAAGAGAATGCACAACCATCACTAGAGAAACAACATTACACTTACATTCATTCATAAACAAAACCACGAGATAACAAGATGTAGAAATTTAATGACAAAATAAACATAAATAATTTTGTCATACACTTAACAACCTAAATATTTGTGTCTTACATGAACATCTAAGATGAACCCACATTCAAATAAATATCATAAGCAAAAACACACATTACTAAGTGCATTTTCAATGAAAAATAACAATGAACAACAATCACAAATCCATGTAAACACCCAGAAATTTTGGCAACCAGCCAGGGAAAACACCAATGTGGGGAAACATAATGAGAGAGATTTTATTCAGCTTCAGGAAAGTACATATCAATAGTAGAAATACATTTTCCAGCAAGAGAAATTCACTTATAGCACCCAACAGTCCCCACAAAATTCTTCCTTGAAATCTGTTCCAAATCCGTACTATTGTACGACCCCCTTTACTGAACAACACCTCGAATTTTGTGCCAACAGTAAATTGTACAGACAGAACAAAAATCCCTTTCTCCAACAAAGAAAACTTCAACTTGCTTTGAAATTTGTGCCGGCAACCAGCCTTGAAAATCATGCCCTTTCTCTTTGTTGTAGAGACTATACAGATCCATACAGTATGGCCTCCAATAACAACAAAAATATCAACACCGCCTAAACATAAAACTGGCTTGGGAAATGTGCCCAATATCTCTTGGGAAAAGTGCCCAGTTGTTTCCCTCACTTTCCTCTATAATCTCTCTCAGAAATCTCTCTCAAAAAATATGTATTGCACATTGCCTTAGGTTCACTCTTATCGCTGAAAATGACTTTTCACATCTAAATGTATTTTCATCTTTCCTATCCCTAGATCTAATGACCAAGATCTAATCTTTCCTTTACAAGATCAAGGGACATGATTCATTCCCTCCAAAATAAATCACTTAAAATATTAAAGTACAATTTCACTTTATAACATAAGTGAACTTCATGAAATAAAGTCACTTTAATATTAGAAGGTTACTTTATAAAATATCACTTTAATAAAAGAGTCACTTTATTACAACTTTATAAAACACATTTACAAAGTTAAGTGCCTAGTAGTGTAAATACAAGGTCACTTCCGCATACAAGACAAAACATGCAGAGTACCTCCCGAGCTATAAAACCTAACATAAGGTACCACTTACTCAAGAAATATTTCATCCATCAAAACTCTAGCAATGAACATACATGAAGTAACAAAAACGTCTTCTCCAAAAAGTCGCTCTAACTAGCCCTCCTTAGCGATTTGTCTGAGAGAGAAAGTAGTAGTATACAAATAGTGATAATCTCCATAAGTAGAAATGATTTACAAGTGAGAAGTAATTTTCTTATTTATATGAAATATCAAGCACCCTTATCATCTGTTAAAATCCCTAAAAACATAAAATAATGCCTTTATCACTAACAAACCCAAGAGATAACGCCAAAAAACATAAAATATGCATGATACAAAAGTGGATAGGTCACTAAGACCACCAATGATGTCTCCAAGATGAAGTAACAATTCTCTAATATCAAATCATCCATCATAAATGTGTGTTCAAGCTCACACATGTGGCACGTGTGGCCTCATAAGATGGATGGTTCACTCCAAAATGATGTGTAGGGGCTTAACAAGTGAAACTTTACCTTCAAGAGGTGCAATGTTTCATCTCCAACTGGTGTATCATCCCTCAAGAGGTGTG
Source organism: Picea sitchensis (assembly GCA_010110895.2). Lineage (NCBI taxonomy): Eukaryota > Viridiplantae > Streptophyta > Pinopsida > Pinales > Pinaceae > Picea > Picea sitchensis. The sequence goes on along the minus strand of SNQJ01S0004455.1, from coordinate 98,521 downwards.
ACGTCTCATCAAAAGGTGTGATATCATGATCAAAAGGTCCAATGCCCCCTCAAAAGGTGCAAGTATCCCATCAAGAGGTGTCAAATCATCATCAAAAGTGCAACATCCCATCATCAGAAGGGTCACATAACACCCCACAAGTGTTAGGGTGTCTCAAAGGGTTCAACGTCCCACCAAAAATGTGAAACAACATCTCTCAAGTGGTGGGGATGGCCTCCATCAAGTGTGCTAATAGAACTCAATGTCCTCCAAAGGACCAAGGTGTCAATCAAATAGGTGGTCATGTGCAATAAATCATCCAAGGAGGGGCTCATGTAGTCCAATGCACCATCAAAACGGGAGGCATGTACACAAGTCAAATACAACATATAAAGTGAGTCATGTCAATGCAAAAGACATTAGATAGATCACATTAAGTATCATTTTCAAACTTCACACTAACTTACAAAGTTATACAATTTGCCAAGTTTAAGTATGAGAGGATCATTATTACCCCCTATTAGATGTGCCAACACCAAGGATAAGAAGTATGTCCCAAGAAACCCATCAAGGAGCATGTGCAATGGCATATGGCATGGTTTGGGGTTTACTTCATGGGTTGTGGCATAGTAATGAAAGGTTATGTATGATAATCATCCTCATGAACACCTTTGTATGAGGGAGTGATTATGCAATGAGTTACCATTTCCTCGATATTGTGTCTTTCCAAACCCCTATTTTTTTTTTCTTTATTCATTTAATCTGTTTTGGATTTTGATTTTGTTTTACTACGTCATTTTATTATGTATGCATTCATTGCATAAGACTTGGGGTGATGGTCTCTTAGAAAGGGGGTAGAACTCATGCTTCTCATTCTTTATTGTTTCTTTTTTTTACTTTTCTTTCTTTTCTTGCTTTTCTTTGCTTTGCATTTTGATTTATAGCACCTACTATTTCCATATAATTTTTTATATATCAAGATACATCAACCTCGAGCATTATAGCTCCTCCTTCTCATGGGATTACATAGCATGAACCTTTATAGCTGACATATGACAACCAACACAAAACATAGGTTAACATAGAGGGGAGAGATGGAGTGTGTTATGTATGGACTAAGATATGGACATGTTTCTCCTATTAAGGCCCTGCAGTAGTACAACTTTTCCCAAGAGTGACAACAGTTAACTAGGATATGATGATGACCACCAACGTGAAACAAAGCAAAAAGTATAAATTCAAAGCATCATGATTCATAATCCAATTCAAACCATGATCAATATTTTCATGCCCAAAACATTGGCATTATCACTTGATATAAAGTATCAGAACAAGTTACCTCAGTGTGTAATGCACCATGTCATATGATGTGAATGAGTTAAGCATGTAATGAAAGGCATATGTGGGCCATTGTCTGTGGAGTCTGGAATGTCATCATTGAAACTACAATATGAAATGTGAATCATGGAGAAAAATCCACTCTAATTACCCCCTATAAGTGAGGGGGTGACAAGTCTTATCTATGGTATCCATATGGAGCATATGCATATGCATATTCATATAGATAAGTATTGGGGTAAATTACATACTCTATCTTGTGTTATGAATATATGTGTTTCAGTTATGAACTTAAAATTCATAGATTGGAATCCATATCAATGAAATACTTAATTCATAGAAATGACTATGATATGCGTGTTTACTTTAATGATTGTTATAGGAACATGTTGGACTACTAAAAGTTTGGAGGTGTACCAAGACAATAAAGAGAATGAAAATCTAGGTACAACTAAAGAATGAAGACATAAACATTACTGCGATAAAAAAAACCTGAGGATGATGTTATTCCAAGGGGTAGGGAATGGAATGTCTAGTGAATAAAAGAATCAAGATTGACTGAACATGAGCACCTAAAGGAGTTGTGATACTAGAAGAGGTGAAAGGTGAGGGGGTGTTACAAAAATTTAACATGTCTAGAATCTTGTCTCTTTTTCTACTCATTTTGTCATTATTGTAACCTTCATTCTTTTATGATATTGAGCCTAGCCTATAGTGTAAATTGGAGATAAGAGAAATGGATGAAACCAACTCCTAAATATAGGCCATCACTTCCTACATTCTAGGAAATTTGTCCCCCACAAAAGGAAATTGGTTTAGGAATATTTCTTGCCATCTTGGACTCATGTGAAAGAAAAAGAAAAGAACGAATGGAAGGAGAGAGCTAATTTTTGGAATATTGAAAAGAGATGACAACAAAGTTTTAGCTTGGAAAAAAAAGATTGACATACTATGGGATGGACTAGCCATGAAAGGAATCTATTATAACTTTGAGAAGAGCCAAGAACAAAGAAAAAATATGCTAGAGTTAGTAGACATTAGCTTGAACCTTTCTATGCCCACACTGAAGAGCACTAGAGAGAGAGACTTCTAAGGCATTGTTGAACAGAGAAGGAAGAATTGTCCTTGTGTCATGTGGGGCAAGTATAATGGGTACCAAACAATTATTCTATTTACAAGAAATCAACAATGGGATGCTTGGTTAGTTTTCTTCTTGCTCCTAAGATGGAGAGATTTCCCTAAGAATTTTAAATTATTATTCTTCATCATGGTGGTCTCATAGCTTGACTAGGGCTTTTGTTCAAAAAAGACTACCTACAATTGGTTGCAAAATTTCTTTGTCTCGGTGAGTTGTTTGGTATTTAATCTTCGACACAAATAAGTTCTCCATCTTTCTCCGGAAGTTTCTCATTATTTTTTGTATAAGAAATATTTTACTTCTGAATAATTGCAACTAATTCTTGCAGGCTATGTCACTCTAAAATTGTGTTTTATCTCTTGCATTTTTCATATTTTATCTGGAACTGTTAAACTCATCTATATTCTTTTGGTTTCTTTAAACTTGCTTCCTATTCTTAAGACAATGTTGTTGTTGTGACTATGGTCAAAGTCTACACAAGGTTGCTAGTAAACCTTTGAGACAATAATGTGTTGAATCTAACCTTGTTGAAGGAACTCACCAAGTTATCTATCTTAGCCTCCCCTATTACTTATAAGAAAATGGTTGTCAGCTAACCCCCACTCCTCCTATGGCACACAATGCTTGCGGATGGATGATTTTATAGATGGCTTAAAATTATAGTTGGAAAAAATGCATGCCTTGTAAAGTTTAATATAATTAAGTTGTTTACTAATTCCCAATGTATGTCTTGTGAAGTGTGAATGCAGGTTTGATATTTTTGGAGTGTCATAAAAAAAGGCTATTCAAAATCAATGTCAGTGGGGAGATCAAGCAGTGGTTCTTATGGTGAATATTGGGAACAAAATTAATGGAACAGGTAAATTCAAAGTTGAGTTCCTTACGTATTGTGCCCAGTTCATCAGAATGGATGTATGCTCCAGAGCTAAGTTGGAAGGAAATTATTGTATTTCTAAATCAATCTTCTCATTTTGATCAATTATTTGCAATTGGGGTATTGTTATGGTGCTTTTAGTTTACAAGCCTTAAATTTTTTGGGAGTATGGTAAGTTTCTTCAAGTCATGTTATTTGATCTATTTATTTGGGATGCTTATCTAGTTATTGATGGTCATGAAAGTACGCTTCCCTATATGTTTAATGCCTCATTTAATGTTTCTGTATGAAAGTTGATTTTCTTTTGTTATCTGATTTCTTCTTGTTCTTTTTCTTGTTTTAATGGAGAATGTATTATCCATTTCAAGTACAAACATTATATGTTTTAGCATTTCAAAGATCTTTTAAGATGGTCAGATTGCTATGCAACACGATCCTTAGTTTCATTTATTACACTTGTATACTCAAAGTAGATGCAAAGTTATTGTCAATGATTGTTGGATTGACTGTGAGTTCAAATAGAAATATCCAGGGTGTTGTTTAAGAAGAGTAATGTAGTAGCACCTAGTTTAAACGAGGACACTATCAATACTGAACTTTTAAACCTATCTCAAGCTTTCACTCCAGTCTAACTTCTACAATGCCCATTTTCTCATAAGCAATAGGTTGTTTCACTTGTTAATTGAATCTGAAACATATGACATATTATCATTGATAATGGATATTTCCAATTCCGACAAGGAATAACACAGTTATACAAAAATTTAATGAGCTAAAATATGGTGTACAAGGAATAACACAGTTATACAAAAATTTAATGAGCTAAAATATGGTGTACAGAGGGGTCTGTTGTCCAGCTTCCCAAATGTCGAGACACAAAATAAGAAGACTCTTAGGAAAAATGTTTGTACAGTTAGAATGCAACGAGGATTGCTTAAGATCTAGATTGACATTATTGTTACAATTTTCATTTCATATTCCATTTTTATACATTAGACGTGTTTGTTTTCTTTCTGGCTAGTTGATAAAAAAACAAAGGCAACAATAAGAATCTCCAGAAAAGGATGCAAATAAATTTTTTGTCTTGAAAATGTAGAGAAGTACTTATTTGTTCAATAGTACAGTGAGGTCATATAGAAACCATTCTTTTCTTCGAGGACTTTTTTGGTCGACCTTTGAGTACATCTCAGATTTTGTAAATGGGCTTAAGTGAATCACAATATACAAGGGTGTGTATATGTTTGCATAAATAGAGGGGTTTCAGTGTTAGGTCTATTTGTAGCAGCTCGACTAAGTATTTATAAAACATATTTATGTATGTTTATATGTTGTGGTTGCACTTGTTTAATTACATGCCCAATATTTGTTATTTCAGAATAATAATGATGGTTTTTTATGAATATGGGTACATGACAATATGCAATTCTCATATCGTACATAGCTCTTGGCTACTTCAATAAAATCTTGACTAAATCACAAATCAAGTCGTCAAGATGGCATTGAATTGGAGTTTAAAAGCCATTAATATGCATGGATGACAAAGAAAGCATTAGTTGATGGAAGCATTTCTCAACAACTATGTGCACCTACCAACATAAGAATGAAACATGGAATGGGAGGGACTATTTTGCATCCATGTCTCAAAAAAATATTGATTGTTTTACCGACATGATCAATAAAAAATAGGGACGCATAAATGTAATTGTATAATTAATGGTGTTTATGTTATGAACATTACTTGGCTCGTTTATTGAGAATTCTGAGAGAAAATCATAGTTTTGAAGAAACTTAATGCCCTCTTTTTGGACAAGGCATTGGGTGATCTATTTTGTCATTAGATGCATGTTATCCCCACTTTTAGGGATAACTAGGAGATCATGTCTCGAGGCCCACAGGTCCTAGACATGGAGCATCGAGAACAGGATTGACCTGAGCATGGCCCTGGAAGGCCCATATTTTTCTCCCGTCATCTTTTGTCTTGACAACAACAACAGCATCCATCACCATCAGATTGGTCCTGTATCAGAAGAGGTTCTTGCTCCATGAGGTAATTGGTCCAGGTATCATGGTATGTGACACTTTTGATCATTGAAACCTTTAAATATATGCATCTGATTCCTCTTATTTCTAACAACTGCTTGTATCTTACATTTGCTCACTTGACCATGTTTGGGGGGTTTGACAGGGTGCCCTAGCAAGCCCGTGTCTATAGGTTTTGGTTTTCCACTGGGGGGATTTCTAAAAATCCATCGTCCACTCCCATCATAGCACCACTCTTACATCTTGTTTCTCACTCACCTATCCCATTCCCCTTGTCCAGGCATTTGGTTGACCTATTTCAAGACTGCACCTTACCTCGTGGGAAGAAGGGGCTAAAGGCCCAGAAGGTAAAAGCAAGCTGGTAAAAGTTAAAACCCTAACAATGAACCACGAGATGCTTCGCCCAGGGATCCCCAAGAAAGCAATAAAAGGCTTCTCAGCAAGAAACAAGAAGGACCCAAAAAAATAATAAAACAAAGACCTAGTTAGAGGATAGGGGGTCTCATCATGAGCCAACCTATTAGGTCCATGGGTACCTAGCAGTATGACATTGCCACCAGCTGGTTACCACACCAAGGCAGTGACTCTTGGTTGCATGGCCAAGAGAAAGGGGGTCTCATCACGACCCAACCTTCTCATTTCTGCGAAAGTACTTGTGGGTAACGTTGTCAGCTCTGGTCACCATGCCAAGGCAGTGTTCCCTGATTAGCTCTTGAACAAAAAAAAGATAAAAAGGAATAAAAGAATGAAAAAAGAATAAAGGCAAGAGTGAGCTTGGAAAGAATGCATCCATGATGGGTACAGCTCGCCTTCTACAAAGGCACCCACAGGTAACACTTATGCATCCTTGGCCCTTACTGCACCCACATGCTTGGACATCCCCTGACCACACCATCCACTTGCATGGCTTGGATGAGGTCTCTCTAGGAACTTTCCTTTTTCTGTGGATACTAGCCCAATAGGAAGTCTTGTACTTTTCCCCAGACTTGTATTGCAGGCTTGTGTAACGTCTTTGAGCTATTGATTGATGTATTAGGGATTTTATGCATGTGTTTGATAATATTAATGATGAGATGTGATTGACATTGCTATGATCCCTGTGACTGATGAGCCCATGGAGGGCGTAGCTTTTGATGTGCAGGACCATGCCCGATGAACAGGTACCATTTGGATCGGTACACATGGGGAGATGACCAGTTCGAACCTCCATGGGGCTGAAGAGCCCGCCCGATGAATGTTGAGACCTCATCAGGGGGAAGAGACAGGACAGAGCTTGATCAGGGGTTTTGCACCTGAGAGGAAGAGGATGTTCCACCAGAGACACTCTGGCAGGACTAGACCTAGGGGGAATGACCCCTTTTCAATGGAACGCTAGCCTTGGAAGGATTAGGACGTCCCCATCTTCACCATGATGTCATCCAGCTTCATGGATGCTTTTGGAGGCAGACTGGGCAGCAGTGGCATGTTGGAGAGGCGCCTGGGGGGCTAACATTTTGCTCCTAGATGTCTCATTTGCCCTAGAAAGGGCTAGCACCTCCCTTGAAGAGGATTTTACTCTCTTTTCTTCTCAATTAGGGTTTTTACTTAGCATTTAATGTAAAAACAGTATGATTTTGACATTATGGCCTTGTCGACCTTTTTATGACCTAAAAAGTAAAATTAGGTCATTCATACAGTATATATTGAGGATTTTGATCTTCATTTTATCATCATAATTGACTCACCCATTAGTGAGGTCTGATTTTTGCGCCCTATTTGGGTTATTGGCTAATTTAAGGAAGGCGCACTTGTTTAAGGAAGAGATTTTTGGCATTCTATGGTGTTTTCTTGAAGGAAGGTGTTACAACTAGGGTTTGCATGGTTATTTTTCATGAATTGTAAGTATTTTTCTGCAAAACTTATTAAATGAATGGTTGTAGTCTTATTTTCTTGCATGTATTTATAATTTGTTGAATCAGAATCCTAGGTGACAAGCACACAAGTAGGTCCTTGTCTCATGTCCCCTAACAGAAAAGATTTTAGCCATTGAAGAAGAAGAAGAGAGCCTAGCCATAGCTACACTCCTTTTTCTTCCTCCCTTTAGCTAGCCATACCATTTTGACTTCAAGAGGAAGAGGACGTCCCGGGCCTAGGTCATCTACACCTAGGGTCGTTTTCTTTTAGGGTTTGATGAAAGAGCCTTGCCTTAGCAACACTCTCCCTCTTTAAGCCCTCTTGTCTTCACTTTGTATTTCATTTGAGCTAGTTGTTTGTCGAGAAGGAGGAGAGAGCACGAGGCCTTGCTTTAGCAACACCGGAGTGAGCCTCTCTCCCCTAGGGTTATGATTTTGAAGCCCTGCTTTAGCAGCACTTCAAAACTTATCCCTCTAGTCCTTTAAAACCTCACCCCCTTCAACNTGATTTTGAAGCCCTGCTTTAGCAGCACTTCAAAACTTATCCCTCTAGTCCTTTAAAATCTCACCCCCTTCAACTCTTGCGTCCTTCACTTATGACTCCATTAAACCCTAAGGCGCTGATCTAAGTCCTCCAACGTTGAAGTAAGAACTTGATCTAAACACTCTCAAAACTTTTCAATTGAAACCCTAACTACACCAACCCTAGCTCTAGATAACTTACTAACCCTAGTTGCTGACGTCATCCTTGGTTATTACATCTTTAATGCAACAACGTTTCATTTTATGATCAATTGAATGGTAGTTAAAGGCATTAATTGAGTTAAGTATTGATTTGTTGCATTGAATGCCATATCATTCTAGTATTTATTGGTGAAGTGACATTTACTTTTACTACTATTTTGTAAACATTGACTTCGCCGACATTTACTTTCAAATTGCTTATATTGAACATCAGATAGTCTCTATATGAAGTACTAACCCATTGAATAGCTTGCACGTATCAGTTTGTTGTTGTTTTGTTCCAGGCAAGTACACTTCTTTGGGTTTTACTTTATTATTGGTTGTTTAGACGGGATTATCTGTTTGGTGGTGACTTGTGAGGGGGAAATCTTGTCCTTGTCTCATTTACCTTTCTACCTCCTCAAAACCACAGGTCACCGGGGACGTCTCCCTTGGGTCTCAGCTCCCTAAAGAGAAAGAACCTCCCCATCGTGGTGACATTGGGTGGGATAAGTTCCTGTTACGCCAGTTTGACTCTCTACTTTGTAGCCTCTTCTCCTATCTACAAACTGTGCGATAACAATGCCTCCCAAATAGCCTTAATGAAATTTAGAACAACATATACCACTCCATTCTAATGGATAGTATAATTATGATTTGCTTCATCTATAACATGAAGCAAGTGATTTGCAATAAACTTATCAAATTCAAACGCATATGTTACAGGAACAATCTCATCATTCGAACCATGAATAGTCAAGACCTTGTGAAATGGATTTGCAATTTCATCAAACTCTCATAACTAGAGAATTCCATATCCAAATATAAAATAAATTATCCTCCATGCTTTTTTGAAAATAAATGGAAATACATGCATAAAATGCTTAGCTAACTTCATACCCTAACCACCTAACCAATATGAGAAAATGATTATTTAAACCCTATGCAGAATGCTACACTCCAAAAAATGCAGTGAAAATGAATCACAATATAGCGTAGTCATACAAAGATGCACTAAAGAAAATTTATGGAAGAAAAGAGAAAACAAAAATTATACATGTGATGTCCCTTCCCTACAAAGTACTTCACAAGAAATTTGAGGATAAATCTCATCAACTTTATCAAAAAATTTATAGCATACTTCCCAACTTCAGGTGTACAAACGTCCATGGATTTTTCCATGTCAACTATGCAACAAAAAAGTGCCACCATGAAATTTGTAATGATTACACATGGTAATATTTTGAACTTTTGTGAATTCAAAACATTGAGGAACAAGGATGTGTAACAACAATTGTGTGTTCATCAAGGGCATGTTTATAGAAGCCACTGAATATATAAAGACACCACACCATATTTAAGTGTTTCATCTATGGTACCTTCAGTCATAACTATCTTATACTACATGCTAAAATGTGTAAGGACATATGTTCAATCTTAATAGAGTAAAAACACATTATGTCTACCTTAAGAATTAGCATTCACATGTGATGAGAACTAGTGCCAATATGAGCTTCAAATACATTCTAAGAAATCATTAGGATGAACATGTAAGGATTTCAAGGCCATGCCATATGTGTCCAAAAAATCATATTCTTTTGATAGCATGTTGCTCAAACAAAGATCACAACAAATTATATGGACAAGAGAAAACTCAGACAATACTTCAATGACCAAATCATTTTTGAAGCAAATTCAAATCATTGGATATTTTATATTATCATCGCCACAAAGAAAAGTGGAAAATTGTATTTTGTATGGTTCAACTTTAAAAAATTGGATCATAACACTCATAACAATCGGATATAGGTAGTCTTTAGAACACAAGTTTGCTTGTATCTAGAGGTATTTGTTTACAAGTGGGTACAACTCACATGTTTGTAGGTGTTTTTTCTTTTTTTACTTCGTTGGCTTTGATTCATCAATGGCTTATGTTCCCTATAAGCACTCAACCTGACATTATTGAACTAAGTAGCCTTTAGCTAACCAACCATGGGTAGAGGGGAATTATATTCTGCCAAAACCTCCCAGTACTCACAGCTAGCCCCAATCGTAAACATGAGTACAAGCACTAACACAAGCATCCCCTGAGAGTAAACATGCCACTAGGGAGATTTGAACCCAGGTAGGGGAAATATCAGTGCCCTGCTTTCACCAACCCAACAAGGCCCCTTTGACACATGTTTGTAGTTAGTTTCTTACATAAGAAATGTATTGACTACATTTTGATTTTTTAATTATAATTAAGTGTGATGAGGCCCATGGAACCTATAAAATCCCCTTGTAATTTTTTTAAAGTTTTTCCCTTAGTTTAACAATATAGTTGTTTAGTCAAACAATATGCATACAACATTCTACCAATAGTTTACAAGAGATTCTAATCTTTGTTGAAGGAATTACAAGAAACACTAATTTCGAAACTTCAAATGTATTGATTGCATTAATATCTATGACAATTGCAATACATTGGGAACTCACAACAAATAGAGTGATAATAACAAATAAGGAACCTGTTATAATTTATGTTGAAGAATACTGAGTTGTAGGTGAATAAATAAGCCAACAAGGTAAGTATATAACGATCCATAAATGAATCGCAGGCCTGTAGCTAACAACTGCCTATATTTGACCCCTCCAACAGCAACCAAACTTGCCCCTCAACAACAATGATAGCATCTACAGGAAAATCGTCCTCCTCATTAATAAAATCAACCACAAGGGAGAGATATGACCCAATACATTGAGAACTTGGCCCAGATATCATGGTAACTCTACCAACCAAGGAAATACATCCCACTTAAGGAGATAACTCACCCAGGTTGGAAGGAAACTCACCCAACACTCTAAACTCAGTGTCTGGTACCAATAAACTCACCCGACAAGGAGAGATATGCCCCCTATTGCATAAACTCGCCCCCTTTTCAACCAAACTCAACCCCTCTACTCAGAAATTCATCCAGAAATTAAAGAAACCACCGTCATCAACCAATAACGCATCCCCAACAGTAACTTGACCCCCAATCTAAGAGAACGTTGTGCACAATCACCAAAACGCAGCCACAAGCCAAACTTGTCCTTCTCAAGCAAAAATAGATCCATGCAAATGAATAACTTCACCGCTAAAGTTGAAATACTCCGCCACATTGAAGCACAGTGAAGAAATATGAATGATCTCTCCTCTACGATTGGCTAGGGTGGATAGTTTCACCACCAAACCCAATCCCAAACTCCTCTAGAGTTTTTCGGAGTGTTACCAACATCAAGATAATATCGCTGACATTGGGATATTATCGTCTTTTTGAGGGTCGACGATATTATCGCCCGAAAATATCGTGGAATTTTCCTCCGGCAATAATATTGCGATATTTTTGAAAATAGCATGATAATATCGCAAGTTGACGGAAAATGTCATAGGGCCACAGAAAATCACGAATTAAACGACAATTTTTTTGTTTTTAAAGTGTCATTTTGCAAACAGAGTGTGGAGTTTGGAGAGCAAAGGAGAAAGAGGTGAACAAGAGCTGAAAACTTAGTGTTTTTTTTTTCATTTTGCAAACATAAAGAGGCTAGTATACTACTCATTAATGGTAATATTAAATTCTTCTGTCTTTCATTTTCATCATTTTACTTAAATTTTTAACATTACCATTAATTGTTTCACGTTGTTTCAGAGTGGTTCCAACCTCATTTGATTTCATATGTAGAAAGTAGAATTTTAGGTCTCATTCAAAATTCAACAGACTTTATGGTTTTCAGGATTTCAAGATTGACAGTTTTGCAACATTTCCACTAGATTCTATCATGTATGAGGGTATGTTACTGGCATTTAGTCAAGATCACCAAGCCCTCTATGTACCTTGATGTTGGTGGCATTGATTGTTGAACTTTTTTGTCACGACCCTAGTAAAATTGTACCCTTCACTCAAGTAAAATCACTTATTAGGCATGCCAATCTTTTTCTATCTTATTTTAATGCTTAGGGGGTGACACTGATGATGAGGATCCTAATATAGGCAATGATTTTGATGATATGTAATTATTTGTTGTAGCATGATCTTTTTTGGACTCTAGCGACCATTTACAACCTCTTGTTAATGTATTTTGGTTCAGAGATGAATTGTGGTCGGTGTTATTTTGGTTATATGTGTTGAAATAATGTAACTGCAAAGAGCCATCACCTATGCCCATAAAATGGGTAGAGGGAATTGTTAGTTTATTTATCTGATTTCATTGTAGATGACTCATGACGATGAAATACTTTTATTATATTTTTTGATGATATTTTGAGGCTTTAGAGTCGAGACATGATTCAGTGTTTGATCTATGATGTATTTGAGTTTACTAGACATCTTATACATCTTATATATCAGTTATATTTTCATATTTATGTGGAAATGCACTCATTCGATGTTGTTGATGCTTTATATATGTAAAATATTGAAAAAAAAATGAATATTTTTGTATTTTTTCATTCTTACGACATTTTCCGATATTTTCCCTGATATTGTTGATATTTTTTTGTTTTTGGACCCATGACGATATTTTTCCGATGTCGATGTTTGCAACATTGGTTTTTCATCCCAAGAGCCAAAGTCACACGAGTTCTCTCAATTTCATTTTTAGAAAATAACAAAATGCATAATGAGCGAGGGCACCCTCATTCTCCTTTTATTTCCTTATTGACCCTTTTTGGACCCTTTTAATAAAGTAAGGTGACTTTATAAACTTAATTAACTTTAAAGCCCCATTTTTAATTAATTACTCAACGTCACTTTTAAAAAGTTACTTTTCCACCCCCATAACATTAAATAATTGATTAATCCCTTTTTTCCATTGATTATAGCCAATGTGAATCACTTAGACTATTATGTCAATCTCCTGGAGAGATCAATTGGAAAGGGACATTACAATCCTTCCTTCCCAAGATTTCTTTTCCTCGAGCAATTGTAGGTTCGAATGTTGCAAGATCTGATCACTTTCCCTTGTGACATCCTTTGCTGGTAAATCTCTCGACCTGATGAGGTACTCTCAGATCACCCTGTTATGCAGTCTCCTCTCTTGTACCTCCAAAACCTCCTCAGGAACCAACACTAACTACCCATCCTCATCAAATGGGGGTAACTATGCCGAAGAAGTGACATATTGGCCCAATTCCTTCTTGAGGCATGAAACGTGAAACACGTTGTGAATCTTACTTCCTTTTGGAAACTCCACTAACTCACTTAACACCCTATAGGGGCCCTAAAAGTGTGTCTTAAGCTCTTCAACACCACTTTTCTTCAGTGAAGACTATCTGTATGGTTGTAATCTCAAGAATACCAAGTCTCCCACTTCGAAAGTGTGCTCAACCCTGTGCCTATCTACATAGATCTTCTGTTGATTTTGGGCCATCTTAGATTGTCCTTGAGAGTCTTGAGGATGTCTTGACTCTCCTGGATCCAATCCTTGGTTTTGGGAGCCCTATTATCCCCAAACGCCAAATCAACAAATGAAGGAGCATCATAGCCATATAATACTCAAAATGGGTCCATACCAATGGACATATGATAAGTGGTATTATAACAGTGCTCCCCCAAATGAAACCACTTAGCCCATGCCTTCTGTTGCTCAGACACATAGTTACACAAATCCCCCTTAAGCCACTTGTTCATGATCTTTGTCTGACCATCTATTGGGGGATGATAACTAGTGATAGGAGTCAACTCTATGCCAACCAACCTGAACAAATCCTGCCAAAATGCACTAGGGAACATGTTGTCCCTATCACTAACAATGTAATTCGACAACCCATGGAGTTTAAATACCTCCCTGAAGAACAACTCTGTTACCTGTATTTCCCTGCATTATGATGATATGGCAAATAAATGTGCAAACTTGGTCAATCGATCGAACACCACATATATGCAATCTCTTCCCTGTACCTTAGGTAAACATGTGATAAAGTCCATGGACATGGTTTCCCACTTCTGCTCCGGAATGGGTAATGGTTGTAGTAACCACGCAGGATGAGTCTACCCTGACTTGTTCTACTGACAAGCCATATACTCCCTCACATGTCTTAGTACATCATCTTTGAAGCCCTTCCAAGTGAACCTCTCCTTTATCTTTATGTAAGTTTTAAAGTACCCAGGATGCCCTACCAAGGGTGTATTATGTATAGCCCTCATAACCTTCTCCTTCAACGTAGATTCTAGGACTAAGTATATGTGGTCCTTGTAGTAGATGATGCCATCCACCACTTTGTACCTGTCATCCCGTATGTTTTGATCCATCAAACTCGCAAGCAATTTTATTCTTGGAATACTCTACCAAGAGATGAGATTTCTAGTCAGTTGAAATCTCTGCAAGTGAACATATCTCTGGTTTCCTGGAGAGAGCATCAACAATCACATTTTTCTTCCCTTTCGCATACTCAATGTCGAAGTCACATGCTTGCAATTTGATAACCCACTTTTGTTGCCTCTCATTTAAGTCTTTTTGCCCTAGGAAGTGTATCAAATTGTTGTGGTCTGTCTTAACCACAAATTTGTCACCTACCAATTACTATCTGAATTTTTCTAAGGTGTTGGGACTCAGAAATGTCGTATTTTCATCCACCTTTCCCTTCATCATTCTTCACATTTCATCGCCCCATTAACCTTTCATGATACCATTTTCATAATTAAATATGGGTTTAACCTTATTATTTTCCAAATCATTTATTTTAGTATTAAAAGAGAATTTGTGATTAAATATTAGAAAATTGACATGTTTTCATATATATCTCAAAAATGTGTGAGCTTTGTCATGTGTAGGAATATGTGAAGGATTAATTCAAAAGACTTCTCAAATACTTCCTCCACCATTTCAAGATTTGAGGAGATAATTCAAGCTTATTTCAAGGAGAAGATCATGCAGATTTGGTTGTCATATCTTATCCAAGATATATGAAAGATATGTGTGAAGATTTGAAGGGATAATATTTTGTAATAATGGGAAATGGGTTGAGAGAAAAGTGTATCTGTAATTATGAGCTGCTTATCTTATTTTCAAAGCTCTCATGTATAAAAGAAAGTGTCCTCTCTTCATGAGAGGGAAATAATTATTATTATGTAGATTAAAGAGAAGAATTATTATGATGTAGATTAAGGGGAGAATTATTATGATAGGTTCTTGAAGAGAATTGTTATGATGTAGATTGAAGAGAATTGTTATGATGTAGATTTGATCAACAAAGAAACTCCTTTTGTAAACCTATTTGTTGAAGATTAATGCAAGTTTGAGTTCAGTGATCTTGTGTCTCTTAGAAGTTAGCATCTGGTGATCTAAAGCTTCCATGTTGGCATCGGCAAGGGCCACCGATCCAGCTTGGTAAGCTTATTGTAAATTGTTAGTGTAGATTTTCATTTCATGTATTTGTTATTTTGATTTCATGTTATTTTGTTTGATTTCACTATTCGAATTTGTTGCAAAGTATGGTAATGCAGGAGCAGTTGGATCTCCATATTTCACCATACATGAGCTTTAATGGAGCATCCCACTTGTTAGTTTAGTTTCTCCAGGAGATAGAATCAAAGTTCATCTTTTTCTTTCATGAACCATCAATGAACATGTCCATCACCTGAGCAAGAGCTTTTGCTTGTTTATGAGTTTTTCTTTCCAGCTTTCAAGTTGTGTGAAGATTGTTATTTTTAAAAGTGTGTTGATTTCTAAATGATTTTCTTGTCTAAGCTATACAAAATAGACATAGGGACCTATCTGTTATCGGCACATATAGTGCATCAACTCTACTGATTATGAATCTCGACTGATAATTTATGTTTGGTAATATATTATGCATATAATTGCACCAACATTTTGGCGTCGTTGCCAGGGAGTTGTAAATGGTAATAGGTAGCATTTGAATTAGATTTCTTTAATGATTTTGAATTGGTTTTATGGACGACCTAAGGGCAGAGGGAAGACGGTAAGACGAGAGGTAAAAACCTGCGCATCCACTTTAGTGGAGTTGCTCCAAAGTTAGGTTGTCCTCTTCCTTTTATGCAGAAGTGTGTTTCTCCTTATTTTATGCAAAAGTGTGTTTTTATTTATGCAAATTTAGTTTTTATTTATGATGAGCTAACTTGTGCGAACCGATAACCTGGTGACAACAGGGTCCCAGTAACGCAAGGAGTTCAAGTTTGGTGTGTTTTATTTTTTCAAATAGTTTTAATTTCTTAGTTTTAAAATCCAAATCTTTGATGATAAATCATTCTCCTTTTTCAATATGGTTTAACTATGAGTATAAGCTTGGAATAGCTCACTGAGATCCTAGCAAAAGTCAGGATCTCCTCTTCTCTGGAAGAGGAGATCTTGACAGCAGCTGAAAGTCTAATTACTCCTCCAGAGGCAAACGAAGAAACAACATACAAGGAACCATGCATATTTGATGACGAACAATTATGCGAGCGGGAGATCGAGGAGGATAACGAGGAGTTGCGACACAAAAACTATGCCTACGAAAGCATTATCGAACGATGGTTTCAAGAAGGTACCAGGTTAGATCCATTCAATTTTTCTTTTTTGGTTAAATTACAGTTTCAAGAGTTAATTTCGCACCGTTATATATATTTTCGATTGTCATTTGCGAAATTCACAGTGGACATGTTCTTATTACTATTGTGTGTATGGCTACACTGGAAGTTTGATTACACGTAATTGATTTCTAATTTCCAATTAGAGTAAAGTAGAGTAGGTAGGTTAGTTTTCAATAAGTATGCTCTCCTCCGTGCTTCGTGCGATCTCGAGGATCAGAAAGTAGGATGTCTCTAATGTTTTTCAGGAATGAATTAATTGATGATTTGCAAATATACTTAATCAATTTTTCATCTTCAATTTGCAATTCATTTTGTCTCCATTTGCTAATAAATCTATTCTCTTTAATTTTATTTGAATTTGTTTTCTTTTTAAGAATACTACCAAAAAAAAAAAAATGCTTTAAGTTAAACTAGGATTCTTCTTTTATTATAGGAATAAAAATAAAATTAACTTTTTATATATATATGTATATATAATATAAAATTAAAATTTAACTTTGTGTTTTCTCTTTTTATTTGATAGCTTTGTGTCTTAAATAGGAATAAAACATTTAAAAATATATATACATATTAAAATATATATATATATATATATATATATATATATAACATTAAAAATAAAACATTTAAATGTTTTTACGATTTTAGGCTAGTTGAAACAGATCAGTAATGATGTTTGCTCGGGAGGACGAGATATTATGCAGATCTTGCAAGCGTTTCAACTCATTGTGGTCGCTTGGAGGGAGTCCGCTTCGATTTTCTGAAGATTTAAAAGACAGCCTTCGGCTATCTCTGTAATGGCAAGTGGATCCAGATTTTGGCGCATCTCTGGAGATTTTGGCACATCTCTTTCTCGGAGTTGTACATGCTTTTGTAAACTATCCATGAGGTGCCCCTCTTCCACAAGCTCGTGTGATTATCAAAAGCATCTGTGCTCAATTACTGCGCGAACAGTAACTTCAACACATAGTAAAGAGGTGATATCCTGGCAATTAGCCACGTTTGGATTTACCAATAAGCAGGTGGTAGAAAATAGACTCATATTGAAAGTTGACGCTGGAGAAAGGGTCAATGAGATCGGAAAAAGAAGTTGGACAATTCTTAAACATAAGAAACTGATCGTTAGAAGAGCCATGTGAAGGAGGAACCTATACAAGAAATCCTTGAAAGATTCAAGGCACCTTCTCTGGCCAAACTGCGGAAATGAATTTGAAATTGCTTCAAAGCTTCCGAAATGCAAATTGGTTGTGCCATCGGTGCTAATTAGAAGCGATCGCATCATGGTGGAGGCTGCCATGGAATCAGTTAAACCCTGCGAGTTGAAGTGAACAATGCAGGCTCACGTAATTGTTGGTGCGCCTAAACCAGAAGGACTTTCAATCACTCAGCAATAATCTATCTGGGTGCGCCATGCTAGCTCACCCACTCCATCCACCGGAACAATCCACGAACTTGCCCCATACTCATCGGCTCCACACGGCCACATCCGCCCCAGACTCCAAGTTTGTCTACCAGCAAGACTGTCTCTCACTCATGCACCTACTGTCAGACTCCTCAAGGGATTGCAAGTCTCCCAATATATGACTAACGCAGCTAAAAAATGTGACTATTGTTAACCAATGCAACAAAATTAGATAGCTAGGTAAGTTTCGAATTATTATTTATGGGATCCTCTCCAATCTCATGATTACCGCGTGCAATGGCAACTGGATATGGGCTATTGTTTGGGTTTCCCACTAAGTTTGGTGCAATGGCAACTTAGATGAGCGCCTTCTTTGGAGTGAAGTCATAATCTATGAAATGGCTGGAAGCTAGAACATATTTTATTTTTTATATAAAACCATTGTAGTATTTTCGCTCAACTTCCACTCTTTTCTTTATCATTCAGCAAATAATTGATTTTGGCAACCTGAAGCTCTCTAAGGAGAGACTTTGGGCAGGGTCGGCACCAACATGGATGGATTTGGCAGCTACGTTAAAGAATATATAGATAAAGTATGTTTCTCAATTACAATTCCGACCCTTGGATTTTCACACTTCGACCTACCTGTATCTACATCATTATCATTAGGGCTTGTTATCCCCGATTTCTAGGGATAACTAGGAGATCACGTCTCGAGGCCCACAGGTCCTAGACATGGGGTGCCGAGAGCAGGATTGACCTGAGCATGGCCCTGGAGGGCCCATTTTTCTTCTCCTTCAACAAACTTGTCTTGTCACTAGCAACAACATCCATCACCTTCGGCTTGGACTTGTATCGGAGTAGACTCTTGACCCATGAGGTAATTGCTCCAAGTATCATGGTATGTCTCATTTTTTATCATTATAACCTTTGGATATATGCATTTTACTCCTTTTATTTCTGACAACTGCTTGGATCTTACATTAACCCACTTGACCATGGTTGGGGGGATTGACAAGGTGTCCTAGCAAGCCTGTACCCATAGGTTTTGGTTTGCCACAGAGGGGATTTCTGAAAAGCCATCGTCCGCTCCCATCATATCATCAATTTTACATCTTATCTCCCACTCATCTGTCCCATTCCCCTAGTTCGGGAATTAGGATGATCTGTTTGTGGGGTTGCACCTTATCTCATGGGAAGAAGGGGCTAAAGGCCCAAAAGGTAAAAGCAGCTGGTAAAATATAAAAAGCCATAAAAAATGAAACCTAGAGATACCTCGCCCAGGGATCCCCGAGAAGGCAATAAAAGGCCTCTCAGCAAGAAACAAGAGGGACCCGAAGAAAAATAACAAAAAACAAGACCTAGCCAAGAGGATAGAGGGTCTCATCACGAGCCAGCCTATTATGTTCATGAGTACCTAACAGTATGACATTGCCACTATCTGGTTACCACGCCAGGGCAATGACCTTTGGTTGCATGGCCAAGGGAAAGGGGGTCTCATCACGAGCCAGCCTTATCATCTCTGTGAAAGTGCTTATGGGTAACACTGTC